>CM017570.1:6779757-7318857 GCA_007844125.1 Sinonovacula constricta | reverse complement strand
CACACCTACCTCAAATGTGCCTATCGTCTCCCTCTATTGTGATTGTGAGGATTTTAGACCACACCTACTTCAAATGTACCTATCTTCTCCCTCTATTGTGATTGTGATGATTTAAGACCACATCTACTTCAAATGTACCTATCTTCTCCCTCTATTGTGATTGTGATGATTTTAGACCACACCTACCTCAAATGTACCTATTGTCTCCCTCTATTGTGATTGTGATGATTTAAGACCACACCTACTTCAAATGCACCTATCTTCTCCCACTTTTGTGATTGTGACGATTTTAGACCACACCTACCTTAAATGTACCTATTGTCTCCCTCTATTGTGATTGTGACAATTTTAGACCACACCTACCTCAAATGTACCTATTGTCTCCCTCTATTGTTATTGTGAAGATTTTAGACCACACCTACCTCAAATGTACCTATCGTCTCCCTCTATTGTTATTGTGACAATTTTAGACCACACCTACCTCAAATGTACCTATCGTCTCCCTCTATTGTTATCGTGATGATTTTAGACCACACCTACCTCAAATGTACCTATCGTCTCCCTCTATTGTGATTGTGACGATTTTAGACCACACCTACCTCAAATGTACCTATCGTCTCCCTCTATTGTGATTGTGATGATTGTACCTATCGTCTCCCTCTATTGTGATTGTGACGATTTTAGACCACACCTACCTCCAATGTACCTATCGTCTCCCTCTATTGTGATTGTGATGATTTAAGACCACACCTACTTCAAATGTACCTATCGTCTCCCTCTATTGTGATTGTGACGATTTTAGACCACACCTACCTCAAATGTACCTATCGTCTCCCTCTATTGTGATTGTGATGATTGTACCTATCGTCTCCCTCTATTGTGATTGTGACGATTTTAGACCACACCTACCTCCAATGTACCTATCGTCTCCCTCTATTGTGATTGTGACGATTTTAGACCACACCTACCTCAAATGTACCTATCGTCTCCCTCTATTGTGATTGTGATGATTGTACCTATCGTCTCCCTCTATTGTGATTGTGACGATTTTAGACCACACCTACCTCCAATGTACCTATCGTCTCCCTCTATTGTGATTGTGACGATTTTAGACCACACCTACCTCAAATGTGCCTATCGTCTCCCTCTATTGTGATTGTGACGATTTTAGACCACACCTACCTTAAATGTACCTATCTTCTCCCTCTATTGTTATTGTGACGATTTTAGACCACACCTATCTCAAATGTACCTATCTTCTCCCTCTATTGTGATTGTGATGATTGTACCTATCGTCTCCCTCTATTGTGATTGTGACGATTTTAGACCACACCTACCTCCAATGTACCTATCGTCTCCCTCTATTGTGATTGTGACGATTTTAGACCACACCTACCTCAAATGTGCCTATCGTCTCCCTCTATTGTGATTGTGACGATTTTAGACCACACCTACCTTAAATGTACCTATCTTCTCCCTCTATTGTTATTGTGACGATTTTAGACCACACCTATCTCAAATGTACCTATCTTCTCCCTCTATTGTGATTGTGATGATTGTACCTATCGTCTCCCTCTATTGTGATTGTGACGATTTTAGACCACACCTACCTCCAATGTACCTATCGTCTCCCTCTATTGTGATTGTGACGATTTTAGACCACACCTACCTCAAATGTACCTATCGTCTCCCTCTATTGTGATTGTGACGATTTTAGACCACACCTACCTCCAATGTACCTATCGTCTCCCTCTATTGTGATTGTGACGATTTTAGACCACACCTACATCAAATGTACCTATCGTCTCCCTCTATTGTGATTGTGACGATTTTAGACCACACCTACCTTAAATGTACCTATCTTCTCCCTCTATTGTTATTGTGACGATTTTAGACCACACCTATCTCAAATGTACCTATCTTCTCCCTCTATTGTGATTGTGACGATTTTAGACCACACCTACCTCCAATGTACCTATCTTCTCCCCCTATTGTTATTGTGACGATTTTAGACCACACCTATCTCAAATGTACCTATCGTCTCCCTCTATTGTGATTGTGACGATTTTAGACCACACCTACCTCAAATGTACCTATCGTCTCCCTCTATTGTTATTGTGACGATTTTAGACCACGCCTACCTCAAATGTACCTATCGTCTCCCTCTATTGTTATTGTGATGATTTTAGACCACACCTACCTCAAATGCTTACAAACAGTATCCCAAACAAATTGCACATGTTCTGTTGTATAAAGTAGGCCAATCATCACATGGTTTACACAGACACTGATTGGTTAAGTTTGTTTATGTAAACATTCTTTATCGACCCATTTGGAACTGTCCATGGGTATATGATTGCAGGTAAGTCTAGGTACAAACCTGTTTAATAAAGTTGTTTTTAACACAACTTGCATAATGTTTACATTCAGCTTTCAGCATCCCCTTTATCATGATTGTGACAATTTAACCTGACAAGAATCAATTTATTAGGATTAAGGTCCGGCCAGTGGGGAGGTCATTAAAATAAATTTGATCAGTTTCCAGTATGATAAACTCCTATTTGGATCTGTATTGTAGCCATGATATTGTTTCTAGGGAGTTAATCTGGCTTAAACCTGTCAGAGCCTTTATTTTGATACACTTGTGAAAAGAAAATCTGAAAAATATTAAATCTACCTGCACCAGCCCAGATTCTATAATACTTGATGAACGACTCAAATCTATTATTTGCTAACAACTGTAGTGTTTTTTTTACCTTTTAGAGTCCCCTTGGAAAATAAGCCTAGTGACCCTGAAAATTCCCCACCGATTAAATTCAATACTTTGTTAGTAGACAAGTCTATATTTATCTTTGTGTTTTATATACTTGACTTCAGAGTCGAGCAAGGTAAAGTTTTTAGCAATGGTGTAAAAAAAATTTGCTTTCTAACTTTAACAAAAAAACTTGTCATGCATGAAAATAATTCATCTTTGAATGAAAGAAGACAATTAAAATCAAATAATACTTCAACTGCAAGTATAGAGTTTGGATTGTCAGGGAGAAATTCCAAGTTCTCAGATGTGTTAAAGGTGTGCAGTAGTAAGTGTGATAATGAATGATAAAGCATTTCTTAATATGTTAAAAGTTTATAATATCATGCTAACACTTCCACAGTAAACGGGACAATTCTGACTTTTTTTGTCTTGCCATAAATTCCAATATACTCCACCAAACATTGTTCCTGGTATGCTTTATAAATTTCTATTTAAATAAGTACAGGGTATAAAAGGTTAGACTGAACTGAGCTGAAATTGATTTTACAATACGTCCGATAATTATCATCACTCTCAATCACTACGTGCATGTTTAAGGCGGTATTCAACAGTTCACACCAATTTTCCTTCCAGATCCCAGGCTGCGACATACCAAAGTCGTTAAAAATGGCAGTGGTATAGCTCCCTTGCTTACATTCAAACAAATATAAGGGTAGTTCCACAACTGGTTGGCCCTGTGTCAGGATAATGTGACTGGCTGTGGTATCATGCCAGGTGTCCATGGCATGCTATAGACAGTGAATGCAGCAAAGGAATTATTGTTACCTGAAAAGACCCTGCGAAATGCTGTTTATTGGTGCCCTATATCAATAAATGCACCACTTGTCATTACAAAAATGTCTTTCTTATCCAAGCCACACTGCACAGTTTGCTATTCTTAAACTAAGAAAAGATAACCAAACATTTTGGAGATCACATAATATGGTCATCCGCGTGATTAGCTCTGACGTCGATAGCTATTTTTAGCTGAAATCCCCATGCCGTGCTTATTTTTAGATTTGGAAATAATGAACTTCCAAAGCGATATATATTTCATGATTTGTAATGTCTTCCAATTGAGACAATATAGTTAACATCCATTGCTTAAACTACATGTAAAGTAATTGTTTATGCAGAAGTTGTACACACAAATTCTTCAGATAAGGGGTATGACATTGTTGCATGTTTGAGCTTAAGGCTAACTGTTGGATACCCCTTAACATTTAATCAAAGTCATAAAAATAAGGATTGAAATTTATAAGCAAGTCGACTAAGCAATTTTCACTATCCGGAAAAATTTATAAGCCTGAATTAAATTCTGTTTTAATTTTACAAGTAAGCCAAAAAAACTAAGATAAATACTGAAAAAAGCACCAGTTAAGTATCAATCGCCTGGTAACTTTATGGTTTTTTTTCCCCTGGGTTTTAGACAAGAAACATGTTTCAGTTATATTTTCTCTGGCATTTTGTTCTGTGGCTCATCTGATTTTAATTTGGTATAGAACATAATGTCCCATGCAGGCACCAAAATACCGTGTGGTTCCTGCACAGAAAACAAATTATCGGTTTAGTGCACATAACATGTTTATGATACAAGCGACAGCATGCCGAATGAAATAGGCAACTCAACAGTTTACAAATTAAAAATGCAAGTTAAATGATTTTTTAATGATCAGGATCTTAAAAACCCACCAGGCTAGTAAAAGGGGAGTTTTTACTAGCCCGAGAGAAAATCTGCTAGTTTTTTTGCTGTCGATGATTTGAATGAGTATCAGGTGTAAATGGTAAAGATTGGTGGTGTCAAGTGTCATTTGAAATTCATGAGTTGTGTTTAATAGAGCACTGCATTATGTACTTCATACAAATTTAATGTTCTTTTTCAAGTGGTTAATGACTAAAGATAACATTGAATGGTGGCATTCGTCTATACATTCTTGATTATGTGTCTACATACATACCCTTATCTTGTTTTTGTTTCATCTTATTTTCCTTGAGTCTGTTTGAATATCTACTCACATTCCTTGAGCTTGTATGTGTATCTACCCACATTCCTTGAGCTTGTTTGAATATCTACCCACATTCCTTGAGCTTGTTTGAATATCTACCCACATTCCCTGAGTCTGTATGAATATTTACCCACATTCCTTGAGCTTGTTTGAATATCTACCCACATTCCCTGAGTCTGTATGAATATTTACCCACATTCCTTGAGTATGTTTGAATATCTACCCACATTCCTTGAGCTTGTTTGAATATCTACCCACATTCCTTGAGCTTGTTTGAATATCTACCCACATTCCTTGAGCTTGTTTGAATATCTACCCACATTCCCTGAGTCTGTATGAATATTTACCCACATTCCTTGAGCTTGTTTGAATATCTACCCACATTCCCTGAGTCTGTATGAATATTTACCCACATTCCCTGAGTCTGTATGAATATTTACCCACATTCCTTGAGCTTGTTTGTGTATCTACCCACATTCCTTGAGCTTGTATGTGTATCTACCCACATTCCTTGAGTCTGTTTGAATATATACCCACATTCCTTGAGCTTGTTTGAATATCTACCCACATTCCCTGAGTCTGTATGAATATTTACCCACATTCCTTGAGTCTGTATGAATATTTACCCACATTCCTTGAGTCTGTATGAATATTTACCCACATTCCTTGAGCTTGTTTGAATATCTACCCACATTCCCTGAGTCTGTATGAATATTTACCCACATTCCTTGAATCTGTATGAATATTTACCCACATTCCTTGAGCTTGTTTGTGTATCTACCCACATTCCTTGAGCTTGTTTGAATATCTACCCACATTCCCTGAGTCTGTATGAATGTTTACCCACATTCCTTGAGTCTGTATGAATATTTACCCACATTCCTTGAGCTTGTTTGAATATCTACCCACATTCCCTGAGTCTGTATGAATATTTACCCACATTCCCTGAGTCTGTATGAATATTTACCCACATTCCTTGGTTTGTGTATCTACCCACATTCCTTGAGCTTGTTTGAATATCTACCCACATTCCTTGAGCTTGTATGTGTACCTACCCACATTCCCTGAGCTTGTATGTGTATCTACCCACATTCCTTGAGCTTGTATGTGTATCTACCCACATTCCTTGAGCTTGTTTGTGTATCTACCCACATTCCTTGAGCTTGTATGTGTATCTACCCACATTCCTTGAGCTTGTTTGTGTATCTACCCACATTCGTTGTGCTTGTTTGTGTATCTACCCACATTCTTTGAGCTTGTTTGTGTATCTACCCACATTCCTTGAGCTTGTTTGTGTATCTACCCACATTCTTTGAGCTTGTTTGTGTATCTACCCACATTCCTTGAGCTTGTTTGTGTATCTACCCACATTCCCTGAGCTTGTATGTATATCTACCCACATTCCTTGAGCTTGTTTGTGTATCTACCCACATTCCCTGAGCTTCTATGTGTATCTACCCACATTCCCTGAGCTTGTATGTGTATCTACCCACATTCCTTGAGCTTGTATGTGTATCTACCCACATTCCTTGAGCTTGTTTGTGTATCTACCCACATTCCTTGAGCTTGTATGTGTATCTACCCACATTCCTTGAGCTTGTTTGTGTATCTACCCACATTCGTTGTGCTTGTTTGTGTATCTACCCACATTCTTTGAGCTTGTTTGTGTATCTACCCACATTCCTTATGCTTGTTTGTGTATCTACCCACATTCCCTGAGCTTCTATGTATATCTACCCACATTCCTTGAGCTTGTTTGTGTATCTACCCACATTCCTTGAGCTTGTATGTGTATCTACCCACATTCCCTGAGTGTGTTTGTGTATCTACCCACATTCCTTGAGCTTGTATGTGTATCTACCCACATTCCTTGAGCTTGTTTGTGTATCTACCCACATTCCCTGAGTGTGTTTGTGTATCTACCCACATTCCTTGAGCTTGTATATGTATCTACCCACATTCCCTGAGTGTGTTTGTGTATCTACCTACATTCCTTGAGCTTGTTTGTGTATCTACCCACATTCCCTGAGTGTGTTTGTGTATCTACCCACATTCCTTGAGCTTGTATGTGTATCTACCCACATTCCTTGAGCTTGTTTGTGTATCTACCCATATTCCCTGAGTGTGTTTGTGTATCTACCCACATTCCTTAAGCTTGTTTGTGTATCTACCCACATTCCCTGAGTGTGTTTGTATATCTACCCACATTCCCTGAGTATGTTTGTGTATCTACCCACATTCCTTGAGCTTGTTTGTGTATCTACCCACATTCCCTGAGTGTGTTTGTGTATCTACCCACATTCCCTGAGTATGTTTGTGTATCTACCCACATTCCTTGAGCTTGTTTGTGTATCTACTCACATTCTTTGAGCTTGTTTGAATATCTACCC
Organism: Sinonovacula constricta; assembly: GCA_007844125.1. NCBI lineage: Eukaryota > Metazoa > Mollusca > Bivalvia > Cardiida > Solecurtidae > Sinonovacula > Sinonovacula constricta. The sequence continues at coordinate 7,311,667 of CM017570.1, read as the reverse complement.
ACATTCCTTGAGCTTGTTTGTGTATCTGCCTACATTCCTTGAGCTTGTATGTGTATCTACCCACATTCCCTGAGTGTGTTTGTGTATCTACCCACATTCCCTGAGCTTGTTTGTGTATCTACCCACATTCCCTGAGTGTGTTTGTGTATCTACCCACATTCCCTGAGCTTGTTTGTGTATCTACCTACATTCCTTGAGCTTGTATGTGTATCTACCCACATTCCCTGAGTTTGTTTGTGTATCTACCCACATTCCTTGAGCTTGTTTGTGTATCTACCCACATTCCCTGAGCTTGTTTGTGTATCTACCCACATTCGTTGAGCTTGTTTGTGTATCTACCCACATTCCCTGAGTGTGTTTGTGTATCTACCCACATTCCTTGAGCTTGTTTGTGTATCTTCCCACATTCCTTGAGCTTGTTTGTGTATCTACCCACATTCCCTGAGTGTGTTTGTGTATCTACCCACATTCCTTAAGCTTGTTTGTGTATCTACCGACATTCCTTGAACATGTTTGTGCAGTCTCCATGAAAAATTTTTAAAGACACTAGACCATCGGTCCACCAAGCTAGCAATATCTAGCAGTACTGACCAAATTTTACTGGACCTGTATGATTTTGGCATTTTGACACAGAAAGAAGTAGTTTTGCCAATCATGTTTTTGTTAGCTCACCTGAGCACGTTGTAGCTTTTGTGATACCCCTTCTTCTGTCGTCCGGCATCCATCGTCAACATTTTAGCTCGTGAACACTCTAGAGGCCACAGTTTTTATCCAATCTTCACCAAACTTGTTCAGAATGTTTGTCTGCATGAAATCTTGTATGATTTCACTATTGGGTCTCCTGGGGTTAAAAAGTAGGTTACTAGGTCAAATTTTAGGAAAAACTTGTGAACATACTAAAGACCACATTTATAGCCCAATCTTCACCAAACTTAGTCAGAATGTTTTTCTGTATGAAATCTTTGATGACTGGGTCATGTGGGGTCAGAAAATAGGTCACTAGGTCAAATCTTAGCAAAAGCTTGTGAACTCACTAGAGGCCCTGTTTATGGCCCAATCTTCACCAGAATATTTGCCTTCATGAAATCTTAGATGAGTTCATAACTGGGTCACATGCGGTCAATAAGTAGGTCACTATGTCAAATCTGAGAAAAAGCTTGTGAACACACTAGAGACCACATTTATAGCCCAATCTTCACCAAACTTGGTCACAATGTTTGTCTGCATGAAATCTTGGACTAGTTCGTTATTGGGTGTCTGTCTCCACCAGTAACAGCAGGACATCTCTGTTCTGGTCATGCCTCTGTCATAATCTATTTTGAAGGCAAACTTCTCATTGAAGCAACAGTTACATTATCTTCTTTGTTGCAGATTTTCCCGCCCAGTTGGCCAATGCCACCCTTGAAGAGAAACCTAATTCTTTGTACAAGAAAAACAACAGAAACAAGACAACCTCGCACCAATCTAGATCAAAACAACAGCCACACTTAGGCAAACTTACCTCCCTTGAGAATTCCAAATCTGACAATAGTCAGGATCATCACTATGGCAACAACAAACACAGGACGAACTGCGTCTCCAACGGAACTGACCCCGTCACTGATGGTTTCTCAGCTAGTTGTGAAAACAATCTGAACTCGATGCAATATCCCTCGTCTGTGATTTCAAACAATGTAGCCATGTTTAATGGCATTAATCCCAGTGATAGTGTTAATAGTTGTTTAAGTTCGAAACCTATGCAAAAAAGTCCTATGCAAGTGCCTTTTTCAGTTAGTGATAGCTTGGTTTCACAGCCAGCTAGCATACTGTCCTATGCAGCAGTGGCCCAAAGTAAACCAAGTCATGCTTTAAAGCAGAAAATTGGTGAAAATATTTCAAAGATTCCCATGGCAACTGGAGATACTAAACAACAGCAGCCTAGCAACACGAGTGTGGTATCTAACAGCGGAAATGTTACTAAGAAAACACCTAAAGGGGGCGGGGCTGGTTCCAGGTTAGTGGGAGTTGACCTTAACGTGGCAGACCTAATGGCAGATCTCGAGCGAGCAGACACATTGCGTTCTGGACAGACAGGTGATCAGAAATCGTTCAGTGCATCAAACCAGGTCAGTAATCAGGGAAACAGCCATTCTTCTGCAGGTGGAAGTGGGTCAACTAGCCAGTTGCATATAGGTGCAGCTGCCGGTGGGTTTAATTATAGTGCAATTGTGAAGAAGTCTAACAATAGTCAAGTCTCAGCCAATGACAATTTACATAAACCTGGTTCATATCCTGGGTCACGTGTTGCTATAGCAACTGGATCATTTGTGTCAGAAGGTCAACCAGGTGCAAAACAGCAAAATTTTCAATCAGGATCAACAGTTAAGAACAATAAAGGCGGTGGGCTAGGAAGTTCAGTCCAGCAGACTTCTCACAATCAGAGTTTGACTCATAATAAAATCCATGGCAGTTACCAAGGAGAAGCTGTACATGGTGTTACCATGGCAACAACTGATGACCCCGGTGAGGGTGATGGGATAAAGAAGCGGCGGCGTAGGCGCCGTCGACGGAGAAAGAAAAATGGTGGCGAGGATGGTGGGAGTGGTGGGTCGGGGGAAGAGGAGATAACTCTGCACTTTGAAGATGCAGAAGAATTTCCAGACTTGGCATCTGCTGCATCGACTAATCAGAATGGGCCTAGCAGTAGTGGGTCAGGGACAGTTTTTTCCTACAGTGCTGCTCTAAAGAACACAGTAAGTGTTAATGTTTTACTAATTTTATGAACTAAACATTTTTCACTTAAACTCCTATCACAAAAGGTGTAGTATTAAAGTCATGCATAAGAGTATCTGGCTTCAAAACCCATTTTGTGACACACAAAAAGATGAGAAATGGTTGTGGTGTAGCTCCCTTGCTTGTCCTCCATCAATTGGTAATTAAGACACTAGTTCTGTTAATGGTTGTCTTGGAGTTACGTTAGTTACCCCAATTATATTAATTTTTATTTAATCTGATTTGTTAAAGATTTCATCATGATAGATGTAATGTACTAATTTTTAAAAAATGCATTTTTTTAGGGCCCAGTTTCCAATACATTGTCAGATAATACATCATTCGAACAACAAGAGCAAGAGCAGCAACAACAACAACAGCCTACAGGAAGTCTACTAGATGAATACTTGGACAAAGATGCCTTGAGTAAGTTTTTTTTCAATGCCTCGAAGGAGGTATATAGCACTTGTGTCTGTGTGTGTCTGTATGTCCATCTGTAAGTCTTATTCATTCTTCTGGTGTTATGTGTATTTTCCTTTGATGGACATTTTACTTTGGTTTCTCAATTCCATCTACACATAAACAAAATGATAAACCATTTACACTTTTTCTCTGGTCATTTTTTCCTTGTTTAAAAAATTTATTTTAATTTACTACCAACAATTTTGTGTAGTTCTTCAAATGGAAATAACTCCTCTCTCTTCTAGGTACCAAGGGGACATTACTCTTTAATTACATCACTAACAATGTCGTAACTTAAAAGAAAACATTAGTACTTGAACATATATTATCAAAGATAGATCAGGTTTCTTTTTATTTATTATTGAACAACCCTTTGGGTAGTGTGAGGTTAGAGCTCTTTAAAACCGGTTTAAGCGCACCAGTTGGTCCCCTTTGCCGACTGACGGTTCCAAGGCAGTAACTGTCGTGTCTGCCTTATTTGTTTATGACTCACCACAGATTTGTTCTTACTTTTACCTTTGGCTTGCATGTGAATACCTCAGTCCTGTGCCATTTCAAATGTTGGTATATGTTGCAATGCTCATAGGACTTTGTCATATTCTTATTTATGTCCTATACCTTTGCATCTGTATATACATATGTCTGCCTGACCTATTTTCATGTTTTCGCAATAACTGCCCTATTATTTTAGGTATTAGATGTGTAATAGTGACTAAATTGAATCCTGACAAAAGATATATCACATTATTCAGCATTGTATGCTGGATTATTTTCCAAATTTTAACAACTTTTCACCTCAGCTAACCTAAGTTTTGCGAATTTTTATGTACTAGCTCAACGTCCTCAAGTCTGACCTTTACATGTCAAATTTAGATGAGTTTGTAAATGGGAGACATGGGTTAAAAAAGTAGGTCACTAGGTCAAATCTTGGAAAAACCTTATGAAGACATTAGAGGCCGTATTTTATTTGGAAACGTTTTAAATACCCTCCCCATTTTTTTACCCTCAAACTAGTGGTGCACTATATTCAAGTTATTACAGTAAGTCTAATTTTAATATATTTTATATTTAATTTCACTTTGCCCATTTCACTTTTCATTGTAAGAATTTTTGCTCTGTTATTTCTTGTTAAAGTTCACACTCACCAATACAGCTGTCGTTATCCCAAAGTATCTTTACAATCAGTTTTTTTTCTATTCACAGTAAGCCCTGACAGTTCTGGTACCAAAGAAACTCGTACCTCTCGAAAGCGTCGGAAACGTCGTGAAGTCGCTAACAAAGCTGCTGATGCTGAGATGGCGGAGATCAATCTGGAACAGCAGATGCTTGAGCAGAAAATGAAACAGCGTCTTCCGCTTACCGCCAAGAAATCTGTCTCACCTCAGCGTACTGGCTCTACCCAAGGGGTGTGGAAGGTAAGATTGAGGTCTATTGAGGTCTTACCCCCTTCATTCATGGTACAGATAAACATTTTTAAACGACCACCTTGCTAAGCGGGATAACCTGCTATGGGGGACACTTTTTTCCAGAACCTTTCTTTACTTGTCCCACAACCTTGGAGATCGGGGCACCCTGCTCCCCGGACCCGGGGCAGATATTTCACACCTTTGCTACATGGGACAGTACCAGGTAGTCCAGCTATCCAAGTGTCATTCATCAGATTATCATGCCTGTAAAAGCTGCTCAAATGAACAAGATTGTTTGTACACTTTACGAAACATCGAATTACGACATTGCAGATTCATTTACAGTAATTGTAAAGAAGTCAGTGATTTGAACTGATACCGGATCATTGTTAAGTAAAAGAAGCTTTAAGTATGTTCATAGTTTTCTTATAAATATCGTCTTTTCATTTCTTGAATTTTTAAGGGGGCATAATATTTAAAAAAAAACAGCAACAACATTCTTTTCTTATCTTTCCTTTCATGACTGACCGTTATGTTAAATTTCCTTTACAGCAAATAATAAATACTGTAAATCTACTTTATGTATTTATGAAAATTACTTAATTCTAGTCTGTGGGGACAAAGAATTTAGTTTGATATATCCGATAATTTGACACATCCGAATTTGGGTTAAGCGGAGTCGAACTATATAGAAACTATAGGGACAAAACGGGACCGTAGAAAACAGTTTGACATAACCAGAAATTTGAGATAACGAGAGTTGACTGTATTATAAAATATACTCTCCAACAAACGAAAGGTGAAACAAATAAACAAAAGCACAGAAAGTACGCTTAAATATTTATACTTTATAAAGGCAATATAATATTAAACCTAAGATATAAGCAGCGGTACAATTAAATGATTTGTATGAACTCATTAATAGGACCACCTTGCTAAATGGGACACACTTGAAAAGAACCACCGATGTCCCTCTTAGTGAGGTTTTACTGTATTTGATTTTAAAAACACAACTGAATTTACTTTAAAACAATTTTACGTATGAATGTTCAGCAAATAATTACAGATCCTACGCTAAACCAATGTTACATGTTACAAAGAAATCCTAAGTTGTGCAGATTCTACAGATGAAAGCATCAGCATTTTAATGAATTCAATGATGGATCTGCAGCGAAAGTGTGAATATACATATGTTGTGGTCACTAGATAATTTAGTAGAGCTGGGTAGTGGGATATTGACAGCAGACCAACAGAACTGGGTAGTGGGATATTGATAGTGGACCAACAAACTTGGGTAGTGGGATATTGACAGTGGACCAACAGACCTGGGTAGTGGGATATTGATAGTGGACCAACAAACCAGGGTAGTGGGATATTGACAGCAGACCAACAGACCTGGGTAGTGGGATATTGACAGCAGACCAACAAACCTGGGTAGTGGGATATTGATAGTGGACCAACAAACTTGGGTAGTGGGATATTGACAGCAGACCAACAGACCTGGGTAGTGGGATATTGATAGTGGACCAACAAACCAGGGTAGTGGGATATTGACAGTGGACCAACAGAACTGGGTAGTGGGATATTGACAGCAGACCAACAAACCTGGGTAGTGGGATATTGACAGCAGACCAACAAACCTGGGTAGTGGGATATTGATAGTGGACCAACAAACCTGGGTAGTGGGATATTGACAGTGGACCAACAGACCTGGGTAGTGGGATATTGACAGCAGACCAACAAACCTGGGTAGTGGGATATTGATAGTGGACCAACAAACCTGGGTAGTGGGATATTGACAGTGGACCAACAGAACTGGGTAGTGGGATATTGACAGTGGACCAACAAACCTGGGTAGTGGGATATTGATAGTGGACCAACAGACTTGGGTAGTGGGATATTGACAGTGGACCAACAGACCTGGGTAGTGGGATATTGACAGTGGACCAACAGACCTGGGTAGTGGGATATTGACAGCAGACCAACAGACCTGGGTAGTGGGATATTGATAGTGGACCAACAAACCTGGGTAGTGTGATATTGATAGTGGACCAACAGACCTAGGTAGTGAGATATTGACAGTGGACCTACAGACCCAGGTAGTGGGATATTGATAGTGGACCAACAGACTTGGGTAGTGGGATATTGACAGTGGACCAACAGACCTGGGTAGTGGGATATTGATAGTTGACCAACAGACCTGGGTAGTGGGATATTGACAGGGGACCAACAGACCTGGGTAGTGGGATATTGATAGTGGACCAACAGACCTGGGTAGTGGGATATTGACAATGGACCAACAGACCTGGGTAGTGGGATATTGACAGTGGACCAACAGACCTGGGTAGTGGGATATTGACAGTGGACCAACAGACCTGGATAGTGGGATATTGACAGTGGACCAACAGACCTGGATAGTGGGATATTGACAGTGGACCAACAGACCTGGGTAGTGGGATATTGACAATGGACCAACAGACCTGGGTAGTGGGATATTGACAGTGGACCAACAGACCTGGGTAGTGGGATATTGACAGTGGACCAACAGACCTGGATAGTTGGGTATTGACAGTGGACCAACAGACCTGGATAGTGGGATATTGACAGTGGACCAACAGACCTGGGTAGTGGGATATTGACAATGGACCAACAGACCTGGGTAGTGGGATATTGACAGTGGACCAACAGACCTGGGTAGTGGGATATTGACAGTGGACCAACAGACCTGGATAGTGGGATATTGACAGTGGACCAACAGACCTGGGTAGTGGGATATTGACAGTGGACCAACAGACCTGGATAGTGGGATATTGACAGTGGACCAACAGACCTAGGTAGTGGGATATTGACAGTGGACCAACAGCACTGGGTCATGGGATATTGACAGTGGACCAACAGACCTGGCTAGTGGGATATTGACAGTGGACCTACAGACCTGGATAGTGGGATATTGACAGTGGACCAACAGACCTGGGTAGTGGGATATTGATAGTGGACCAACAGACTTGGGTAGTGGGATATTGACAGTGGACCAACAGACCTGGGTAGTGGGATATTGACAGTGGACCAACAGACCTGGGTAGTGGGATATTGACAGCAGACCAACAGACCTGGGTAGTGGGATATTGATAGTGGACCAACAAACCTGGGTAGTGTGATATTGATAGTGGACCAACAGACCTAGGTAGTGAGATATTGACAGTGGACCAACAGACCTGGGTAGTGGGATATTGACAGTGGACCAACAGACCTGGGTAGTGGGATATTGACAGTGGACCAACAGACCTGGGTAGTGGGATATTGACAGTGGACCAACAGACCTGGGTAGTGGGATATTGACAGTGGACCAACAGACCTGGGTAGTGGGATATTGACAGCAGACCAACAGACCTGGGTAGTGGGATATTGATAGTGGACCAACAAACCTGGGTAGTGGGATATTGATAGTGGACCAACAGACTTGGGTAGTGGGATATTGACAGTGGACCAACAGACCTGGGTAGTGGGATATTGACAGTGGACCTACATACCCAGGTATTGGGATATTGATAGTGGACCAACAGACTTGGGTAGTGGGATATTGATAGTGGACCAACAGACTTGGGTAGTGGGATATTGACAGTGGACCAACAGACCTGGGTAGTGGGATATTGATAGTTGACCAACAGACCTGGGTAGTGGGATATTGACAGGGGACCAACAGACCTGGGTAGTGGGATATTGATAGTGGACCAACAGACCTGGGTAGTGGGATATTGACAATGGACCAACAGACCTGGGTAGTGGGATATTGACAGTGGACCAACAGACCTGGATAGTGGGATATTGACAGTGGACCAACAGACCTGGGTAGTGGGATATTGACAGTGGACCAACAGACCTGGGTAGTGGGATATTGACAGTGGACCAACAGACCTGGATAGTGGGATATTGTCAGTGGACCAACAGACCTAGGTAGTGGGATATTGACAGTGGACCAACAGCACTGGGTCATGGGATATTGACAGTGGACCAACAGACCTGGCTAGTGGGATATTGACAGTGGACCTACAGACCTGGGTAGTGGGATATTGACAGTGGACCAACAGACCTGGGTAGTGGGATATTGATAATGGACCTACAGACCTGGATAGTGGGATATTGACAGTGGACCAACAGACCTGGATAGTGGGATATTGACAGTGGACCAACAGACCTGGGTAGTGGGATATTGATAATGGACCTACAGACCTGGATAGTGGGATATTGACAGTGGATCAACAGACCTGGGTAGTGAGATATTGATAATGGACCTACAGACCTGGATAGTGGGATATTGACAGTGGACCAACAGACCTGGAAAGTGGGATATTGACAGTGGACCAACAGACCTGGGTAGTGGGATATTGACAGCGGACCAACAGACCTGGGTAGTTGGATATTGACAGTGGACCAACAGACCTGGGTAGTTTTATATTGACAGTGGACCAACAGACCTGGCTAGTGGGATATTGACAGGGGACCAACAGACCTGGGTAGTTGGATATTGACAGTGGACCAACAGACCTGGGTAGTTGGATATTGACAGTGGACCAACAGACCTGGCTAGTGGGATATTGACAGGGGTAGTGTGATATTGACAACAGACTGACCTACACTGTCAATATAATCAGACTGACATCTACTGGGTGTTATTACTGCTTTAGAAGATGATGTTTACCTGTATCATGGCATGTTGGATTATTATCAATAGTTAGTTATCTTGCAGAAATTTCATTCAAAGGTAAAATGACATATTGATAAAATCTCACACTAAGTCGCAAATACTTTAAATACTAAGCAAACTGTTTCCAGCCTGAGCTGGTTTATTAGACTGTCAGATTCTATACATTTTGCACCAATCTGATAAGTTTGAGCTCTTCAGATTAACAGTTGATGTATCTCAGTGATAGTGAGTTGGTATAAATCCCTTATAGATTATCTGCCTGCTGTGGCAGTTTAAAGTCATATATTGGCTTATTGTATCACTCCCCACCGGCCATTGTAATGCATTAGTCTACAGGAACATCAAGTGCAGATGTTTTATTAAACCCTACAGATCCCATTTATCTTCATCATCTGCTGGGGAAGATCAAAATGTTAGAATTAATTGATTCACATACGTTTTTGTACTGAAGAAAAATGTTCGGTTTTATTTATCGATTTGTATACCATCTTGTAGTTAGTTAGAGGAAATGTTGGAAGTTGGAAGTATTTACATGTGTACAGTAATATAATAAAGACACATAATTATGTCTTCTTTTGCTATAGATGAATTTCTAATAAAATTATGTGCGCAGAAATCACCCTGCCCCCTTTTTGTTTCATCCCTGGCTGCCCCTTTTTGTGTCATCCTGCCCCTTTATTTTTTTGTGTCATCCTGCCCCTTTATTTTTTTGTGCCATCCTGCCCCTTTATTTTTTTGTGCCATCCTATACAGCGTTGGTTTTAATTGATTATTTAGAAGTCATTTTAGTAAGAGAATGCTGGATATAATTAATTGTTTTATATAGTTTTTTGTGTTTTTTTATGAACAATATTGATGTCCATTAATTTATTTATAACCTTTAATTAATAGAAATGATGTTGTTTTTTAATTGATTTGACCATTTGCTAGGGAGTTTGGAAGGTAAATACAGTTTTATCAAACTACCTCAATAGCACAATTGCCTTACATTCCTTACATGTAGATCAACATTATAATATATCTTAAACTCACCCATAAGACTTCCTGCAGTTTTACAATAACACATGCACTATAGCGTAACACTTTTTTTACAATATTTTTTCTTAGCAGGACATGTATATGATTGTACCATTTCACCTAATTTTGTTGATTTTTTTAAATAGTTTAAACACATATAATTGTAAAATTAGTGTCTTAAGCATAAAGAGTTTTAAAAAGTTTCTTTGATATTTAAGAAATTTAATTACACGTCATTAATAAAACCATGAATTAAAGACATTTTTTAAAGATTTTCGAAATTGAACACAATTTCTTTGTTTAAATAAGAAAAAATATTAAAAAAACACTAAAGATTCTTACTACAATGCCTAGTTTACAAGTAAACTTTTGTTATGCAGATTCTACTTAAGATAAAACTGATAACTGTGAATGCTTGACAAAAGGTGTAAAATGGCATATGTGAGAGCAAATGGGTAAAACTTCATGAATAAGGATGGCTATTCCACTTGCCAGCATACCTCTGTCAAACAGTGATGTAGGTGGCATCCACCTTAGGATTAATTTTTGGGGTGGGAGGGGGTGGGGTGATACCTAAAAAGGTATATCATGGACAACTAACTAAAATGACGTATCTTGCATCAATGCTGTTTCTGCTTTCTTAACTTATTTTAATTTTTAAGAACTAAGCTCTGTAATAAAGCATTTGAAATATATTTCTACAGTTAGAAAATCTGGAACATCATCACTTGGACTTAATTATTTCTATAATTAAAAGGTATATTATGTGTTTAATATTTGAATAATTGTCTATATGATGTTTATGTATTGTATTCTTGGAAACTTGGTACTTCGCAATAAGAGACATTATATGGCATTATGCAAGCTTTCTAGCCCGGCCACAATAACTCAATTGGTAGAGCATCAGCTTGCAGATCGTGAAGTTGTGGGTTCACACCACGGCCAGGTCAAACCAAAGCCTTTAAAGTTGGTAGTAGTGGCTTCCTTCCTAACGCTCTGGGCTAAGGGGACAGCATTATGCCTTACTCGTTGTTGTCAGTATAATCGACCAGCCAGGTTAAGTCCCTGGGCACCTTATAAGTGCACCTGTGCTATAATGATAGAAATGTTGCTGCACAGTATTGGCAAAAATGCAGGCAAATCCCACAAGCTTTCTTGCACACCTTCCAATATCTCCCCCAGTGTAATTAGAAGAACATTAGCCCCAGGTACAGGATGTCCCACATTTAAATTGGGCCGGGAAACACCAAGGTCATTAAAAAGGGTAGTGATTTTAAAAGCTCCCTTTCATATGCTCAAGCAAATACAAATGTCGTTTCACAACTGGTCAACCTGGTGTCAGGATAATGTGACTGGGTGTGATATCATGCCAGGTGTTCACAGCAAGCTATAACAGTATGTGACTGGGTGTGATATCATGCCAGGTGTTCACAGCAAGCTATAACAGTATGTGACTGGGTGTGATATCATGCCAGGTGCTCACAGCAAGCTATAACAGTATGACTGGGAGTGATATCATGCCAGGTGTTCACAGCAAGCTATAACAGTATGTGACTGGGTGTAATATCATGCCAGGTGTTCACAGCAAGATAACAGTATGTGACTGGGCGTGATGTCATGCCTGGTGTTCACAGCAAGCTATAACAGTATGTGACTGGGTGTGATATCATGCCTGGTGTTCACAGCAGGATAACAGTATGTGACTGGGTTGGATATCATGCCAGGTGTTCACAGCAAGCTATAACAGTATGTGACTGGGTGTGATATTATGCCAGGTGTTCACAGCAAGCTATAACAGTATGTGACTGGGTGTGATATCATGCCAGGTGTTTACAGCAAGATATAACAGTATGTGACTGGGTGTGATATCATGCCAGGTGTTGACAGCAAGCTATAACAGTATGTGACTGGGTGTGATATCATGCCAGGTGTTCACAGCAAGCTATAACAGTATGTGGATGGGTGTAATATCATGCCAGGTGTTCACAGCAAGCTATAACAGTATGACTGGAAGTGATATCATGCCAGGTGTTCACAGCAAGCTATAACAGTATGTGACTGGGTGTGATATCATGCCAGGTGTTCACAGCAAGCTATAACAGTATGTGACTGGGTGTGATATCATGCCAGGTGTTCACAGCAAGCTATAACAGTATGTGACTGGGTGTGATATCATGCCTGGTGTTCACAGCAAGATAACAGTATGTGACTGGGTGGGATATCATGCCTGGTGTTCACAGCAAGCTAGTACAGTATGTGACTGGGTGGGATATCATGCCAGGTGTTCACAGCAAGATATAACAGTATGTGACTGGGTGTGATATATTATGCCAGGTGTTCACAGCAAGCTATAACAGTATGTGACTGGGTGTGATATATTATGACAGGTGTTCACAGCAAGATATAACGGTATTTGACTGGGTGTGATATATTATGCAAGGTGTTCACAGCAAGCTATAACAGTATGTGACTGGGTGTGATATCATGCCAGGTGTTTACAGCAAGCTATAACAGTAAGTGACTGGGTGTGATATCATGCCAGGTGTTTACAGCAAGCTATAACAGTGTGTGACTGGGTGTGATATCATGCCAGGTGTTCACAGCAAGCTATAACAGTATGTGACTGGGAGTGATATCATGTTATGTGTTCACAGCAAGCTAAAACAGTATGTGACTGGGTGTGATAACATGTTATGTGTTCACAGCAAGCTATTACAGTATGTGCCTGGGTGTGATATCATGTCAGGTGTTCACAGCAAGCTATAATAGTAAAGAAATCTGCTAAAAATAAACTCCATCTCCAAATAACATCTGGACCTGGTAGCGCAATTTGTCGTGCATCTGCTTCTGGTACGGGAGGCCCTGGGTTCAAACCGGGGCTGCGACATACCACAATTCTAAAAAGTATAAGTGGTATCCCTTGCTTATGCTCAGGCAAATATAAGGGTAGTTCTATGACTGGTTGGCCCGGTGTCAGGATAATGTGACTGGGTCTAGTATCATGGCATGTGTTCACAGCATGCTATACACAGTGAAGGCAGCACAATATCTGCTTCAAGTGGACGCACTTTCCAGATGACTAACATACTGTTAATGGGACAATAAACTCAATCAACAAAAAACCATCTCCAAATATTGTTGGTTTGATAACAAAACCAACAACCACACCAAAATCTTTCCCAGTACTTTTAGCGTATACCTCTAAACATTATCACCAAACATATGCTCCAAATATTTACACCAATTAACCACTCTCACATCCCTAGACCAAAAATGTTTATTTTATAAAATTATTTTATTATCTTTATTATTTTTTTTAATATTTTTATTTATTTTTTTAAATTTTGTTTTAAATTTAAATTCAAACATTTTCACACGCATGTTCATCAAAAACGTAACACCAAACTTTTCATAAATATTTAAGATAGCTGGCATTTTTATTGTAAGTAACAAAATATTTTACGACCACTTATACTTACACAATTCTTTTACCAGTTTTTCCTTGTAGTATGAATATTCTATTCACCATACAGATAGGAGAGTAGAGAGTCCTTGGCCACATGGTTTGAGATTAGGGAACCCCTGGCCACCTGGTCAGAGAGTAGGGAACCCTTGGCTACATGGTTAGAGACTAGGGAACCCTTGGCCAAGTGGTTAGAGACTAGGGAACCCTTGGCCAAATAGTTAGAGAGTAGGTGGCCCTTGGCCAAGTAGTTAGAGAGTAAGGAGCCCTTGGCCAAGTAGTTAGAGAGTAGGTGGCCCTTGGCCACGTGGTTAGAGAGTAGGGAACCCTTGGCCACATGGCTAGAGAGTAGGGAGTCCTTGGCCAAGTGGTTAGAGAGTAGGTGGCCCTTGGCCACGTGGTTAGAGAGTAGGGAGCCCTTGGCCAAGTGGTTAGAGAGTAGGTGGCCCTTGGCCACATGGCTAGAGAGTAAGGAGTCCTTGGCCAAGTGGTTAGAGAGTAGGTGGCCCTTGGCCAAGTGGTTAGATAGTAGGGAGCCCTTGAAACATGGTAAGAGAGTAGAGAGCCCTTGAAACATGGTAAGGGAGTAGGTGGCCCTTGGCCAAGTAGTTAGAGAGAAGGGAGCCCTTGGCCAAGTGGTTAGAGAGTAGGTGGCCCTTGGCCAAGTGGTTAGAGATAAGGGAACCCCTGGCCACGTGGTTAGAGAGTAGGGAACCCTTGGCCAAGTGGCTAGAGAGTAGGGAACCCTTGAAACATGGTTAGAGAGTAGGGAACCCTTGGCCAATTGATTAGAGAGTAGGTGGCCCTTGGCCAAGTGGTTGGAGAGAAGGCAGCCCTTGGCCACATGGTTAGAGAGTAGGGAACCCTTGGCCAAGTGGTTAGAGAGTAGTGAGCCTTTGGCCAAGTGGTTAGAGACTAGGGAGCCCTTTGCCAAATGGTTAGAGAGTAGGGAACCCTTGGCCACGTGGTTAGAGAGTAGGGAACCCTTGGTCAAGTAGTTAGAGAGTAGGTAGCTCTTGGCCAAGTGATTAGAGACTAGGCAACCCTTGGCCAAGTAGTTAGAGAATAGGTAGCCCTTGGCCAAGTGGTTAGAGACTAGGGAACCCTTGGCCAAGTAGTTAGAGAGTAGGTGGCTCTTGGCCAAGTGGTTAGAGAGTAGGTGGCCCTTGGCCACGTGGCTAGAGAGTAGGGAGCCCTTGGCCACATGGTTAGAGAGTAGGGAACCCTTGGCCACCTGGTTAGAGAGTAGGGAACCCTTGGCCAAGTGGTTAGAGAGTAGGGAGCGCTTGGCCAAGTGGTTAGAGAGTAGGGAGCCCTTGGCCACGTGGTTAGAGAGTAGGGAACCCTTGGCCACCTGGTTAGAGAGTAGGGAACCCTTGAAGACCTGGTTAGGGAGTAGGGAACCCCTGACCACCTGGTTAGAGAGTAGGGAGCCCTTGGCCACATGGTTAGAGATTAGGGAACCCCTGGTCATGTGGTTAGAGAATAGGGAGCCCTTGACCACATGGTTAGAGAGAAGGAAGCCCTTGGCCATGTGGTTAGAGAGTAGGAAACCCTTGGTCAAGTGGTTAAAGTAGGGAACCCTTGGCCACCTGGTTAGAGAGTAGGGAACCCTTGGCCACGTGGCTAGAGAGTAGGGAGCCCTTGGCCACCTGGTTAGAGGATAGGGAACCCTTGATCACGTGGTTAGAGAGTAGGGAACCCCTGGTCAAGTGGTTAGAGAGTAGGGAGCCCTTGGCCAAGTGGTTAGAGAGTAGGTGGCCCTTGGCCACGTGGTTAGAGAGTAGGGAGCCCTTGACAAAGTGGTTAGAGAGTAGGGAACCCTTGGCCACGTGGTTAGAGATGTAACTATTCAACCAATCACTCATATGTTCGAATCCTGGGGCAGGACAGAACTTGCATGTCCAAACTGACAGACATCACCTTTCAGAGACTTCTATGATATATCCTAATTTATATTGAAACATTTCATGAACCAAGAATTTCATTGCTTGTTTGTATTTTTATTAGTTTATTTTGATGTATTTTTACTTTCATACTCTTTTTAATAATTGACATACATAAAAGATATAATCTTAACTTTTGTTTATTGTGTATTAATCATTAAATTATTATTATAGCTTGTAATATTGAAACAATGGTTTACTTACTTTAATATTGAACATAAGTACATCTACTTTATATCTGAAGGCCTGATACATGTTTTGGAATAGGTATAACCATTTAAGTGAGAGACCCTTTAAAGCAACTTAGCACAGTTTTGCATAGGTTCTTCAACCATAGAACTACAAGATCTGCACCTCATGTCAATTTTCTTTCTTTAATAATAATTTAAATATTAAAAATGTTAAATGTAAATTATTTAACTTATTTTTTTTTTCATCCCTTTCAAACTAATCAGCCTCTTGTTTATGATTGCTATGTACACATGACATAATATATTGCCAGATGCATAATGGGGTACATTAGTAAACTGGAAATTATCTCTCTTGTTAGTTAATATCAAAGATATTCAAAACTGTAGGCAGGCCTTTTTAGTTGGAATTCTTGGAATTTATCACCTGTTTTTTTTTTAAGATATTGCAACTACAAACAGTGAAATTTCTTACTTTTGCATAAACATACGCTCTATATTCCTAGTTTTGCATATGTTATCTTAAAATCCATTTAAATACTTATAGAGATATGTTATTTAAAAAAACATAATGGAAGTGTTTGTTGATAATGGTTAACCTGGATACTACAAAGAAGGCAGAAAAGTCAACATACAGTCCATAGAGCACAAGCATAAAAACCAAGTAAAACAAATGAAGGACCTACTTGCATTTAGAGATTATTCAGGGGAGACTATCCATTAATGTCTCTCATTATGAGATATAATAGGTAGTTGTGCTAAATTGGCTAATAGTTGAAAAGCATTGCAATGTTTTTGATTGTCTAAATCTAAAAATAGCACAGTCTTTGGATGACTGCATCTTCACATATAATAAATGTAATTTATTCCTATTCTTGTGGTTGAACAAGTTTTACAGAGCAAAAATAAACAAAATGCAAATTTGACCAAAGATGACCCAGACACTTTTACTAAACAAATCATTCAATTCAATAACAACTTAAATACTGTTATAAAAAAATTGATTTATAATTATTAAAAATTAATTGACCTTTTTAGAATCATCGATTCTTTCTTTAACTCATTGTTTCTTCTTAAGCCTTTTGTGTCTGTTCAACCCTTTTGTTACAGTTTATTGTGTCTTTTTTTTTAGCTCAATATATATAAATCATTTTAGCTCAATAATTATAAATCATTTTAGCTCAATAATTATAAATCATTTTAGCTCAATAATTATAAAATTTAGCTTCTAATTATATTTTATCTCTTTGTTTTATTCTATTTTATGCTAATTGTTTCTATTTTTAGCTAATAGTTTCTATTTTTAGCTAATTGTTTCTATCTTTAGCTAATAGTTTCTATTTTATGCTAATTGTTTCTATTTTTAGCTAATTGTTTCTATTTTTAGCTAATTGTTGCTTTTTTCTTATACTTAAGCTCCCTCCTACTAGTCCTACACCTCCATCCTCAAGTGGGAAGAAAGTGTCTTTGCTGTTGCCAGGCACAGTTGCCACAGAAACCAGTCATGCCTCCCTACCAACTACAACCAGCACAGTCACCAAACAACATGGTAAGCTAATTATTTTGTTTAAGATGTGTTCAGTTTTGATTATATTTTTATATGGTTGAATAGTCCACTTTTAGCTATTGTACAAGTTTGCTCCACAAGCTTAAAACTCCCAACAGTTATTGTCACTCCGCACATTTTCACTTGATTGTCATATTTGACCATCGACCTTTTCAATGATTGTAAGGTTTGACCCCTGACAATGTAAAGTGACCTTTACTCTTGATTGTCACATTTGACCATTGACATTTACACTTGATTGTCATATTTTACCATTCACATTTACACTTGATTGTCATATCTGACCTTTGACCTTTACACTTAATTGTAACATTTGATAATTGACCTTTACACCTGATTGTCATATCTGACCTTTGATCTTTTCACTTGATTGTCACATTTGACCATTGACCTTTATGATCAATTGTCACTTTTAACCCCTGACAAAGAAAATAGAAGTTTACACTTGTCTTTAACTTTTGACCTATACTCATTTACCTTGACATTTATAAATGACCTTGAAAATTAACCTTTGACCTTTGTCTCTTAGGTATACTAAAGACAAGTATGCCAGTAACCCAGAGCAACCAGGGAGGAAAGAAATCCAAACAACCAATCACATACGATCTGGGGGCTCTTATTGATGCTTTGGAGGTAAGTCTTTTTTACATACATTTGTTTAAAAGACACAGCACTTTGTTTGACAAAAAAAATATTATGTATTCAGGAGCACATATTATTTTTTTTTAACATACACAGTCAAACCTGTTTGATTTGAGTAAAAATGTTTAATTTGAGTATGAAATTACATGTATTTCTGTTTATTTTTAGTATAAAATTGAGTATAAAGGCAGCAAGTCACTGTCAACCTTCTGCATTGAACATTGCTGTACATGGGACATAACTCTAACATATAAAAGTTGAGTGTTATTCCCCTTTGGTTATTGTGATTTTTTTTTCACATCATTAGATGCAATGTTGGTAATACCTTGAAAGTTAGTATGCTAAAAATCATGTAAAAATATAAATGCTCTGTTTTATATTTCAGACAAAGAAAGAAGTACCAGCCCAGCCGAAAAAATCTGTCAAACCTGTAGTAGTTAAGAAAGATGATTCCAAATCAGTACGTTGATTCTGTTTATGTTGTAAAATTAAACTAAAGAGTGTCATTTTGAATAAATGTATGTGCATACTTCTTTCCATAAAAAGTTGCTAAAATCTCCAAAAAAAAACAACCCATCTTTTAGAAAATATTATGTTTTCTGTTACCATGGGAATGTGCCATTTTAGTTGAAAATCTCAACATCATATTAGGATTTCTTAGTGAATGGGATACAGGTTATTGGTAAATCTTTGTACCATACCCTAGTTTGAATGTTCAAAATGTTACAGAGAAATGCTTTTAATAGTTGGTATGTTTGGACAGTTTGAACCAATATTCTTTCTCGCATATAATCAAATAAGTTATTGTTACATGAAAATATCCTGCAAAATGCTATTTATTGGTGCCCTACACCCATGTGACAGGTAAAACATAACACACCACTTGTCATTACAAGCATGTATTTCCTATCCGAGCCATGCTTCACATGCTATTTTTAAACTAAGAAAACCCCATAACCACTTACTTTTGTGGGTAGCCCGTGGTAGAGTCGCCGATTTGTAATTCCTCTGACTGCTTAGCCGTTCACTGCATGGGTTCGAGTCCCATTCAGGGCAAAGGACTTACCGGGTAATGTAAAAAGATCTTCCAGCTGACTTGCAGTGCGCCAGTGGTTCTACCCAGACATGTGTCTTGGGTCTTCCTCCACCAAAAAGCTGGCTGGTCTTCCTCCACCAAAAAGCTGACCGTTGCTATAATGATCATAAATGGTCGCTGCATTGTATGTCTAAAACAAAACAAAACAAACTTACTTTTAAGATCATGTTATATGATTATCGTGTTATATGATTATCCGGGTAATCAGCTCTGTCGTATGTATTTTTACAGGGTTCGCACAGTCTTAAAAAGTGCTTAAATTTGAGCCCCTTTCTTAAGAAGTGCTTAAAAATGAAAAAAAGTCCTTAAAAGTCCTTGATTTTAATTACTCTCTTAAAAAGTGCTTAAAAAGTGCTTAATTTTCTCTAAAAACATGCTTAAAAATGAATAAATTACTAAAATCATGGTAAAAAGTCGAAAGTTTTAAACAGACAATCGAATTTAGTATCAAAATATATAAATTGTTTGCGAAACGTAATAGTAAGGGGACGAATTTTAAGCGGTTCGAACTAGTTTGGGTACGAATACATCAAAGTTGCGCCCCTTTGTAAACAACAAAATGGCGTCGAGAAAAAAGAAACGTGCTATAAAAATGGGATAACGTGCTTAAGAAGTGCTTAAAAAGTGCTTGAATTTTGGCATGGGATGACTGTATGAACCCTGTTTTAGCTGAAATCTATATCATGCTTATTTATAAACATGGAAATAATGAACACTTAAAGTGATATATATTTCCTGGTTCCGTACGTCAAATAAGGAAGGAAATGCTAACAACAGCCTTTATTTAAACTTAAGTGTATGTTTATGCAGAAATTACAGAAATTATGCACACATTCTTCAGAACCGGACCTGGTAGCTCAATCGGTAGAGCGTCGGCTCCAGGTACGGGAGGCCCCGGGTTCGATCCCGGGCCGCGACATACCAAAGTCGTTAAAAATGGTAGTGGTATAGCTCCCTTGCTAACGCTCAAGCAAATATAAGGGTAGTTCCACGACTGGTTGGCCCAGTGTCAGGATAATGTGACTGGGTGTGGTATCATGCCAGGTGTTCACGGCATGCTATACACAGTGAAGGCAGCACTATATCTACTTCAACTGGACACCGTCTCCAGATAACTGAAATACTGTTGGTGGGACGATAAACCCAATAAACAAACATTCTTCAGAACAGGGGTAAAGATGTTGTTCTATGGTTTAGATATAAGCAAACTGTTAAATACCACCCTGAAAGGTGTATTAAAGCCTTAGTATTGTATTTGAAATATTATAATTGGCTCTAATTAATTCAAAATGATATATAAATATAAACACTATGTGTAATCTATTTGTAACATCTGAATAAACTGTAAGCAATGGTTGCATCACATAATAATTATTAATTTGTTTTCATTGAAAGTTGTTGGTGTTTTTACATAATATACTGGTGTATTATGAAAACTTTGTATCAGCTGTTTTAAGCTACATGAAAAATAAGGAAAATATTTATTAACCAAATGTCAACTTGTTTCTTTGTCAAAAATATTCATGTTTTTACAAACAAATTATATGATTTTCAACTTTATTTCTATACTTAGACAGAATAAGTGTGTTTTGTAAAATCTTGATATGCGATTATCAGATTACTGGATTTGTATTGTAATTGTAATTTTTTTATACTTAATAAAACCACAAGGTTTGTTATACATAACAGCAAAAGCAACACTTGAAAAAAACATTTTATGAAAAGTGTGTCATTTTGAAGTAAATGTTCCTGTTTTAGTTTTCAGTTTAATTAAAATTCTTTAATGAAAATTCTTGAAAATTCTTTATCAGAATTTTTAAATCAAAATTCTAAATCAGAATTCTTAATCAGAATTCTTAATCAGAATTCTTAATCGGAATTCATCGGAATTCTTAATCAGAATTCTTAATCGGAATTCTTAATTGGATTTCTTTATCGGAATTCTTAATCAGAATTCTTAAATAGAATTTTTTATAAAAAATTTGCCTCAGTCCCTAACTTCATGGGTTTGAGTCCCGGTTGGAGCAAGAACTTTCATGTGGGGAGGTTTCAGCTAACCGGTGCACAGATGGCTCTTCTGAGAAATAATTCTGGGCTCTTTCTCCACCAAAACTTAGCTGGATATCGCCAATATGACCAATGTGTTGGTGCAATGTAACAAACAAACCAAACAAACACAGCTATCATCATTATGAGACATCAAATCCAGCAAACAAATCAATGACTGAAATGGTAAATACAACAACAAATTAATGGTGGGGCGCTCGTGGTCGAGTGGTTAGAGTTGCTTACTTGTATCTCCTCAGCCCCTCACTGTGCCGGTTCGAGTCCTATTTTGGGAAAGAACATTCATGTGGGGAGGTTTTCCAGCTAACCTGCAGTGTGCCGGTGGATATACCTGGATATAAATTTGGAGTCTTCTGCCACCAATGAATTAGCTGGACATTGCCGATATGACCATAATTGTGTTGGTACCATGTAACAAAAACCAAACAAAACTGTCTTCATTTTGAAACATCAAATCTGGCAAACAAATCATTGACTGCAATGGTAAATGCAACAACAAAATCATGATAACAGATCAACCAAAAACCAACAGACATGCGAGCACAACCATTGAATATATGTTTATTGTTTTCAGCACAATATCTTAGACTCCAGTGCCCCTGTGAAGAGAGGTAAAGAGCGAGAAGTTCCAAAATGCAAGAAACCAAGTCCTCTCAAGAAGGTATGCTTTACATTAGCTGTTTAACTATTTCTTTGTGGAAGTGACAGAGTGTAAGACATAGAGTTGGAGAAATATAAAGTATTTCTTTGTGGAAGTGACAGAGTGTAAGACATAGAGTTGGAGAAATATAAAGTATTTCTTTGTGGAAGTGACAGAGTGTAAGACATAGAGCTGGAGAAATATAAAGTATTTTTTTGTGGAAGTGAGAGAGGGGGGGAGGGGGGGGGGAGAAATAGAGGATGGGATGGTAAGAAGAAAAATTGAGAGTGTGAAATGTGTTGCAAGAGTCAAAGAGTTGGTTAGAAAAAGGGGGTGGGAGAGAGAGAGGAGGTGGGGAAAGAAAAAAAGAGAATGAGATAAAACTTAGAAAGAAATAAGAACGGAAGGTAAGGGACTTTCATTAGCCAATTTAAATCATAATGTATAAAGTTCATTGTCTAATCTATAGGTTATTCTGAAAGAGAGGGAAGAGAAAAAGAGACTTCGTCTCCTTGACGATGATGAAACCACACCTGGGTAAGTTGTCTTTGGTGTGTACCAACTACATGTCTTTCTCAGAAAAAAATCAACAGTTCCCACAGTTAAACTTATGTTACAGCTTAAAAGTAATTGGCTATGTTATTCCTATTTTTGCCAAAACTTCTGTTTCAGGAAATATACCTTTCCTGCAACTTGTGATATATAATTCAACTTAATCTTTCATTTTTTCAAAGCAGATTTAAAAAAAACCCCCAAAACATGCTGTAAGAATCCATTGGCTGTCATCAAAATTAAAATACTAACCAAAGAAAACGGTGATTTCTCTTTTTTTTATTTTGTCGCATAATCAGCTGCTTACAAAATTGAAGAGCAGGTTCAGTACTGCAAGGTGTAAGTTAAATGTGCAGACCTAATTATTCACAAAATCAAAGCTATAATGACGGCAGCAATTAACACTTTAAAAAAAAAAAAGCAGAAGTGCCCCGAAGGTTTAAATGTACACAGCCTTACACTTGTTGTATAAAGTCTGTTCAAAGGTTATATCCAACAGTTTGGACCAGATTTTTTTCTCTCAACCAAATAAAAGACAAAAATCTCACAAAATGCTTGTTATTAATGTCCTCCATGTATGTGAAAAGTGAAGCACAACACATCACTCGTCATTACAAGCAGGTATTTCCTAAGCCACACTGCACAGTTAGCTATATTTAGACTAGGAAAACCATGTGACCTCTAACTTTATATCGTCATTTGTGTACCCCGCTCTGATGTAGATGTCTGTTTTCAGCTAAAATCTCAATCATGCTTATTTATAGTTTTGGAAAGAATGGGCATGTACAATTATTTAGTTCACAATTTACAATGTCTTACAATTTAAACAATATTCAAAATCATAATATTCTTAAAATATTTTGAAGAAATGAAACCCCAATTCTCCCAAACCAAGTTTACATGTATTTGATGAAGGCAAACTGTCGGGTACCAGCTTAAATGCTTTGACCGGGATTCCAGAAGGAATTGTCATCTAATTGGCAGAAACAGCCAATATAAATTTTTACATGCATCATGCAATATCTTATCTGACTGCATCAGAGTGGAATTTATTGCATCGAAAATGCAGAAAATGCACTATCGCAAAACATTGCTTACATGTCAGGTTTATTATGATAGCGATTATAGTTTCCAACAGGTTTATATCACATCGATAGATAGAAGAAAAGTTTGTTCCAACTTCAATCAGAGGTAAAACTATCATATCTACATATAAATGCAAGGTAGTATTGGTGGTGATGGTGAGGAATATATATTTTATAAACTACTTCTTCAAATCTTGTTTAAAACAAATATTTATTCATAAATTTCAGGGCCCCAGTTGGTATAGGTGTACTTTGTGGGGACTCTGATCTTTCCCAAGATGGTGAGTAGTAGGTTTAAGTTTGCCAATTTCAGATGTGTACATTTCTGTGTTTTTAACCCCTGCCGACGGAATCGGAAGGGGGATGTTGTTTTGGCATTATCCTTCTGTCTGTCCAAATTTCATTTCCTCACTATTTTTTCAGCAACGGCTTTCTGGATTTCAATGAAACTATGGGAACCATCAATACCAAAAGGCGATATGCATGTCATTGGCATGTTCCGGTCTAACCATTTAACACAGAGTTATGGCCCCTGGATAGTGTTTTGTTTCTTGCTATTTCTCGGCAACTACTGAAGAATTCATACAACATTGAAACACAATTTCTAAATGTACTACTTAAATGGTACTGAATTGTATTGTTTTCACTAAACTGACCAACCCACGTGTACTGCAGCACATATCACTTGTTGTGATTGCACAGTTTTTTCTTTTATCAAGATGATAAATACAAAGTTATTTATTGAAAAATGTATTGCTGATTTCTTCCTATTTTTTAAATGACTTTACCCTTTCTTCAAACAAGCACCAATCGGCGGGGGATATACTGTCCGACAGAATCTTGTTTTGGGTTGATCATCTAATGCAAGTGCAACAAGATCACACAAAACAATATAATTAGCATAATTTTTAACCAGTCCTACAGTGTTATTTGAATAAAAAATGCTAAGGTAATTTGGATGCACCACTTTTTTTAAGAGAAAAAAAAAAGTACATTAAATTTCTATACCCCAGCTTCAAGCTCCAAAGGCTCCATGGAGGTGGGTCTGGGGACACCAGCAAGTGCGGAGTTATCCCCCATCAGCCAGCAGTCGCCAAGCTGTATGAGTCCCATGTCTCCGGGTACCAGCCCCATCAGCTCTGGACTTAACAGTCCTATCACAGGAACCATCTCACAGACAGTGAAACTCAAGATACACAGTCGGAGGTTTAGAGAGTAAGTGGAAAGGAAGTAGGTTTAGAGGGTAGTGAATAGGGGGTTTTATAAGTGTATAAGTTTAGAGGGTAGTGGATAAGGGGTTTAACAGTTTAGAGAGTAAGTGGTAATGGACTCATGCTTAAAGAGGAAGTAGGTTAGGGTGTAGTGGATTGCAGGTTTATAAGTTTAGAGAGTAAGTGGAAAATGGGCTCATGCGTTAAGAGGAAGTAGGTTAGAGTGTAGTGGATAGCGGGTTTATAAGTTTAGAGAGTAAGTGGAAAATGGGCTCATGCGTTAAGAGGAAGTAGGTTAGAGTGTAGTGGATAGCGGGTTTATAAGTTTAGAGAGTAAGTGGAAAATGGGCTCATGCGTTAAGAGGAAGTAGGTTAGAGTGTAGTGGATAGCGGGTTTATAAGTTAAGAGAGTAAGTGGAAAATGGACTCATGCGTTAAGAGGAAGTAGGTTAGAGTGTAGTGGATAGCGGGTTTATAAGTTAAGAGAGTAAGTGGAAAATGGACTCATGCGTTAAGAGGAAGTAGGTTAGAGTGTAGTGGATAGCAGGTTTATAAGTTTAGAGAGTAAGTGGAAAATGGACTCATGCGTTAAGAGGAAGTAGGTTAGAGTGTAGTGGATAGCGGGTTTATAAGTTTAGAGAGTAAGTGGAAAATGGGCTCATGCGTTAAGAGGAAGTAGGTTAGAGTGTAGTGGATAGCGGGTTTATAAGTTTAGAGAGTAAGTGGAAAATGGACTCATGCGTTAAGAGGAAGTAGGTTAGAGTGTAGTGGATAGCGGGTTTATAAGTTTAGAGAGTAAGTGGTAATGGACTCATGCGTTAAGAGGAAGTAGGTTAGAGTGTAGTGGATAGCGGGTTTATAAGTTTAGAGAGTAAGTGGAAAATGGGCTCATGCGTTAAGAGGAAGTAGGTTAGAGTGTAGTGGATAGCGGGTTTATAAGTTAAGAGAGTAAGTGGAAAATGGGCTCATGCGTTAAGAGGAAGTAGGTTAGAGTGTAGTGGATAGCGGGTTTATAAGTTTAGAGAGTAAGTGGAAAATGGGCTCATGCGTTAAGAGGAAGTAGGTTAGAGTGTAGTGGATAGCGGGTTTATAAGTTTAGAGAGTAAGTGGAAAATGGGCTCATGCGTTAAGAGGAAGTAGGTTAGAGTGTAGTGGATAGCGGGTTTATAAGTTTAGAGAGTAAGTGGAAAATGGGCTCATGCGTTAAGAGGAAGTAGGTTAGAGTGTAGTGGATAGCGGGTTTATAAGTTTAGAGAGTAAGTGGAAAATGGACTCATGCGTTAAGAGGAAGTAGGTTAGAGTGTAGTGGATAGCGGGTTTATAAGTTTAGAGAGTAAGTGGAAAATGGACTCATGCGTTAAGAGGAAGTAGGTTAGAGTGTAGTGGATAGCAGGTTTATAAGTTTAGAGAGTAAGTGGAAAATGGACTCATGCGTTAAGAGGAAGTAGGTTAGAGTGTAGTGGATAGCGGGTTTATAAGTTTAGAGAGTAAGTGGAAAATGGGCTCATGCGTTAAGAGGAAGTAGGTTAGAGTGTAGTGGATAGCGGGTTTATAAGTTTAGAGAGTAAGTGGAAAATGGACTCATGCGTTAAGAGGAAGTAGGTTAGAGTGTAGTGGATAGCAGGTTTATAAGTTTAGAGAGTAAGTGGAAAATGGGCTCATGCGTTAAGAGGAAGTAGGTTAGAGTGTAGTGGATAGCGGGTTTATAAGTTTAGAGAGTAAGTGGAAAATGGGCTCATGCGTTAAGAGGAAGTAGGTTAGAGTGTAGTGGATAGCGGGTTTATAAGTTTAGAGAGTAAGTGGAAAATGGACTCATGCGTTAAGAGGAAGTAGGTTAGAGTGTAGTGGATAGCAGGTTTATAAGTTTAGAGAGTAAGTGGAAAATGGACTCATGCGTTAAGAGGAAGTAGGTTAGAGTGTAGTGGATAGCGGGTTTATAAGTTTAGAGAGTAAGTGGAAAATGGGCTCATGCGTTAAGAGGAAGTAGGTTAGAGTGTAGTGGATAGCGGGTTTATAAGTTTAGAGAGTAAGTGGAAAATGGACTCATGCGTTAAGAGGAAGTAGGTTAGAGTGTAGTGGATAGCAGGTTTATAAGTTTAGAGAGTAAGTGGAAAATGGGCTCATGCGTTAAGAGGAAGTAGGTTAGAGTGTAGTGGATAGCGGGTTTATAAGTTTAGAGAGTAAGTGGAAAATGGGCTCATGCGTTAAGAGGAAGTAGGTTAGAGTGTAGTGGATAGCGGGTTTATAAGTTTAGAGAGTAAGTGGAAAATGGACTCATGCGTTAAGAGGAAGTAGGTTAGAGTGTAGTGGACAGCGGGTTTATAAGTTTAGAGAGTAAGTGGAAAATGGGCTCATGCGTTAAGAGAGTAAGTAAAGAAAGTGATGATGGAAGGGGGCGGGGCATGGTGGTGTGGGTTTGGAGAGGGGGGTGGGGGGATATTTTAAGATACTTAGTGAAGAGTAAAGATATGTTTCAAGAACATTTTTATGTATCAATCATTGATCATTGTGTCTGTTTCAGGTATTGTAACCAGGTTCTAGACAAGGAGATAGATAACAGCGTCACAGCTCTGCTGACTGATCTGGTCCGTTTCCAGGATAAACAGTATCATAAAGATCCCGTCAAGGTAAAATATGGTTTATGATAGGGTTTTTTTTATAATAAAAGGGTATTTAACTAGGGTTGATAAAAATGGTAGTTGTATAGCTCCCTTTTAGGTAAATATCAGGGTAGTTCCACGTCTGGTTGGCCCTGTGTCAGGATAATGTGACTGGTTGTTCACTGCATGATATACACTGTGAAGGCAGCACTATATCTGCTTCAAGTGGACACCACCTCCAAATAACTGAAATATTGTTGGTGGAACAATAAACCCAATAAACAAAGATGCTGAAGTGTTAAAACCAATAATCCATTGACTGATAGAAAACAACCAGGTGCAACTTTCACAATAAAATTCATTCTCATCCCACCCACTTGGACTGAGGTTATAAAGCTTTGAGACGGAGTTTAAGACCTTTTGCAGACATTTGATTGGTTAGATATAGGATGAATATTTAAATATAGCCAATAACTTGCTTGGGGAGACTCTAAGACTCCACCTCCAGCTCAGTGATTTATGACCACCTAAGTCTTAGATAAAAGTTCCATTATCAATGTTTTGTATTTTCTGCAGGCAAAGTCAAAGCGGAGATTTGTACTGGGACTAAGGGAGGTAACCAAGCATCTAAAACTGAAGAAGATAAAGTGTGTAATTATCTCCCCTAATCTGGAGAAAATTCAGTCAAAAGGTTTGTTTTAGTGAATTAATATTCATGTATAACTTATATGAAATATTTCCACTATTTACTGCAAGATATTTGATAATATTCTGTAGTTGAATAATTTGCTAGCTGACTTGTAAGTTATCATTGTTGAACCTTCAATTTAATAATTACCACTCAGAGCACTAAGCCAGTAATTACTTAACATCTTATTTCTGTAACTAATTTAATTATAATTTCATTATTGTAGATAAATGTCATGCCTTAAGAATAGTTATGAAATAAGAATTCTAGTATATAGTCATCCTGACTCCTATATTTCTGGATGGACTGAATAAAGAAATTGCAGCACTATTTACAATAATGTGCTATTTCCCTGTTCCCTGTAAACTTGACATAAATCAACTCTACTTTATTCTTAAATCATATTGATAACAAATGAGATAATAAATACAATACTATTTAATCAAATTAGTAATGTAATCATATACTGTCGGGGCACCCGTGGCGTGGTCAAGTCGCTGATTTCTAACTCTTCTTATTGCTTTAGCCTCCCACCACGTGGGTTCGAGTCCCATTCAGGGTGAAGGACTTAATGTGGGAAGGTCTTCCAGCTGACCTGCGATGCGCCGGTGGTTCTACCCAGACATTTGTATGGTGTCTTCCTCCACCAAAATAGCTGAACGTTGCTATAATGAACATAATTCTTTGCAGCGATATATTTCAAAAACACAACAAACAGTTTTTTTTTATTGTTTATTTCAAAAGCAAAATAATCAGTTACTGTACCTATGTAGAGTTTTTGTTCCTAATCATCCACTTTATATCTTTAATTAACCCATTTATAATTGATTATAATTACTATCATATTAAAGACAGCACTATATCTAAAGTACATCTTTTTCCAGGTGGACTTGATGATGCCTTGAACCAGATACTGGATCTGTGTACCGACCAGTCTGTCCCTTTTATCTTCGCACTAGGTCGCCGCGCCCTTGGACGGGCGTGTGCTAAATTGGTACCTGTAAGTGTGGTTGGCATCTTTAATTACGAGGGGTCTGAGGTGAGTGGTCTTGATGGTTGTACTACTTGAATAAAATTTAATTTTGGACAAAATTAGAATGTTCATAAATAAAAATGACCAAATTTAGCATTTATATCCAAATTTAAAAAAAATATAATTAACACTTTTCGGATTACTATACTATTAATATTTTGGTACAGTTTATATTACGTTACCAATTAGTTAGAATGTATCATGACATAAATTAAAACAAAGTGCAGGTTTATTCATATTTAAGTAGAGTTAGTACATTATGGATTATTATAATGAGTAAAAATGTATACATTGTTTATACTAAGTAAGCATCCTTTAGAGTTATGTTATATACATCATATTCAGTACTTTACATAAATTTAAATTTACTCGTGTAGTTAACATTAAATTACTGTATATTTAATCAGGTTTATTTAACTGGCACAGTTATTACTTTAACCTTCCATAATGTGGGTTCGAGAAGCGTTCTGAAGGACTTAATGTGTAATGGTCTTGTGGCCTGTGGTTCTACTTATGTGTTTGTAGGGGGTCTTGCATGTTTGTAGGGGATCTTGCCTGTTTGTAGGGGGTCTTGCATGTTTGTAGGGGGTCTTGCCTGTTTGTAGGGAGTCTTGCATGTTTATAGGGGGTCTTCCGTGTTTGTAGGGGGTCTTGCATGTTTGTAGGTGGTCTTGTGTGTTTGTAGGGGGTCTTGCACGTTTGTAGGTGGTCTTGCATGTTTGTAGGGGGTCTTGCATGTTTGTAGGGGGTCTTGCATGTTTGTAGGTGGTCTTGCATGTTTGTAGGAGGGATCTTGCATGTTTGTAGGTGGTCTTGCATGTTTGTAGGTGGTCTTGCATGTTTGTAGGGGGTCTTGCATGTTTGTAGGGGGTCTTGCATGTTTGTAGGGGGTCTTGCATGTTTGTAGGGAGTCTTGCATGTTTGTAGGTGGTCTTGCGTGTTTGTAGGGGGTCTTGCGTGTTTGTAGGGGGTCTTGCGTGTTTGTAGGAGGTCTTGTATGTTTGTAGGGGGTCTTGCATGTTTGTAGGGGGTCTTGCATGTTTGTAGAGGGTCTTGCATGTTTGTAGGGGGTCTTCCTCAATGACTATCGTTTGTATCAGCAATGTGTTCCAAAAACTAAGCAAAACAATATTTTGTGTTTAGCATAAGATGTCTTACACTTTTTCAGGTAAACTTCCGTAACCTTGTTGCATTGACTGAGAAAGCCAGGGAAGCCTACCGAGAGATGATTACTCAGATAGAGAAAGAGATCGCGGAGTACCCCATACGTAACAGCGCACCGGGCATCCCTACCCTTTTCTCACACATGGGACACTCGCGAACCCCAAGCGGATGCAGCGTCATCTCTTTCACCTCAAGTATCCTCTCGGAACCAATTTCTGAAAATTACCCACAATCAGAACCGGAAACTGATAACCGAGGTTACGAGATTGAGAGGAAAACTGATGATGTTGACGATGTCGATATAGATGTGGCCGATTTGAAGGAAGTGACTCCAGAGAGGCTGGATGGAGATGAGGAAGAGGAGGATGGAATGGTAGAAGGTGTTTCTGATCCATATGAAGCTGATGATGAAAGTAATATAGGAAGATTGGGGACAAAGAAGGCAGGAAAATTAGGGAAAGTAGGGAAGACATCGAGAGTGGGCTGGGAGAAGAAAGTTGGAAGTAGAGAAGGGGGAGCAGATGAAGATGGAATGAAAGATGGTGCAACTTTAAGTGGTGTTGTAAATGATGTTTCAAATTGTGATCTAGATATAAATGGTAGTTGTGTTAATTGTGGATGTGATAAATTGAGAAATCAGACATGTTCAAAATGTGATCCAATTAAAGCTTCAAAGAGTGCTGACCTTGCTGATGGTAGCGGACCTCCAGGGGAATATTTATGCATATCAAACGGAACTCGGCTTGGTAAAGCTTACTCCGCTTCTGGGGGAACCAGCAGCAAAAATGATAGTAGATGTCACAGCGGGAGTGAGACAAAGGGAGACAATTTAGACAAAGCGGGAGGTTTTCATGACATAAGCAGCGGTGAGGAAGATTTTGAAGAGGTGGAAGATGAGGAGGAAGAGGATGAAGAAGAAAATTGTGATAAAAGTTTTAATGATCATAATGAGGATGGTGAAAAAGTTGTTAGCAGGAACTTTTGCTCAGACGATGATGATGATGCTGAGGATGATGATGATGATGGTGATGATGATGATAGTGAGGAGGATGACAGCGAGGAGGGAGAAGAAGATGATGAAGACCACAATGATGAAAATGTCGATCAACTCGTCGACCTTCCTCAATTCATCGAGTCAGTGCACCATTTTGATCTCACAGAAATTCTCTCCCAACATTCATCAAAGACGATAGAAAATGGCGAAGATGTCATGTCTACGCATTCTTCTCGGACGACGCATTCATCGAAAACTTTAGGAGATGCTGCAGCGGCATCCATAGAGCGTCAGTCAGGAAAAGCAATGGAGATGAAAAGCTCAGAGTATACCAATGCAGGGACATTGAAGGGAAAGACATGTATAGATAAGGAGAATAGGACACTATCCTGGGTGAAAGAGGCACAAAATATACGCTTTAGTGATGAGGACGAACAGGATGATGAGTTAGATTCCTTGGAAAATAACGATGTCAGTGAAAAGTAGGATGTATGTTTGTGTTAAAGAGTCTGAGAGGGTGTATTGCTTTGTTTATGTGTTGTTTTCATATTGATTTTAATTTTATATAACAGCGATAAATGTATTGAAGGAGCCATCAGCTCACCGCTAGGATAGAACAGAAATCATGGAGCCATTAAATAATACGTCTTGGTACTTGCTAATTTTCCTCCGGAATATTTGTATACGGTTTTACGACTAATTCTAGTTGGAGGACATATTGAAAAATATAATTTAGTAGTCTTATGACCATTAACAAGATCTAAGACTTAGATGAAATGGCATCCAAATGTACAGGATATATGTTTTAATTCTCAACCAGACTTTATAAAGACAGCTCTTTTCTTCTCTCCAATTTGTCTTTTTACAATTGAAGGTATTGTAAATTAAAAAAAACTTTATTTTTTCTTGATTTGATGCATTTGTAACTAATAACATTAGCTTAGAAAAGTTAATTACCAATATTTCATAATATGTTTTGACCTTAATTGAGTGTATATAATGAAATGTGCAATGTATTCGTCCACAAAAAACTCCCCCCAAAAAAACTCCCCCCTAATATGACATTGTGTTGTAAACAAATATACAGACAAAATATACTTATCATCAAATTCACAATACATGTGTTGTGTGTCTTACTATAAACTATTTCATTTGGTCAATGCTCTACAATGTACTTCTCAGAAAAGAATGTAATTTGGCATTAACACCTACTGCCTTGATTTAGAATCAACACCAAATTGAGAAAATAACCCGACCCATATGTGCAATATGTTGACAATTAACATTCAAATGTCTACTTATATTTAATGAATGGCCTTAATTGGTAATATAATATATAGTGAGTTTTTTTGTGTGCTCTTTTTTTAAATTGGCAGGCTCCAAATTATCATTGGTCAGCATCGTTAAAACTCCACAATAAGTTGGTCTTGTTGTTTCTTTTGGAGATACTGGCTTCAGGTTGGCAGTCTGTTGTGTGTCCATGCATGGACACTATTTGGTCATAAGTTCTTCTCCTACCATTTATCATCAGTTTTCATGGAACTTCACAATTATTTTATTATCATAGGATCCTGTGCACCTGCTGTTTTCATTATGATAAAATGAAAATCCCAGGAGTTATTGCCCCTTTCAACACTTTTTCTGACATTGATATTTTTAAGAGATTTACAAGCAGGGAGTGGGTGGGGGTATTTGTTCACTTTTGGCAGGACCAGGACCAGTTTTAAACAATATTTGTAAACAACATAAATTACAAAGTTGCTAGATTTAGAACTTTTGTTTTCAATTTTGCAAAATTTAATAATATGCTAATTTTGTTGCCATGTGTTGACTTTCATCAAATATCACTGTAATATAAATTACATTTACAGTATTCATTAGATATTGAGAAGGAATTGTTTTGTTTTCTTACTCATGCAGAACCGTTGAATTTATGTTATTCTTCTAATCCAACTTGGTCACAGTTGGTATTTTTTTTAATTATTTTTTTCATAAAAAACTAAACTTTGTTTATCTACCATGATAATGGAATAAAATATCACAAGTTAATATGTGAACATGCTATCCTTCTTAAGATTGTGTTGTTTATACGATTGGAGAATTGAAAGAATAGTGATGCTTTAAATACAAAATGTGAATCAGTAAAAAAAACTTCAAATACAAAATGTGAATCAATAAAGAAACTGTACACTAATTGGCATAATAGTTATGCAGTATGTTAAATTTTTAAATACATCTGAAGTGCAGTTCTATGTGTCTATATGTTCCTACACAAAATTGATGCCATGTTACTTTAAACAGTGTAGACTATGTACTTTGATCATTTGGTTTATATTCCCACCTTACCGTAAAGTCTTATTGATAAGACACACACAAAGATAAGACGCACCCCCTCTTCTAGGTCTACCGTCAAGGAAAAAAAGCAAATTCTCAAAAACAAGACGCATCGTTTGGTGTATATTCTCACCTTAACATTTCATCTATACAAAGACGACGTCTCAGGTCGACATTGTGTTGACACCTGACAGATATTTTCCTGTGCATTATTGTAGTATTGAGGCTTTTAATTTGTAATCAAGAATTTCCAATGTACCTGCTTGCCCATAAATCTTATTGCAAATCTAAATGTAAAAATAATAAGTCTAAAATGAGATAATCCCCACTTTCATGTTTCAGTTGATGTATGTCAACAACAACTCGAGATTAAAGCTGTAAGACTGATGGCAGATTTATTATTTATATTTTCTAAAAGACCAAACCTAGATAAACAATGTTTGGCCTGGTTTTAGATTCATTTTCTCCTTACATTTTTTTTGGCGCACTTAATTGTTTGTTTATTTAGTTTATTGTCCCTTAATTGTTTAATAAATACAACAGATAGTAACTATCATCATTTTACCATCCTAATATTGCACAAGGCGTCAAAACCGTAGCTTCTGAAGATTTTGCAAAACTTAATTTGGAAGTGCAAATAATAAATGGATATCATATTCTCATAACTAATCTACAGTGGTTATATTTTTCCGGTGAACCTAGAAAGGTTAACCCTTTGCTGATTTCGTAACCGATTCCATCACTAGAATTGCTACATGTATGTTTAATTAATATTGTCATAATTTTAACCGGCCCATTGTTTGCTTACAACTTTTAACATAACCTATAAAAACCTATGATGTGATTTTGACTGATTACAACCAGCGCTTATAAGTTGGATTCTTATAGAGCCTATGAAGGTGTCAATCCTAAGGTGGTATCAATCCTAAGGTGGTATCGATCCGAAGGAGGTGTCAATCGCTCTTGCTTTGGTCTGTTTTCTATGCCATGTACTTAAATTTTTAAATTGTTTTACATTGATGCCATTGTATCATAAAACTGGAAGGGCATTGAAAGCCTGTATTTAGACATATCTGACTGTAAATGGAAATGTGTTGTTGAACAGTTATTTTATGAACTGTGATGACATTGTAAAAGGTTTCGCTACTACAGATCTCAGTTTGAATCATTTTTTTTGTGATGCAATTAAATGAATATTTCTTACGTTTTTTATATGTTTATATATTTAATTCAGATATAAATACAGTTGTTTAAAGAGAGTAAACCTAGAATAGCCGAGCAGTTAGTGTTGTTGACTTGTAACTTCTCAACCCCTCACCTAGGTAGTGTTGTTGACTTGTAACTTCTCAACCCCTCACCTAGGTAGTGTTGTTGACTTGTAACTTCTCAACCCCTCACCTAGGTAGTGTTGTTGACTTGTAACTTCTCAACCCCTCACCTAGGTAGTGTTGTTGACTTGTAACTTCTCAACCCCTCACCTAGGTAGTGTTGTTGACTTGTAACTTCTCAACCCCTCACCTAGGTAGTGTTGTTGACTTGTAACTTCTCAACCCCTCACCTAGGTAGTGTTGTTGACTTGTAACTTCTCAACCCCTCACCTAGGTAGTGTTGTTGACTTGTAACTTCTCAACCCCTCACCTAGGTAGTGTTGTTGACTTGTAACTTCTCAACCCCTCACCTAGGTAGTGTTGTTGACTTGTAACTTCTCAACCCCTCACCTAGGTAGTGTTGTTGACTTGTAACTTCTCAACCCCTCACCTAGGTAGTGTTGTTGACTTGTAACTTCTCAACCCCTCACCTAGTTAGTGTTGTTGACTTGTAACTTCTCAACCCCTCACCTAGGTAGTGTTGTTGACTTGTAACTTCTCAACCCCTCACCTAGGTAGTGTTGTTGACTTGTAACTTCTCAACCCCTCACCTAGGTAGTGTTGTTGACTTGTAACTTCTCAACCCCTCACCTAGGTAGTGTTGTTGACTTGTAACTTCTCAACCCCTCACCTAGGTAGTGTTGTTGACTTGTAACTTCTCAACCCCTCACCTAGGTAGTGTTGTTGACTTGTAACTTCTCAACCCCTCACCTAGGTAGTGTTGTTGACTTGTAACTTCTCAACCCCTCACCTAGGTAGTGTTGTTGACTTGTAACTTCTCAACCCCTCACCTAGGTAGTGTTGTTGACTTGTAACTTCTCAACCCCTCACCTAGGTAGTGTTGTTGACTTGTAACTTCTCAACCCCTCACCTAGGTAGTGTTGTTGACTTGTAACTTCTCAACCCCTCACCTAGGTAGTGTTGTTGACTTGTAACTTCTCAACCCCTCACCTAGGTAGTGTTGTTGACTTGTAACTTCTCAACCCCTCACCTAGGTAGTGTTGTTGACTTGTAACTTCTCAACCCCTCACCTAGTTAGTGTTGTTGACTTGTAACTTCTCAACCCCTCACCTAGGTAGTGTTGTTGACTTGTAACTTCTCAACCCCTCACCTAGGTAGTGTTGTTGACTTGTAACTTCTCAACCCCTCACCTAGGTAGTGTTGTTGACTTGTAACTTCTCAACCCCTCACCTAGGTAGTGTTGTTGACTTGTAACTTCTCAACCCCTCACCTAGGTAGTGTTGTTGACTTGTAACTTCTCAACCCCTCACCTAGGTAGTGTTGTTGACTTGAAACTTCTCAACCCCTCACCTAGGTAGTGTTGTTGACTTGTAACTTCTCAACCCCTCACCTAGGTAGTGTTGTTGACTTGTAACTTCTCAACCCCTCACCTAGGTAGTGTTGTTGACTTGTAACTTCTCAACCCCTCACCTAGGTAGTGTTGTTGACTTGTAACTTCTCAACCCCTCACCTAGGTAGTGTTGTTGACTTGTAACTTCTCAACCCCTCACCTAGGTTTGAGTACCAGTCGGAGTAAGAATGTTTTTGTCCGAAAGTTTTCCAGCTGACCTGTGGTGTGCCGGTGGTTCTACCCAGACATAAGTCTGCGATCTTCTTTCACCAATAATAAGCCTGACATCGCCAATATGACTATAATTGTGTTGGTGCGATGTCACAAAAAGAAAATAAACATAAAAAATTTGCCTAAGGAAAACAAAATGCCTGACCAGGGCTCAAACCTTGATCTCATCGCTTACTGGGCCAGCTAGGTTGCTTACACACACTCCCTGTATAAACCCACCAGCAACTTCAAGTCTTCCAGGAAAATCATTAATGTGGAATCTGCTATACAAGGAATTCACCAGTATTTATCCAGGCTGAATACAACATAGAAACAACTGTATGGTAAATACATTGGATGCCAATGAACCATAGAGAAAAACGTGTTGCTGCTTGGCTACTTGATCCTGAAACCCTCCGCTTAAAAAAGTAAATGGCAACTTAGCCATCCATTACGCACTCTGTCCTTAACATCTTGCTTAAGGCAGAATTAGAATGTAAATTACTTCATTTTCAGCTAAATACAGATGTCAAAGTGAGTGATTATTTTGCAAAATTCAATATTTCTTGTGCAAGTTTTTGCCAACTTGAAATTATAAAAAAAAAAATCTTTATTATTACGACTGATGTCTAGTTGGGATGGAAATATAGGATATGAGGAGGGTTCAGGCTGATCAGCCTCTCACTGCATTGGTTTTGTCCTGGCCAGGGCCAGTTACTAGTTGTCGGCTGTCGAGTGTAGCTGGGTTTTAAGTTACTGACTTGTATCTCCTTGGCCGCTCACTGCGTGGGTTTACGTCCCTCCCAAGGTGAAGCTACTTTGTGTCTCAGGCAGGGCCAGAACTTAAGTATGGGAAGGTCTTCTGGCTGGCCAGCATTTTGTCGGTGGTTCTAACCAGACATTTGTCAAGGGTCTACCTTACCAAGGGAACTGGAGGTACGCTTGATGACAATCATTGCGTTGTTTATAATGTATTTAAAAAAAAAGTTTTGTTAATAAAAGCGCTTACTGAAAAAGTCTGTATTTTTTATTTACATTTCATATTATAAACAAATACAGTTATTCAATTGTTAGTGTTTATACCAATATTTGGGTTACCCATGGCTGAATGGATAGTCAGTGATGAAGCCCCTCATCTCTAGGGTTGGAGTCCCAGTTGGGGCAAGCACTTTTATATTTATATATATATTTTATTTATCAAGTAAAGGTTTTTGTATTTATAAAGGTTTATAAAATCTGACTTGGAAGTGTGTTTTGTAAATCAACATTTCACAACATATATGTTGATCAAGATTGTATTTTAAGAGTGTATTTGTTCATTATCATTATCTGTTGAATTTGTTCATTGACATTATCTATTGAATTTGTTCATTACAATGTATTTTATTTCAATGTTTTACATGATGTAAGATGTGTATTTTTTCATCAACATTTCTTTGTGTTTTTGTAAATAAACATTTAAGGTGGCATTTGGATGAAAGTTTGTTAAATATATTTGGATATCTTCTTTTCGGCTTGATTAGTTTTTGTTTGCTATTTGTTGGTGGATGGGGAGGGGCTTGGGGATGGAATGGCAGCACGTCCCATCTTGAAGAGAAAAATTGCATTAATTTTAAATATAGTTGGGAAAAACATTGTGAATTTAGCATAAAATAATGCATCATTGTTGTGTCATAAATACTGCATTGTGTCATTGTTGTGTCATGTAATACTGCAATGTGTCATTGTGTCATACAATACTACCATGCATGATTGTTGTGTCATACAATACTGCAATGTGTCATTGTTGTGTAATACAATACTGCGATGCATGATTGTCGTGTCATACAGTACGACGATGTGTCATGCCAGGTGTTCACGGCATGCTATACACAGTGAAGGCAGCACTATATCTGCTTCAAGTGGACACCATGTCCAGATAAATGAAGTACTGTTGGTGGGATAATAAACACAATAAACAAACAAACATACATTTAAAACATATTGTTTGTTTTGGGTTTTTTGAGGGGATGGGGGAAGAATAGACAGATAATTGGGTAAATGTTTTCTTCTTTATACAGGGAATGGATTTGTTATTTTGTCCCAAATTGGCCTAAATAAGCACTGAAATTATTTATTAACATTCAATTACTGAGTCTTTTTTTTCTGTTCATTATATTGTCTCAATTTACTTGCTCATTTTAATGGGTGTTATTTAAGCTCTGAGTTTATAAGTTAAGTTCTGATAGAATTTATCAATTTATGTGTTGTTGTTTTTTTAATACATAAGCTTACTAACTTCTCAAAGTGTATTTTGTTCCTTGAATTACAAATATGAACAATAAATAATTGTACTAACAGATGTTAATGAAATATTTTTATATGTAAGTTGATTGTGTGTGAGTACTTGTTCGTCTTCTTTATGTTCTCAAGTTGTTTATTTGTGTTTCCTTACCTTCAGACTGTTCACAAGACGTAAATAATGTTAAAGTCTTAAGTACTTTTGTCCATAGCTTAAGTGTAAATGTATTTGTTCATCAATTTTGTGTGTGAATTTGCTCATTCTTTTATGTTCATCATTTTAAGTGCATTTATAAATGCAAACGGATATCTGTTACATTAGAGAGTGGCTTTACCTAGTCCATGAACGTATGTCTGTTTGTTAATTGCTTATTTTTGCTTGTGTTTTTGCTTGTTGATATTTTAGAGTATATTTGTTAGACAGGTCTGAATGAAAGTGCCTATTAATTATTTTACTCATTACATTATTCATCCATCCGTCTCGCCAATGTAAGATCATGCTATGAACGTTATTTTTATGTATGGAACGAGTAAAAAGTAAATAAATTTCAAACGCTTTTGTGTTGTACATTAGAACCATTACCGTCACAAACTGCACTACAGTAGTAAGACTTCTTCAGCCTTCTCTTTCTTAACCTGTCATCTCCTGCCTCTATCTTTGGTATCTAATGGTCTATGTCTTGCTCTGCTCTAGCTTGAATTAGGGACTCAAGGTCACGTCTTTCTCTGCACCCTTCTCAAACTCTCCTTCCCCCCCATCCCTCCCTCTCTTTCTCTCCACCCTCTCTCTCTCCCTCTCTCTCTCCCCTCTCTACCCCCCCCTCCTCTCTCCCCCCATCTCTCACTCCCCCCTCTCTCCCTCTCTTCTCTCTTGTCCCCATCTCTCACTCCCTCTCTCCCCCTCCCAGATCTCATCCCTCCCTCCCCCCTCTCTCTCCCCCCCTCTCTCTCCCCCTCTATCTCTCCCCTCTCCCCCTCTCTTTCTCCCTCCCTCCTCTCTCCCTCTCTCACCCTACCTCTCTCCCCCACTCTCTCTCTCCACCTCCCTCTCTCTCCCCCTCCCTCTCTCTCCCTCTCTCTCTCTCCCTCTCTGCCCCCTCTGTCTCTCCCCCCTCTCTTTCTCTCTCTCCCTCTCTGTATATTATAAATAAATGGTAAGGATGTATCTGTCAAGCTCGTTTTAGAATATGCATTTGTAAAAGTACTTATATGCCTTTAGTATATAATCTATAAAACAAATATTCAAACAAACTCACCTTAAAGACGCACCCAGCAAGCATCCATCGTATTTGTTACATCTTTAATTGTAATCCAGATTAATCCATATATAATTATATATAACTATATATATAACGACTATATAACGACTATACATAACTATATATAACTACATATAACTATATATACATGTAAATAAATATATATAACTAAATATATAACTATATATATTATATTTTATATATATATATAACTATATATATATAACTATAACTATATATATATATATATATATATATATATATATATATATATATATATATATATATATATATATACAAAGAAAGGGACCCTAACTTCGACTAAGCAGTCAGCAGACAATTTTCTTTAAAAGCATAGTATTTTTTAAGCCCCCCCCCCCCCCCCCCCTGGATCCATCCGTGTTTCTTCTTGTCCATGTTGCACCAATACTGCAGATATATTTTCACCTGTTGAAGTTAGTTACGATGTGGATCTTTCTGGGGTATCTTAGACTCACCCAGCAAGCATCCTCGGATCACCTCGGCCATTTCACTAAATGGGAATTTTGTGACAGAAGGTCAAAACAAAGATGGCAGCTCGGATGACAGCTCGCTATAGTATGGTGTTTGTGAGATCCCTGAAATTCTACCACTAGTAGATTTCAATGTATATACCACGGATGACTTATATGAGATATATCCGGCGAGACATTTATTCATTTAAGACCATCTTGAACGATTAAATCATACAGGTATTTGGGTCCTATCAGCATGTGACATATGTATAGTTGATAACACTTGTGAACATGTCTTTCTCTCTTGGATAACACGCACTTGTACCATGTATTTAAGATAGCAATGATTTACTAGATAGCCGTCGGTATCTTGTGCGATGTGTGTATATATGCATGAATAAAGGTGAATTCTGGAACCAATACAAGCAAGTATGGCGAGTAAAAGGCTGAGTGGATAAACAAATCGGTATTTTACGGGTCAGTTAGTCTCAGGTGAGTACAGTAATTTAACCTTAAGCTCATTATTCAGTAATTAACTGTTCTTTACTTGTGCACGAACAAAAACGTCGCATGTATAATCACATTTAGTACCAAAAAACAAAGTTTTAGAAGACATACACACAGAAATTAAATTAAGTCATTAAAATTCAATATAACATGCATAAATGAAGGTGACAGTTAAATTTAATTTCAAATTACCACTTTAATAAGGCATATTTACTATGGATATCTTAGTGGAAATATATATGTAGGTTGTATTATTTTTTGCAATTCCATGGTTTAGGTTCGCGGAAAATAGGTCACCTGACTTTCCGAAAATGCAACTAGCAACTGAAGGCAAAAAAATCCAATGACTCAACCAAGTGAAATTGTGAAAGAAGAAGTAAAAGTTGTAATAGCAGTTGTTGTTGTTGAAGTCGTGTGGTCGAGGTAGAAAAAAAGTAGAAGCAGGAGTAGTAGTATTAATAGTGGTAGTGGTATTAGACGTAGTAGTAGAAAATGTAGTAGTAGTAATTGTGGTAGTAGTAGTAGTAGAAGTAGTAGTAGTAGTAGTAGAGGTCATGACAGTAGTAATAGTAGAAGTAGTAGTAGAAGCATTAGTAGTATCTGTAGAATAAGTAGAGGTAGTAGTAGTAGTTGTAGCAACAGTAGTAGTAGTGGTGGTGGTGGTGGTAGTAGTAGTAGTGGTGGAGGTGGTTGTGGTGGTGGTAGTGGTGTGGTGGTGGTTGTGGTGGTGGTAGTAGTAGTAGTTCTAGTAGTTCTAGTAGTGGTAGTAGTGGTGGTGGTGGTAGTAGTAGTAGTAGTAGTGGTGGTGGTGGTGGTGGTTGTGGTGGTGGTGGTTTTGGTAGAAGTAGAGGTTGTTCTAGTAGTGGTAGTAGTGGTAGTAGTAGTGGTGGTGGTTGTAGTAGTAGTAGTAAGATTGTAGTAGTAGTAGTAGAAGTAGTGGTAGAAAAAGTAGTTGTAGAAGTAATAGTAGTTGTGGTGGTGGTGGTGGAAGTAGTAGTAGAACTTGTAGTAGTAGTGGTGGTGGTGGTGGTATTATTATTATTAGTAATAGTAGTGGTAGTAGAAGTAGTAGTAGTTGTAGTAGTAGTAGAAGTAGTAGTACGAGTAGTAGTAGTAGTAGTGGTAGTAGTAGTTCTAGTGGTAGTAGTAGTAGTAGTAGTAGTAGTAGTAGTGGTAGTATTAGCTGTAGTAGTAGTAGTGGTGGTGGTAGTGGTGGTGTTGGTGGTAGTGGTGGGGATGGTGGTGGTGTTGCTAGTAGTGGTTTGTGGTGGTGATGATGGTGGTAGTGGTGGTGTGAACAAATAGTGAGAATAGAGATATAATATGTCATTTCTATAAATAAGTACTGCTTTGATCTTCATCCGGGCTTGCTTTATCTCGCTTCATCTTAATAATCCTAAATAGGTCACAAGTAAGGATGGACAGCTAGACCAAAATAGGAAGTGATTTTACAACTTAAAGTTCTAATTTGAAGCCACCGTGTCTACATCGCAAATTATTTATGATTACTTATGGACATTTTACATTTTCAAGTCTTAATCGAAAATCTGATCGTAATATTTTTCTTTTTTATTCATTTTTCTATTCCCATCTTTTTTCATCCCACTCCCCCATCGCCACGCGTCCCCTCTTTTTGCTATTATTTACCTCTATCCAAACAACAACAACAAAACAACAACAAAAACACTTCATTGTCGTCAACTGCAGTGTCACCGCGATCTTTCTTGTATTTGTTTGTTGATCTATCTTCTGAATATGTATCAATTTGCTCAGCTAACATCTCCATAACTGCTTTTCGTTTTCTTTCTTCAATATGTCAATCTTTTCTTTCCTCAACCTTACTTTCTCGCCAATTTATACAACCATAGTGAAAATTTTACGTAATTATACGTAATCTTCTAAAGTATTAGTGTGACACTCATCGTTCACAAAGAAACACTGCTGGATGGCTTGCTTCTAATTATCCTCTAATACTAAAAAACTTTATGTTGCCCTCTGGGTGTCCAGAAACTCTCTAGAATATTCTATGTCAGCTGACAGATCAGAAATAAGAGCTTAATTCTGAGAGGATTAGTTGCCTACAATAAGCTCATCGTGCATCCAATAAGCACACTGATCACACTCGTCACTGTTGCAATAGAGATAAGACTGTTCAGCTCCTTTCTTGATACCTTATCAGTGTAGCAACATTCGGAGTTTCTTCAACAATGACCGCCTCATAACTCCACTGACTGGGTGTGTAAACTGAAAACTGAAAAATTGCAAAGATCAAGCATGCTCTGTATACTGTATATGGTTATATAGGTCTAGGGATTATTCTAGATCTCAAAAAGGAGCAGGGTGGCACAAAA
This sequence comes from Sinonovacula constricta, assembly GCA_007844125.1. NCBI lineage: Eukaryota > Metazoa > Mollusca > Bivalvia > Cardiida > Solecurtidae > Sinonovacula > Sinonovacula constricta. The sequence goes on along the minus strand of CM017570.1, from coordinate 7,268,237 downwards.
AAGGGGCAGTGTGGCACAAAAAGTGGCAGGGTGGCACAAAAAAGGGACAGGGGCACAAAAAGAGGCAGGGTGGCATAAAAAGGGCAGGGTGGCACAAAAAAAGGCCACGGCACTCTAGGTTAATAAGTTTATAAACATTATAAGAGTTTATTCATTAATATTTCTTGTCCATGTTATTGTATTTTATACTTTATGAAAACATAATACATGTCAATAAATCAAATACATGATTTGTTCTTTTTGTAATTTATGTATTTTTGTTGATAAGTTGGGTATATCCTTCAAAATCTTTTCATAAAATTTCAGGATTCTACGTAAAAGCCTTTCTCAAGAAAGACGTATCTGAAATAAGGTTGTCCGAATTAACATTCACGTTTACCGCTGATCTTCTGCAAATCTAATCAGGGGTGATAAATTCCACTCCAAGTTGAGGTCGGGCGAGCAGGAAATTGCTGTAGCTAGTCCTACCGGGCGAGTGAACATTTCAGTTGAGATCGTCGATATTTGTTGTTGAATAAAAGAAAATGTAATTATTAATGGAGAACAATTTTGTACTCTACCACTACATTTTTAATGCCTCACAAAGTATGACCATTACATGCTTGTTACACCGACTAATTGTTTGGGCCAATATCACAGTGTTTTGTTTGAGAACGGTCACGGTCACCTCTGGTTAAGTTGACACGTTTCAATCCACATCTCAGTCATTTTCCTGGAATATTTGAGACATGCCGAAAGGATTGTCTTGGTAACTGACTGTCGGTTGATACTGGTGACATGGCTAGCAACCAATATCAAAGGAGGTCTACCGCTGCCAGAAATTGGCACATTACTCAGTCCGAACAATGTCAGGTGCACGTTACCTATGACAACAGCCTAGTTTCAAATTTATTTCACTGATCAACTAGTGCGCTTACGGACATATTATTCGGCGAGAACACGACTTGCATACTTTTCGTACTGTTTTCTTCGTATTTTACCAGCTGGAGCGCGCCGTCTATATATGGAATGCTGAAAAAAATGCAAACGAGCGGATGTCCTCGGATATTCTCGTTCTAGCCTCGCTCGGTAATTGCAATACACGATAAATTTGCGTAACCGTGTCACATCCGATATCAACGCCGAATCTAGCAGTGAATGACATTGATTGATTGGTCACTTTTCGACCAAAAAGTAAATGGGCGGTCTTCATAAGGGCAAACCGGGGCTGTTTGTAGGCATTTTAGGGGCGAAAGGGCGGGGATTAAAAAGGACAGGGAGGGGCTTAAATGGGGGCAGGCCGGAGCGCTATAATAATTCCTTGTAGGCCACAGGTGGATGGGGGGATGTGGTCAGCTATTTTTTGCATTTGCCTAAAATACTGTTTGTTATTTTATCTTTTTATATTAGTACGCTGTACACCAGACAAAGGAAATATTCAGAAAGCGATTTACTTTCGTTGATTCTAGGTACACATTTAATCAAACTCGACTATTCTATTGATGATGAGAATTACACGAATATTACCTTCCTGTACATCAGTATCGCTGTAATGCTACTAATCTCATATCTCAATAAGCAGTGCACAAATTGGAATGTAACTTTTCATATGGCTTTCCCATTTATAATTCCTACTGTTGTTACCAAGACTGATTGTTGCAAGTTGGATGTTGGAATTTGCGTGAAATCTAGTCCTGGTTTGACTTTTGTAAAAATCATTTGGTGTCTAAACATGCAAGTCCTCTTTCCTTCATTCTTTCGCACTTGTGAACTTAATAAAATCATATTTGGCGCAAATCATCTGTTTGTCTGGTCTCTGACTGTAAAGAGGTGTTTGATGCCTTTCAGCCTAAGACTGCAAACCATTTGACGTGAAAAGGAAGTGTTACGAACACAATAGCAAAATGGTACTGTGTGCCAACCAAGCGTGCCATTATAAGATTTAAAAGGTATGACACATACTCCACTAATGTTTGGTGTTTTTTTTTAATAAGTTACCAGCAGATCTTCTTAACTTGCATTGAATGTTTACACACAAACACTAATACTGTAGAAGCTAAGAGTTAAAGTTGTAATATGGTGTACCCGATTGCTTTTAACAGTTAGTGTTTTGTTTTCTTGTAACAGATGTAAACTGTTTCAACCTGCTTATTCCATTTATTACTTTGCTCTTGTTATGGCCAATATTTGCATCCATGTATGTATTTGTTATTTACTAGTATTTTGAAGTGATACCAAACTTAAAGGTAATCCTGTTATTTAACTAGCTCTTATGTTTTCAGCCAACATGGAGGTATCCGGCGCCAGAGGAAGAGTGGTTAAGGAAGACAACTCTGACCATGATGACAACACATGTGACCAGTGTGAAGAGTCGGGACTGTATTTTGTTGCCTCGGGATTCTGCCGGACCTGCAACGATTTTTTGTGTAGTGTGTGCATCAAACACCACAAGAAATTTCGGGGAACCAATCATCATGCCTTGCTGGAGGGTGACGACATGCCCCACCAGAAGCCAGCTCCAATTAATGTGGAACACTGTGCTATACATCCAGACAGAGCGGTGGAGATGTATTGTTTGGATGAGGATATCCTGGGATGTACACTGTGCTTCTCCATTGGACACAAAACCTGTCAGAATGTGGACATGATTTCAAATCTGTCAAAGGATGTTAAGTTTTCGGAAGAGTTGACAGAGATACAAGAAGCGTCAGAGAAACATAAGTCATTTTCCCATCACTTCAGAGAGTTAGTTAATGAGTTACGTTGTAGAAATGACAATTACCACGATAAATGCCTAGAACAATACCAGACACTTAAATCAGAGATGATGAACATGCTAGAGAAACTTGGGGAAAATGTATCCAAAAGAGCAGATAAGATGAGGGAACAGAACAACGAAAAGCTTGAAAAACTGATGGACCTGATTTTATCTTATGAGCAGCATGTTGTGTCGTGCATAGGGAATATTCCTGAAAGTATAGAATTGGAAGAATTAAACAGAGATCAGATGTTTATAGCCATTAAGAAAAACAAAAAGGAAATCATTGAATCTGTACAACAATTTGCCAGATTAGCTCCAGAATTCAATATTCGGCATTTTCACTTTAGTTATAACCCTACTGTTAAGAAAATGATTTTGAAAGAGAGCAAGTTTAATGCTGATGTACCCACACCATCCGAATCTACGTCTAGTGGATCTGTAGAAATATGTGGCAATGTCGGAACAGAGTCACCAATTCCAACCATCTCTAAAGAATCTAAAACGAAGGCTAGCAATGTCGGAGCAGAGTCACCAATTCCAACCATTCTTAAAGAATCTAAAAAGAAGGCTGGCATTGTCGGAGCTGTGTCAACAATTCCAACCATCTCTAAAAGATCTAAAAAGAAGGCTGGAAATGTCGGAGCAGTGTCAACAATTCCAACCATCTCTAAAGAAACTAAAAAGAAGGCTGGAAAAGTCGGTGCAGTGTCAACAACTCCAACCAACTCTAAAGAAACTAAAAAGAAGGCTGGAAAAGTCGGTGCAGTGTCAACAACTCCAACCATCTCTAAAGAAACTAAAAAGAAGGCTGGCAATGTCGGAGCAGTGACAACAACGTCGCCCACATGTCAATGTAAAGATAAAGTACAAAAGGACAACAACATCAGAAAAGAGCCACCTACAATTATCTGTGTGGTGTCATCGTTTGTAAACGTCAAGTCATCTGACGACAACAATGAGTGTTGTATTTCTGGAATTGTGGTTGTATCTCAAACACAACTAGTTTTGGCTGATTTTGACAACAAGTGTCTTAAGCTGGTTCACATGAAGAAGAAGGAAATGATCAAGAGGCCTCTTACATCAAGTCCACGAGACGTAACTCTAATACCTCAGTCACAAGTGGCAGTGTCTTTTCCAGACCTAGAGGAGATTCAAATCTTCACTGCCGATCAGAATCTTGATTTCTGTAAAAGTTTAGATGTAGCAGGTAGATGTCATGGACTGGACTGTTCAGGGGACAAAATTGTAGTATCTTTCACCAGGCCAATAATGATTCAGATACTGGATCTGATGGGTAATGTCCTTAAGACTATTCAACAAGATTCTTCAGACAAAATGCTGTTGTGTGTACCATCATATCTTACAATTAGGCCAGATCATAAACGCATCTATATAAGTGATCAAAATAAAAACACAATTACCTGCATTGACTCCGAGGAAACCGTCCACTGGGTGTATAAAGATAAGGAGATGGTGAATCCTAATGGAGTTGCTATTGGAGAAGGCGGACATCTCTACATCGGCAGCAAGAAAAACCACACCATCCACGTGGTGTCTCCAGAAGGTGTGAGGATCGCTATCATACCTGTGAGCCAGTGTGGAGTACATAATCCGCGGGCAGTATGCTACAGCAAACATGAACAGATGCTGTACATATCCAGTAACAAACAAAGTAGCCAAAGTAACTTTATAAGTTTGCTCTCTTTGCGGCAGTGATTGTGTTACTTGCACATCTTTTAACATTATAACCATTACAAGTCAGTTACTTTGACAGAATAATTCCTCTACCAAATGTTGCAGAATCAGTTGTATGTCTAACGCAATCTGAAATTTTAAGTGGTTCTAGTATACATTTATGTTGATATGTAGGGTAGTTACTTGACATTGACATGTCTACTCATTTCTGTGTTTTCAGTAACGTCTTGATCACATTCGTTTATGTGATAACAAACTCATGACATTTGTGCGTGCTTATGTAATGCAGGTCAGCGCTCTCCAACGGTCACCCATCCGTTCACCAGCCACGGTAACCGTTGCTTAACCACGCAACTTTGGAAGCCTCTTAAACCACGTCGCTAAAAATTTAACCCAGCAGCTAGGCTGATTTGAAGTGCTTATATTTCTATCTTGTAAGTTATGCATAATTCATCAGTTGACTTTTTTGTCTCAGATCAGTTTTATTTTCGTTGCTTGTATTTGAGAAACCCATCAGGATGTGCGAGGTTAGAGCTCAATAAAACTGGTTTAAGCAACCCAGTCTGTCATTTTGTCTACTGACCGTTCCAAGGTGGTAACTGTTGGGTTTCCTCTGTTAGTACATGTCTTGCTACAGTTTTTTTTTTAACTTTGTCCATGTGACTGGCATGTGAGAACCTTTGTCCGCTGCTTTTTTTTATGTGTGTTTCTAAGATTATAGGACTATGTCACATTTTATTACATATAAATAATGAAAACTTCACCGAATGCTTTGGATACAGAACTCGTCTTCACACACAAAGAGAATCCTCAACAAATATCGGCTCATCCTTTTATGATCATATTATTAATTTGTTAATAATAATAAACAAAACTGTTTTGCTATTGCTACATAGTTTAGTTCATTTATTGATTTTTACGAATGATACTGATAAGCGACGTAATATTAAATACACACCACGAAATACTGTGTCCAAATTTGAAATTAGAAATTGTAAATGTTTATAATATTATGTAGTCTTTTTCAATTCTTGAATTTCATTTTGATGCCTAGAGATAATACATAATAAAGTGACAATTTTCTGTTTTGCATAGGGGATATTTTACATTTTTATTTAGTTGAATTTATAATATTTATTATTATAATTATGCACATTTTCTTATAGGACCGTCATGATATATACCCTAATCTTTCCATTACAGCAAATACGTTTTATTATAATTCTGTACATTTTCTTTTAGGACCTTCATGGAATATACCTTAATATTTCCATTACAGCATATACGTTCTATTATAATTCTGTACATTTTCTTTTAGGACCTTCATGGTATATACCTTAATATTTCCATTTTAAATGTGTTTATCAATTATCTTTATGTATTTCTTTAATTCATTGTTTATTTGACTTTCATCGTTCCTTTTGTTTTCCATTGTAATTTTAACCTGGGTGGATATCTCTTTATTAATATTCTATATAAATCATGTGGTTCTGAATGTCATGTACATTCTACAATTTTATCAGGCTGCTTTAAAATATACAGAGATTACTGTATGTTTATACTGTATGTTCATACAATGTACATATTATATATTAAACATTTAAGACTATTATTTATTAAATATTAATTGTTGAACATTTGTTCTAAATGCAAGTAGCTAGTCGTTAATTATCTATCTCCTTTGATATACATGATCTTGTGATTGACATAATCTTGTAATTGACATGATTTGTATGATCTTGTGAATGACATGATTACGTGATTTTGTGATTGACACAATGAACATGGTATTGTAATTGACACGATCCTGTGACTAACGTGATTGACATGATCTCGTGATTGTCATGATCTTGTGATTGACATGATCTTGTGTTTGACACAATTTTCATGATCTTGAAATCGACATAACCTTGTTATTGACATGATCATTTCATTGTCACGATTGACATGACCTTGTGGTTGACATGATCTTGTGATTAACATGATCTTGTGATTAACATGACCTTGTGATTGACATGATCTTGTGGTTGACATGACCTTGTGGTTGACATGACCCTGTGATTGACATGGTCTTGTGATTGACATGATCTTGTGTTGACACAATTGACATGATCTTGTGATTAACATGACCTTGTGATTGACATGACCTTGTGGTTGACATGACCTTGTGATTGACATGGTCTTGTGATTGACATGATCTTGTGTTGACACAATTGACATGATCTTGTGATTGACATTATCTTGTAATTGACATGATCTTATGATTGTCACGATTGACATGTCCTTGTGGTTGACATGATCCTGTGTTTGTCACTATTGACATGATCTTGTGATTGTCACGATTGACATGATCTTGTGGTTGACATGATCCTGTGTTTGACACTATTGACATGATCTTATGATTGTCACGATTGACATGTCCTTGTGGTTGACATGATTTGCATGATCTTGTGATTGACAGTGAAGGCAGCACTATATCTGCTATAAGTGGACACCATATCCAGATAAATGAAGTACTGTTGGTGGGTTAATAAACACAATAAACAATGAAATAAACATTTAAAACATATTGTTTTGTTGTTGTTTGGTTTTGGGTTTTTGAGGGGGTGGGGGTAGAATAGACAGATAATTGGGTAAATGTATTCTTCTTTATGAAGAGAATAGATTTGTTGTTTCGTCCCAAATTGGCCTAAATAAGCACTGAAATTACTTATTTATTGACATTCAATTACTGAGTCATTTATTTTTGTTCAGTAAAGTGTCTCAATAAACTTGCTCATTTTTATGGGTGTTATTTAAGATCTAAGTTTATAAGTTAATTTAAAAAAAAAGTTCTGATAGAATTTATCAATTTATATGTTTGTTTTTCTTTCTTTTTTTTTGAATGCATAAGCTTGCTAACTTCTCAAAGTGTATATTGTTCCTTGAATTCCATATATGTACAGTAAATAATTGTACTTACAGATGTTAATGAAATATTTTTATATGTAAGTTGATTGTGTGTGAGTACTTGTTCTTCATCTTTTTGTTCTCAAGTTGTTTATTTTTGTTTACTTACCTTCAGACTGTTCACAAGATGTAAATAATGTTTAAGTCTTAAGTATTTTTGTCCATAACTTGAGTGTAAATATATTTGCTCATCAATTTTGTGTGTGAATTTGCTCATTCTTTTATGTTCATCATTTTAAGTTCATTTATAAATGCAAACGGATACCTGTTATATTAGAGAGTGACTTTACCTAGTCTATGAACTTATGTCTGATTGTGAACAACTTAAGTGTATTTGCTTTGTTGACATTTAAGAGTATATTTGTTAGACAGGTCTGAATGAAAGTGCCTATTAATTATTTTAATCATTGCATTATTCATCCATCCGCCTCGCCGATGTAAGATCATGCTATGAACGTTATTTTTATGTATGGAACGAGTAAAAAGTAAATAAATTCAAACGCTTTTGTGTTGTACATTGGAACCATTATCGTCACAAACTGCACTACAGTAGTTAGACTTCTTCAACCTTCTCTTTCTTAACCTGCCTATCTCCTGCCTCTCTCTTTGTCTATCTATGTGTTTATGTCACGCTCTGCTCTATCTTTGATTCCCTCTCCCTCACTGTCTCACTCTTTGTCTGCCTCCCTTCTCTCTCTCTCTCTCCCTCCCTCCCTCTCTCCCCCTCTCTCTCCCTCTCTCTTCCCCTCTCTATCCCTCCCTCTCTCTCTCCTTCTCTGTCTCTCCCCCTCTCTTTCTCTCTCTCCCTCTCTGTATATCATAAATAAATGGTAAGGATGTATCTGTCAAACCCGTTTTAGAATGTGCATTTGTGAAAGTACTTATATCCCTTTAGTATATAATCTATAAAACAAATATTCAAACAAACTCACCTTAAAGACGCACCCAGCAAGCATCCATCATATAAAATACTATTACTAACTACTAAGTATAGTTGTTAAATCTTTAATTGTAATCCATCATTATTGATTAATAGTTAACCACTAGAGTTTCCACTTGTCCATACATGTGAACTTAGATGTAACTAAATATAACTACATATATAAGTACATAACCATATATATGTATATATATACAAAGAAAGGGACCCTTTACTTCGACTAAGCAGTCAACAGACAAAATTTTATTTAAATGCTTAGTATTTTTTAAGCTTACATGTGTGTTTTTTTACAACTCTACCTTTTTACCTGGTTGATGGGGGATGCATGTCTCCAACATCAACCCCCCCCCCCCTCCCTGGATCCATCCCTGTTTCTTCTTGTCCTTGTTACACCGATACTGCAGATATATTTACTGATGACTTATATAAGATATATCAGGCGAGACATATATTCATATAAGGCTATCTTGAATGATTAAATCATACAGGTATTTGGGTCCTGTCAGCATGAGATCATGTGTATAGTTAATAACAGTTGTGAACATTGCTTTCTCTCTTGGATGACGCGCACATGATACACAACGCTACTTTGTACCATAAAGATAAGATAGCAATGATGTAGAAGATAGCATGTATCTTGTGCGATGTGTGTATATATACGCATGAATAAAGGTGAATTCTGGAACCAATACAAGCAAGTATGGCGAGTAAAAGGCTGAGTGGATAAACAAATCGGTATTTTACGGGTCAGTTAGTCGCAGGTGAGTACAGTACTTTAACCTTAAGCTCATTATTCAGTAATTAACTGTTCTTTATTTGTGCACGAACCAAAACGTCTCATGTATATTCACATTTAGTACCAAAAACAAAGTTTTAGAAGACATATACACAGAAAGTAAAATAAGTCGTTAAAATTCAATATAACATGCATAAATGCAGGTGACAGTTAAAATTAATTTCAAATTACCACTTTAATAAGGCATATTTTCTTGGCAAATATATATATATATATATATATATATATATATATATATATATATATATATATATATATATATATATGTAGTAGTAGTTGTTGTTGTTGTTGAATTCGTAGTGGTCGAGGTAGTTAAAACGTAGAAGCAGCAGCACAGCATGAGTAGTAGTAGTAGTGGTGGTGGTGTTATTTGTTGCAAATCTATGTTTGGAAAATGGGTCACCTGACTTTCCGAAAATGCAACTAGCAATTGAAGGCAAAAACATCCAATGACTCAGTCAACCAAGTGAAATTGTGACAGAAGAAGTAAAAGTTGTAATAGCAGTTGTTGTCGTTGAAGTCGTAGTGGTCGAGGTAGAAAAAGGTAGAAGCAGGAGTACTAGTATTAATAAATGTGGTGGTATTAGACGTAGTATTAGAAAATGTAGTAGTATTAATTGTGGTAGTAGTAATAGAAAAAGAAAAAAAAGTAGTAGTAGTAGTAGTAGAGGTCATGACAGTAGTAATAGTAGTTGTAGTAGTAGAAGCATTAGTAGTAGCTGAAGAAGAAGTAGAGGTAGTAGTAGTAGTAGTAGCAACAGTAGTAGTGGTGGTGGTGGTGGTGGTAGTAGTAGTAGTAGTGGTGAAGGTGGTTGTGTTGGTGTGGTGGTGGTGGTGTGGTGGTGGTGGTGGTAGGAGTAGTAGTTCTAGTAGTGGTAGTAGTAGTTGTTGTGGTGGTAGTAGTAGTAGTAGTGGTGGTGGTGGTTGTGGTTGTGGTGGTGGTATGGTGGTGGTGTGGTGTGGCGTTGATGGTAGTGGTGATGGTGGTGGTAGTAGTAGTAGTTGTAGTAGTAGTAGTAGTAGTGGTGGTTCTGGTAGTAGTAGTAGTAGTAGTAGTAGTAGTAGTAGTAGTGGTAGTAGAAGTAGTAGCAGAAGAAGTAGTAGTAGAAGCAGAAAAAGAAGAAGTAGAAGTAGTGGTAGAAGAAGAAGTAGTAGTAGAAGTAATAGTAGTAGTGGTAGTGGTTGTGGTGGTAGTGGAAGTAGTAGTAGAACTAGTAGTAGTGGTGGTGGTGGTGGTAGTAGTATTAGCGGTGGTATTAGAAGTAGTAGTAGTAGTTGTAGTAGTAGAAGTAGTAGTACGAGTAGTAGTAGTAGTGGTAGTAGTAGTAGTATTGGTAGTAGTAGTAGTAGTAGTAATAGTAGAGGTGGTGGTAGTGGTGGTGGTGGTAGTTGTGATGGTTGTTGTAGTGATGGTGGTGGTGGTAGTAGTGGTGGTGGTGGTTGTGATGGTGGTGGTGGTGGTAGTATTGGTGGTGGTGGTGATGGTGGTGGTAGTGGTGGTGTGAACAAACAGTGAGAATAGAAATATAATACGTCATTTCTATAAATAAGTACTGCTTTGATATTCATCCGGGCTGGCTTTATCTTGCTTTATCTTAATATACCTAAATAGGTCACAAGTGAGGTTGGACAGCTAGACCAAAATAGGAAGTGATTTTACAACTTAAATATCTTATTTGAAGCCATCCTGTCTACATCGCAAATTATTTATGATTATTTATGGACATTTTACATTTTCAAGTCTTAATCGAAAATCTGATTGTAATATTTTCTTTTTTATTCATTTTTCTATTCCCATCTTTTTTCATCCCACTCCCCCATCGCCACGCGTCCCCTCTTTCTGCTATTATTTACCTCTATCCAAACAACAACAACAACAAAACAACAACAAAAACACTTCATTGTCGTCAACCGCTGTGTCACCGCGATCTTTCTTGTATATGTTCTTTGATCTATGTTCTGAATATTTTTCAATTTGCTCAGCTAACATCTCCATAACTGCTTTTCGTTTTCAGTCTTCAATATGTCAATCTTTTCTTTTCTCAACCTTACTTTCTCGCCTACTTATTCAACCATAGTGAAAATTTCAGTTCGGAATTATACGTAACCTTCTAAAGTATTAGTGTGACACTCATCGTTCATAAAGAAACACTGATGGATGGCTTGCTTCTAATTATCCTCTAATACTAAAAAACTTTATGTTGCCCTCTGGGTGTCCAGAAACTCTCTAGAATATTCTATATCAGCTGACAGATCAGAAATAAGAGCTTAATTCTGACAGGATTAGTTGCCTACAATAAGCACACTGATCACACTCGTCACTGTTGCATTAGAGATAAGACTGTTCAGCCACTTTCTTGATTCCTTATCAGTGTAGCAGCATTCGGAGTTTCTTTAACAATGACCGCCTCATAACTCCACTGACTGGGTTTGTAAACTGAAAACTGAACAATTGCAAAGATCAAGCATGCTCTGTATACTGTATATGGTTTTTATAGGCCTAGGGATTATTCTTGAGCTCAAAAAGGAGCAGGGTGGCACAAAAAGGTGCAGGGTGGCACAAAAGGGCCAGGGTGGCACAAAAAAGGGTCAGGGGCACAAAAAGAGGCAGGGTGGCACAAAAAAGGGCAGGGTGGCACAAAAAAAAGGCCACGGCACTCTAGGTTTATAAGTTTATAAACATAATAAGAGTTTATTCAATAATATTTCTTGTCCATATTATTGTATTTTATTTCTTTATGAAAACATAATACAAGTCAATAAATCAAATACATGATTTGTTCTTTTTGTAATTTATGTATTTTTGTTGATAAGTTGGGTATATCCTTCAAAATCTTTGTACATTTCATAAAATTTCAGGATTCTAAGTAAAAGCCTTTCTCAAGAAAAAACGTATCCGAAATAAGGTTGTCCGAATTAACATACCCGTTTACCGCTGATTTTCTGCAAAACTAATCAGGGGTGAAAAATTCCACTCCAAGTTGAGGTCGGGCGAGTAAGAAATTGCTGTAGCTAGTCCTACCGGGCGAGTGAACATTTCAGCTGAGATCGTCGATATTTGTTGTTGAATAAAAGGAAACGTAATTATTAATGGTGAACAATTTTGTACTCTACCACTACATTTTAATGCCTCACAAAGTAAAACCATTACATGCTTCTTACAATGACTAAATTTTTTGGGCCAATATCACAGTGTTTTGTTTGAGTACGGTCAAGGTCACCTCTGGTTAAGTTGACACGTTTCAATCCACTTCTCAGTCATTTTCCTGGAATATTTGAGACATGCCGAAAGGATTGTCTTGGTAACTGACTGTCGGTTGATACTGGTGACATGACTAGCCACCAACATCAAAGGAGGTCTACCGCTGCCAGAAATTGGCACATTACCCATTACACAGTCCGAACAATGCGAGGTGCACGTTACCTATGACAACAGCCTAGTTCCCAGTTTATTTCACTGATCAACTAGTGCGCTTACGGACATATTATTCGGCGAGAACACAACTTGCATACTTTATGTACTGTTTTCTTCGTATTTTACCAGCTGGAGCGCGCCGTCTATATATGGAATGCTGAAAAAAAATGCAAACGAGCGGATGTCCTCGGATATTATCGTTCTAGCCTCGCTCGGAAGTTGCAATACAAGATAAATTTGCGTAACCGTGTCACATCCGATATCAAAGCCGAATCTAGCAGCGAATGACATTGATTGATTGGTCACATTTCGACCAAAAAGTAAATGGGCGGTCTTAATAAGGGCAAACCGGGCCTGTTTGTAGGCATTTTAGGGGCGAAAGGGCGGGGATTAAAAAGGACAGGGAGGGGCTTAAATGGGGGCAGGCCGGAGCGCTATAATAATTCATTATAGGCCACAGGTGGATGGGGGTGTGTTCAGCTATTATTTGCATTTGCCTAAAATACTGTTTGTTATCTTATCTTGTTATATTAGTACGCAGGACACCAGACAAAGGAAATAATCTGAAATTGATTTACTTTCGTTGATTCTAGGTACACATTTAATCAAACACTAGCTCTACTATTCTATTGATGATGAGAATTACACGTATATTACCTACCTGGACATCAGTATCGCTGTAATGCTACTAAGCTCATATCTCAATAAGCAGTGCACAAATTGGAATGTAACTTACCATATGGCTTTCCTATTTATAATTCCTACGGTTGCTATCAAGACTGATTGTTGCAAGTTGGATGTTGGAATTTGCGTGAAATCTAGTCCTGGTTTGACTTTTGTAAAAACCATTTGGTGTCTAACATGCAAGTCCTCTTTCCTTCATTCTTTCGCACTTGTGAACCTAAATAAATCATATTCGGCTCAAACCATCTGTTTGTCTGGTCTCTTACTATAAAGAGGTGTTTTATGCCTTTCAGTCCAAGACTGCAAACCATCTGACATGAAAAGGAAGTGTTACGAACACAATAGCAAAATAATATTGTGTGCCAACCAAGCGTGCCATTATAAAATTTAAAAGGTATGACACATACTTCAATACTGTTTGGTGTGTTCTTCTAATAAGTTACCAGCAGATATTCTTAACTTGCATTTAATGTTTACACACAAACACAAATACTGCTAAGAGTTAAAGTTGTAATATGGTGTACCCGATTGCTTTTAACAGTTAGTGTTTTCTTGTAACAGATGTAAAGGTGTTTCAGTCTGCTTATTCCTTTTATTAATTTGCTCTTGTTATGGCCAATATGTGCAACCATGTATGTATTTGTTATTTATTTGGAAGTTATACCAGTCTTAAAGGTAATCCTGTTATTTAACTAGCTCTTATATTTTCAGCCAAAATGGAGGTATCCGGCGCCAGAAGAAGAGTGATCAAGGAAGACAACTCTGACCATGATGACAACACATGTGACCAGTGTGAAGAGTCGGGACTGTTCGTTGTTGCCTCGGGATTCTGCCAGACCTGCAGCGATTTTTTGTGTAGTGTGTGCATCAAACACCACAAGAAATTTCGGGGAACCAAAACTCACGCCTTGCTGGAGGGTGACGACATGCCCCAACAGAAACCAACTCCCACTGATGCGGAACGCTGTGCTATACATCCGGACAGAGCGGTGGAGATGTATTGTTTGGATGAGGATCTCCTGGGATGTACACTGTGCTTCTCCATTGGACACAGAACCTGTCAGAATGTGGACATGATTTCAAATCTTTCCAAAGATGTTGAGTTTTCGGAAGAGTTGACACAAATCCAAGAACTGTTAAAGAGTCAGGAAACTTCTTCCAATCAATTTATAGAGTTAGTTAAACTGTTAAATTCAGTGAACATCCATTGTCACTCTAAAAGTCTAGAAAATTATCAAACATTTCAGTCAGAGGTAATGGAAATGCTAGAAACACATAGAAAGAAAGTGTCAAAAAGTGCAGATAAGATGAAGGCAAAGAACATCAATAAGCTTGAAAAGCTGATGAACCAGTTCTTGTCTTATGAGCAGCAGATGAGAACATGTATGGAGGATATTTATGATAAGTTACATTTCAGAGAATGTCATAGAGATAAGATGTTCATAGCCATAAAGAAAAATAAAAGGCAAATCATTGAAACTCTCCAAAAACTTAACAGATTAAATCCAGACTTGTTCATTCAGGAATATCACTTCAATTATAACCCTACCTTTAAACACTGGATTTTAAAAGAGAGCATGTTCAAAGTTGTGACACCAACACCTCCCGTATCTACATCTCAAGTTTCGACACCAACACCATCTGCGTCTACATCTCAAGTTTCTACACTAACACCTCCCGTATCTACATCTCAAGTTTCTACACTAACACCTCCCACATCTACATCTCAAGTTTCTACACTAACACCTCCCACATCTAAATCTCAAGTTTCTACACTAACACCTCCCACATCTACATCTCAAGTTTCTACACTAACACCTCCCATATCTACATCTCAAGTTTCTACACTAACACCTCCCACATCTACATCTCAAGTTTCTACACTAACACCTCCCACATCTACATCTCAAGTTTCTACACTAACACCTCCCGTATCTACATCACAAGTTGTGACACCATCTGCATCACAATTTGGGACACCATCTGCATCACAATTTGGAACACCATCTGCATCACAAGTTGTGACACCATATGCATCTCAAGTTGGGACACCATCTGCATCACAAGTTGGGACACCATCTGCATCACAAGTTGTGACACCATATGCATCTCAAGTTGGGACACCATCTGCATCACAAGTTGGGACACCATCTGCATCTCAAGTTGTGACACCATATGCATCTCAAGTTGGGACACCATCTGCATCACAAGTTGGGACACCATCTGCATCACAAGTTGGGACACCATATGCATCACAAGTTGGGACACCATATGCATCTCAAGTTGGGACACCATATGCATCTCAAGTTGTGACACCATCTGCATCTCAAGTTGTGACACCATCTGCATCACAAGTTGTGACACCATCTGCATCACAATTTGGGACACCATCTGCATCACAAGTTGGGACACCATATGCATCTCAAGTTGGGACACCATCTGCATCACAAGTTGTGACACCATCTGCATCACAATTTGGGACACCATCTGCATCACAATTTGGGACACCATCTGCATCACAAGTTGTGACACCATATGCATCTCAAGTTTCTACACTAACACCTCCCACATCTACATCTCAAGTTTCTACACTAACACCTCCCGTATCTACATCTCAAGTTGGGACACCATCTGCATCTCAAGTTGGGACACCATCTGCATCACAAGTTGTGACACCATATGCATCACAAGTTGGGACACCATATGCATCACAAGTTGGGACACCATCTGCATCACAAGTTGTGACACCATATGCATCTCAAGTTGGGACACCATCTGCATCACAAGTTGTGACACCATATGCATCACAAGTTGGGACACCATATGCATCACAAGTTGGGACACCATATGCATCACAAGTTGGGACACCATCTGCATCACAATTTGGGACACCATCTGCATCTCAAGTTGTGACACCATATGCATCACAAGTTGGGACACCATATGCATCACAAGTTGGGACACCATCTGCATCACAATTTGGGACACCATCTGCATCACAAGTTGGGACACCATATGCATCACAAGTTGGGACACCATATGCATCACAAGTTGGGACACCATCTGCATCACAAGTTGTGACACCATATGCATCACAAGTTGTGACACCATCTGCATCTCAAGTTGTGACACCATCTGCATCACAAGTTGGGACACCATCTGCATCACAAGTTGGGACACCATCTGCATCACAATTTGGGACACCATATGCATCACAAGTTGGGACACCATATGCATCACAAGTTGGGACACCATCTGCATCACAATTTGTGACACCATCTGCATCACAAGTTGGGACTTCATCTGCATCACAATTTGGGACACCATATGCATCACAAGTTGGGACACCATATGCATCACAAGTTGGGACACCATCTGCATCTCAAGTTGGGACACCATATGCATCACAAGTTGGGACACCATATGCATCACAAGTTGGGACACCATATGCATCACAAGTTGGGACACCATCTGCATCTCAAGTTGGGACACCATATGCATCACAATTTGGGACACCATATGCATCTCAAGTTGTGACACCATATGCATCTCAAGTTGTGACACCATCTGCATCTCAAGTTGTGACACCATCTGCATCTCAAGTTGGGACACCATCTGCATCTCAAGTTGTGACACCATCTGCATCTCAAGTTGTGACACCATCTGCATCACAATTTGGGACACCATCTGCATCACAAGTTGGGACACCATATGCATCTCAAGTTGTGACACCATCTGCATCTCAAGTTGTGACACCATCTGCATCTCAAGTTGTGACACCATCTGCATCTCAAGTTGTGACACCATCTGCATCACAAGTTGTGACACCATCTGCATCTCAAGTTGGGACACCATCTGCATCTCAAGTTGTGACACCATCTGCATCTCAAGTTGTGACACCATCTGCATCTCAAGTTGTGACACCATCTGCATCTCAAGTTGGGACACCATCTGCATCTCAAGTTGGGACACCATCTGCATCTCAAGTTGGGACACCATATGCATCACAAGTTGGGACACCATATGCATCACAAGTTGGGACACCATATGCATCACAAGTTGGGACACCATCTGCATCTCAAGTTGGGACACCATATGCATCACAATTTGGGACACCATATGCATCTCAAGTTGTGACACCATCTGCATCACAAGTTGTGACACCATATGCATCTCAAGTTGTGACACCATCTGCATCTCAAGTTGTGACACCATCTGCATCTCAAGTTGTGACACCATCTGCATCACAATTTGGGACACCATCTGCATCACAAGTTGTGACACCATCTGCATCTCAAGTTGTGACACCATCTGCATCACAATTTGGGACACCATCTGCATCACAATTTGGGACACCATCTGCATCACAAGTTGGGACACCATATGCATCACAAGTTGGGACACCATCTGCATCACAAGTTGGGACACCATATGCATCACAAGTTGGGACACCATATGCATCTCAAGTTGTGACACCATCTGCATCTCAAGTTGTGACACCATCTGCATCTCAAGTTGTGACACCATCTGCATCACAATTTGGGACACCATCTGCATCACAAGTTGGGACACCATATGCATCTCAAGTTGGGACACCATCTGCATCACAAGTTGTGACACCATCTGCATCTCAAGTTGTGACACCATCTGCATCACAAGTTGTGACACCATATGCATCTCAAGTTGGGACACCATCTGCATCACAAGTTGGGACACCATCTGCATCTCAAGTTGTGACACCATATGCATCACAATTTGGGACGCAATATGCATCACAATTTGGGACACCATCTGCATCACAAGTTGTGACACCATATGCATCACAAGTTGTGACACCATCTGCATCACAAGTTGTGACACCATCTGCATCTCAAGTTGTGACACCATCTGCATCACAAGTTGGGACACCATCTGCATCACAAGTTGGGACACCATCTGCATCTCAAGTTGTGACACCATATGCATCACAATTTGGGACGCAATATGCATCACAAGTTGGGACACCATCTGCATCACAAGTTGGGACACCATCTGCATCACAAGTTGGGACACCATCTGCATCACAAGTTGGGACACCATCTGCATCTCAAGTTGTGACACCATATGCATCACAATTTGGGACGCAATATGCATCACAAGTTGTGACACCATCTGCATCACAAGTTGGGACACCATATGCATCTCAAGTTGTGACACCATCTGCATCACAAGTTGGGACACCATCTGCATCACAAGTTGGGACACCATCTGCATCACAAGTTGGGACACCATCTGCATCACAAGTTGTGACACCATATGCATCACAAGTTGTGACACCATCTGCATCACAAGTTGTGACACCATCTGCATCTCAAGTTGTGACACTATATGCATCACAAGTTGTGACACCATCTGCATCACAAGTTGTGACACCATCTGCATCACAAGTTGTGACACCATATGCATCACAAGTTGTGACACCATCTACATCACAAGTTGTGACACCATCTGCATCTCAAGTTGTGACACCATCTGCATCTCAAGTTGGGACACCATCTGCATCACAAGTTGTGACACCATCTGCATCTCAAGTTGTGACACCATCTGCATCACAAGTTGTGACACCATATGCATCACAAGTTGTGACACCATATGCATCTCAAGTTGTGACACCATCTGCATCTCAAGTTGTGACACCATCTGCATCTCAAGTTGTGACACCATCTGCATCTCAAGTTGTGACACCATCTGCATCTCAAGTTGGGACACCATCTGCATCTCAAGTTGGGACACCATCTGCATCTCAAGTTGGGACACCATATGCATCACAAGTTGGGACACCATATGCATCACAAGTTGGGACACCATATGCATCACAAGTTGGGACACCATCTGCATCTCAAGTTGGGACACCATATGCATCACAATTTGGGACACCATATGCATCTCAAGTTGTGACACCATCTGCATCACAAGTTGTGACACCATATGCATCTCAAGTTGTGACACCATCTGCATCTCAAGTTGTGACACCATCTGCATCTCAAGTTGTGACACCATCTGCATCACAATTTGGGACACCATCTGCATCACAAGTTGTGACACCATCTGCATCTCAAGTTGTGACACCATCTGCATCACAATTTGGGACACCATCTGCATCACAATTTGGGACACCATCTGCATCACAAGTTGGGACACCATATGCATCACAAGTTGGGACACCATCTGCATCACAAGTTGGGACACCATATGCATCACAAGTTGGGACACCATATGCATCTCAAGTTGTGACACCATCTGCATCTCAAGTTGTGACACCATCTGCATCTCAAGTTGTGACACCATCTGCATCACAATTTGGGACACCATCTGCATCACAAGTTGGGACACCATATGCATCTCAAGTTGGGACACCATCTGCATCACAAGTTGTGACACCATCTGCATCTCAAGTTGTGACACCATCTGCATCACAAGTTGTGACACCATATGCATCTCAAGTTGGGACACCATCTGCATCACAAGTTGGGACACCATCTGCATCTCAAGTTGTGACACCATATGCATCACAATTTGGGACGCAATATGCATCACAATTTGGGACACCATCTGCATCACAAGTTGTGACACCATATGCATCACAAGTTGTGACACCATCTGCATCACAAGTTGTGACACCATCTGCATCTCAAGTTGTGACACCATCTGCATCACAAGTTGGGACACCATCTGCATCACAAGTTGGGACACCATCTGCATCTCAAGTTGTGACACCATATGCATCACAATTTGGGACGCAATATGCATCACAAGTTGGGACACCATCTGCATCACAAGTTGGGACACCATCTGCATCACAAGTTGGGACACCATCTGCATCACAAGTTGGGACACCATCTGCATCTCAAGTTGTGACACCATATGCATCACAATTTGGGACGCAATATGCATCACAAGTTGTGACACCATCTGCATCACAAGTTGGGACACCATATGCATCTCAAGTTGTGACACCATCTGCATCACAAGTTGGGACACCATCTGCATCACAAGTTGGGACACCATCTGCATCACAAGTTGGGACACCATCTGCATCACAAGTTGTGACACCATATGCATCACAAGTTGTGACACCATCTGCATCACAAGTTGTGACACCATCTGCATCTCAAGTTGTGACACTATATGCATCACAAGTTGTGACACCATCTGCATCACAAGTTGTGACACCATCTGCATCACAAGTTGTGACACCATATGCATCACAAGTTGTGACACCATCTACATCACAAGTTGTGACACCATCTGCATCTCAAGTTGTGACACCATCTGCATCTCAAGTTGGGACACCATCTGCATCACAAGTTGTGACACCATCTGCATCTCAAGTTGTGACACCATCTGCATCACAAGTTGTGACACCATATGCATCACAAGTTGTGACACCATATGCATCTCAAGTTGTGACACCATCTGCATCTCAAGTTGTGACACCATCTGCATCTCAAGTTGTGACACCATCTGCATCTCAAGTTGTGACACCATCTACATCTCAAGTTGTGACACCATCTGCATCTCAAGTTGTGACACCATCTGCATCTCAAGTTGTGACACCATCTGCATCTCAAGTTGTGACACCATCTGCATCACAAGTTGTGACACCATATGCATCACAAGTTGTGACACCATATGCATCTCAAGTTGTGACACCATCTGCATCTCAAGTTGTGACACCATCTGCATCACAAGTTGGGACACCATCTGCATCTCAAGTTGTGACACCATCTGCATCTCAAGTTGTGACACCATCTGCATCACAAGTTGTGACACCATCTGCATTACAAGTTGTGACACCATCTGCATCTCAAGTTGTGACACCATCTGCATCTCAAGTTGGGACACCATCTGCATCTCAAGTTGTGACACCATCTGCATCACAAGTTGTGACACCATCTGCATTACAAGTTGTGACACCATATGCATCTCAAGTTGGGACACCATCTGCATCTCAAGTTGTGACACCATATGCATCACAAGTTGTGACACCATCTGCATCTCAAGTTGTGACACCATCTCCATCTCAAGTTGTGACACCATCTGCATCTCAAGTTGGGACACCATCTGCATCTCAAGTTGGGACACCATCTGCATCTCAAGTTGTGACACCATCTGCATTACAAGTTGTGACACCATATGCATCTCAAGTTGGGACACCATATGCATCACAAGTTGTGACACCATATGCATCACAAGTTGTGACACCATCTGCATCTCAAGTTGTGACACCATCTGCATCTCAAGTTGGGACACCATCTGCATCTCAAGTTGGGACACCATATGCATCACAAGTTGGGACACCATATGCATCTCAAGTTGGGACACCATATGCATCACAAGTTGTGACACCATATGCATCTCAAGTCGTGACACCATATGCATCACAAGTTGTGACACCATCTGCATCACAAGTCGTGACACCATCTGCATCTCAAGTTGGGACACCATCTGCATCTCAAGTTGGGACACCATATGCATCACAAGTTGGGACACCATATGCATCTCAAGTTGGGACACCATATGCATCACAAGTTGGGACACCATATGCATCACAAGTTGGGACACCATATGCATCACAAGTTGGGACACCATATGCATCTCAAGTTGGGACACCATATGCATCACAAGTTGGGACACCATCTGCATCACAATTTGGGACACCATCTGCATCACAAGTTGTGACACCATCTGCATCTCAAGTTGTGACACCATCTGCATCTCAAGTTGTGACACCATATGCATCTCAAGTTGGGACACCATATGCATCACAAGTTGGGACACCATCTGCATCACAAGTTGGGACACCATATGCATCTCAAGTTGTGACACCATCTGCATCTCAAGTTGGGACACCATATGCATCACAAGTTGGGACACCATCTGCATCACAAGTTGGGACACCATATGCATCACAAGTTGGGACACCATCTGCATCTCAAGTTGTGACACCATCTGCATCACAAGTTGGGACACCATCTGCATCTCAAGTTGTGACACCATATGCATCTCAAGTTGTGACACCATATGCATCTCAAGTTGTGACACCATATGCATCTCAAGTTGTGACACCATATGCATCACAAGTTGGGACACCATATGCATCTCAAGTTGGGACACCATCTGCATCTCAAGTTGTGACACCATATGCATCTCAAGTTGGGACACCATCTGCATCTCAAGTTGTGACACAATATGCATCACAAGTTGGGACACCATATGCATCACAAGTTGTGACACCATATGCATCACAATTTGGGACACCATATGCATCACAAGTTGTGACACCATATGCATCTCAAGTTGTGACACCATCTGCATCTCAAGTTGTGACACCATCTGCATCACAAGTTGGGACACCATCTGCATCACAAGTTGTGACACCATATGCATCACAATTTGGGACACCATATGCATCACAATTTGGGACACCATATGCATCACAAGTTGGGACACCATATGCATCACAATTTGGGACACCATATGCATCACAAGTTGGGACACCATATGCATCACAATTTGGGACACCATCTGCATCACAAGTTGTGACACCATCTGCATCACAAGTTGTGACACCATATGCATCTCAAGTTGTGACACCATCTGCATCTCAAGTTGGGACACCATCTGCATCTCAAGTTGTGACACCATCTGCATCTCAAGTTGTGACACAATATGCATCACAAGTTGGGACACCATATGCATCTCAAGTTGTGACACCATATGAATCTCAAGTTGTGACACCATCTGCATCTCAAGTTGGGACACCATCTGCATCACAAGTTGGGACACCATCTGCATCTCAAGTTGGGACACCATCTCCATCTCAAGTTGGGACACCATCTGCATCTCAAGTTGTGACACCATCTGCATTACAAGTTGTGACACCATATGCATCTCAAGTTGGGACACCATATGCATCACAAGTTGTGACACCATATGCATCACAAGTTGTGACACCATCTGCATCTCAAGTTGTGACACCATCTGCATCACAAGTTGGGACACCATCTGCATCTCAAGTTGTGACACCATCTGCATCTCAAGTTGGGACACCATCTGCATCTCAAGTTGGGACACCATATGCATCACAAGTTGGGACACCATATGCATCTCAAGTTGGGACACCATATGCATCACAAGTTGTGACACCATATGCATCTCAAGTTGGGACACCATATGCATCACAAGTTGGGACACCATATGCATCTCAAGTTGGGACACCATATGCATCACAAGTTGGGACACCATATGCATCACAAGTTGGGACACCATATGCATCACAAGTTGGGACACCATATGCATCTCAAGTTGGGACACCATATGCATCACAAGTTGGGACACCATCTGCATCACAATTTGGGACACCATCTGCATCACAAGTTGTGACACCATCTGCATCTCAAGTTGTGACACCATCTGCATCTCAAGTTGTGACACCATATGCATCTCAAGTTGGGACACCATATGCATCACAAGTTGGGACACCATCTGCATCACAAGTTGGGACACCATATGCATCTCAAGTTGTGACACCATCTGCATCTCAAGTTGGGACACCATATGCATCACAAGTTGGGACACCATCTGCATCACAAGTTGGGACACCATATGCATCACAAGTTGGGACACCATCTGCATCACAAGTTGTGACACCATCTGCATCACAAGTTGGGACACCATCTGCATCTCAAGTTGTGACACCATCTGCATCACAAGTTGTGACACCATATGCATCTCAAGTTGTGACACCATATGCATCTCAAGTTGTGACACCATATGCATCTCAAGTTGTGACACCATATGCATCACAAGTTGGGACACCATATGCATCTCAAGTTGGGACACCATCTGCATCTCAAGTTGTGACACCATCTGCATCTCAAGTTGTGACACCATCTGCATCACAAGTTGTGACACCATATGCATCTCAAGTTGGGACACCATATGCATCACAATTTGGGACACCATCTGCATCACAAGTTGGGACACCATCTGCATCACAAGTTGGGACACCATATGCATCACAAGTTGTGACACCATCTGCATCTCAAGTTGTGACACCATCTGCATCTCAAGTTGTGACACCATCTGCATCACAAGTTGTGACACCATATGCATCTCAAGTTGTAACACCATCTGCATCACAAGTTGGGACACCATATGCATCACAATTTGGGACACCATATGCATCACAATTTGGGACACCATATGCATCACAAGTTGTGACACCATATGCATCACAATTTGGGACACCATATGCATCACAATTTGGGACACCATATGCATCTCAAGTTGGGACACCATCTGCATCACAAGTTGTGACACCATATGCATCTCAAGTTGTGACACCATCTGCATCACAAGTTGGGACACCATCTGCATCACAAGTTGTGACACCATATGCATCACAATTTGGGACACCATATGCATCACAATTTGGGACACCATATGCATCACAAGTTGGGACACCATATGCATCACAATTTGGGACACCATCTGCATCACAATTTGGGACACCATATGCATCACAAGTTGGGACACCATATGCATCACAATTTGGGACACCATATGCATCTCAAGTTGTGACACCATCTGCATCACAAGTTGTGACACCATCTGCATCTCAAGTTGTGACACCATCTGCATCACAAGTTGTGACACCATCTGCATCACAAGTTGGGACACCATATGCATCACAAGTTGGGACACCATATGCATCACAAGTTGGGACACCATATGCATCACAATTTGGGACACCATATGCATCTCAAGTTGTGACACCATATGCATCTCAAGTTGTGACACCATCTGCATCTCAAGTTGTGACACCATCTGCATCTCAAGTTGTGACACCATCTGCATCACAAGTTGTGACACCATCTGCATCTCAAGTTGTGACACCATCTGCATCACAAGTTGTGACACCATCTGCATCACAATTTGGGACACCATCTGCATCACAATTTGGGACACCATATGCATCACAAGTTGGGACACCATATGCATCACAATTTGGGACACCATATGCATCTCAAGTTGTGACACCATATGCATCTCAAGTTGTGACACCATCTGCATCTCAAGTTGGGACACCATATGCATCTCAAGTTGTGACACCATCTGCATCACAAGTTGTGACACCATCTGCATCTCAAGTTGTGACACCATCTGCATCTCAAGTTGTGACACAATATGCATCTCAAGTTGTGACACCATATGCATCACAATTTGTGACACCATCTGCATCACAAGTTGGGACACCATATGCATCACAAGTTGGGACACCATCTGCATCTCAAGTTGGGACACCATATGCATCACAATTTGGGACACCATATGCATCACAAGTTGGGACACCATATGCATCACAATTTGGGACACCATCTGCATCACAAGTTGTGACACCATCTGCATCTCAAGTTGTGACACAATATGCATCACAATTTGGGACACCATATGCATCACAAGTTGTGACACCATATGCATCACAATTTGGGACACCATATGCATCACAATTTGGGACACCATATGCATCACAATTTGGGACACCATCTGCATCACAAGTTGTGACACCATCTGCATCTCAAGTTGTGACACAATATGCATCACAAGTTGGGACACCATATGCATCACAAGTTGTGACACCATATGCATCACAATTTGGGACACCATATGCATCACAAGTTGTGACACCATATGCATCTCAAGTTGTGACACCATCTGCATCTCAAGTTGTGACACCATCTGCATCACAAGTTGGGACACCATCTGCATCACAAGTTGTGACACCATATGCATCACAATTTGGGACACCATATGCATCTCAATTTGGGACACCATATGCATCACAAGTTGGGACACCATATGCATCACAATTTGGGACACCATATGCATCACAAGTTGGGACACCATATGCATCACAATTTGGGACACCATCTGCATCACAAGTTGTGACACCATCTGCATCACAAGTTGTGACACCATATGCATCTCAAGTTGTGACACCATCTGCATCTCAAGTTGTGACACCATCTGCATCTCAAGTTGTGACACCATCTGCATCTCAAGTTGTGACACAATATGCATCACAAGTTGGGACACCATCTGCATCACAAGTTGGGACACCATCTGCATCTCAATTTGGGACACCATATGCATCACCATTTGGGACACCATCTGCATCACAAGTTGTGACACCATCTGCATCACAAGTTGTGACACCATCTGCATCTCAAGTTGTGACACCATCTGCATCTCAAGTTGTGACACCATCTGCATCTCAAGTTGTGACACAATATGCATCACAAGTTGGGACACCATCTGCATCACAAGTTGGGACACCATCTGCATCTCAAGTTGGGACACCATATGCATCACAATTTGGGACACCATATGCATCACAAGTTGGGACACCATCTGCATCACAATTTGGGACACCATATGCATCTCAAGTTGTGACACCATCTGCATCTCAAGTTGTGACACCATCTGCATCTCAAGTCGTGACACCATCTGCATCTCAAGTTGTGACACCATCTGCATCTCAAGTTGTGACACCATCTGCATCTCAAGTTGTGACACCATCTGCATCTCAAGTTGTGACACCATCTGCATCTCAAGTTGTGACACCATCTGCATCTCAAGTTGTGACACCATCTGCATCTCAAGTTGTGACACCATCTGCATCTCAAGTTGTGACACCATCTGCATCTCAAGTTGTGACACCATCTGCATCTCAAGTTGTGACACCATCTGCATCTCAAGTTGGGACACCATCTGCATCACAAGTTGTGACACCATCTGCATCACAATTTGGGACACCATCTGCATCACAAGTTGTGACACCATATGCATCACAAGTTGGGACACCATCTGCATCTCAAGTCGTGACACCATCTGCATCTCAAGTTGTGACACCATCTGCATCTCAAGTTGTGACACCATCTGCATCACAAGTTGGGACACCATATGCATCACAATTTGGGACACCATATGCATCACAATTTGGGACACCATCTGCATCTCAAGTTGTGACACCATCTGCATCTCAAGTTGTGACACCATCTGCATCACAAGTTGGGACACCATATGCATCACAATTTGGGACACCATATGCATCACAATTTGGGACACCATATGCATCACAAGTTGTGACACCATCTGCATCACAATTTGGGACACCATCTGCATCACAATTTGGGACACCATCTGCATCTCAAGTTGTGACACCATCTGCATCTCAAGTTGTGACACCATCTGCATCACAAGTTGGGACACCATATGCATCACAATTTGGGACACCATATGCATCACAATTTGGGACACCATATGCATCACAAGTTGTGACACCATCTGCATCACAATTTGGGACACCATATGCATCACAATTTGGGACACCATCTGCATCTCAAGTTGGGACACCATATGCATCTCAAGTTGGGACACCATCTGCATCACAAGTTGTGACACCATCTGCATCACAATTTGTGACACCATATGCATCTCAAGTTGTGACACCATATGCATCACAATTTGGGACACCATATGCATCACAATTTGGGACACCATATGCATCACAAGTTGGGACACCATATGCATCACAAGTTGTGACACCATCTGCATCTCAAGTTGTGACACCATATGCATCTCAAGTTGTGACACCATATGCATCACAATTTGGGACACCATATGCATCACAATTTGGGACACCATATGCATCACAATTTGGGACACCATCTGCATCACAAGTTGTGACACCATATGCATCACAAGTTGGGACACCATCTGCATCACAAGTTGTGACACCATCTGCATCTCAAGTCGTGACACCATCTGCATCTCAAGTTGTGACACCATCTGCATCTCAAGTTGTGACACCATCTGCATCACAAGTTGGGACACCATATGCATCACAATTTGGGACACCATATGCATCACAATTTGGGACACCATATGCATCACAAGTTGGGACACCATATGCATCACAATTTGGGACACCATATGCATCACAAGTTGGGACACCATCTGCATCACAAGTTGGGACACCATCTGCATCACAAGTTGTGACACCATCTGCATCACAAGTTGGGACACCATATGCATCACAAGTTGTGACACCATATGCATCACAAGTTGGGACACCATCTGCATCACAAGTTGTGACACCATCTGCATCACAAGTTGGGACACCATCTGCATCACAAGTTGTGACACCATATGCATCACAATTTGGGACACCATATGCATCACAAGTTGTGACACCATATGCATCACAATTTGGGACACCATATGCATCACAAGTTGTGACACCATATGCATCACAAGTTGGGACACCATCTGCATCACAAGTTGTGACACCATCTACATCTCAAGTTGTGACACAATATGCATCACAAGTTGGGACACCATATGCATCACAATTTGGGACACCATCTGCATCACAATTTGGGACACCATCTGCATCACAATTTGGGACACCATCTGCATCACAAGTTGGGACACCATCTGCATCTCAAGTTGTGACACCATCTGCATCTCAAGTTGTGACACCATATGCATCTCAAGTTGGGACACCATCTGCATCTCAAGTTGTGACACCATATGCATCACAAGTTGGGACACCATCTGCATCACAAGTTGTGACACCATCTGCATCTCAAGTTGTGACACCATATGCATCTCAAGTTGTGACACCATCTGCATCTCAAGTTGTGACACCATCTGCATCACAAGTTGTGACACCATATGCATCTCAAGTTGTGACACCATCTGCATCTCAAGTTGTGACACCATCTGCATCACAAGTTGGGACACCATATGCATCACAAGTTGGGACACCATATGCATCACAAGTTGGGACACCATCTGCATCACAATTTGGGACACCATCTGCATCACAAGTTGTGACACCATATGCATCTCAAGTTGTGACACCATATGCATCACAATTTGGGACACCATATGCATCAGAAGTTGGGACACCATCTGCATCACAATTTGGGACACCATCTGCATCACAAGTTGTGACACCATCTGCATCTCAAGTTGGGACACCATATGCATCTCAAGTTGGGACACCATATGCATCACAATTTGGGACACCATATGCATCACAAGTTGTGACACCATATGCATCTCAAGTTGTGACACCATATGCATCACAAGTTGGGACACCATATGCATCACAAGTTGGGACACCATCTGCATCACAATTTGGGACACCATCTGCATCTCAAGTTGGGACACCATATGCATCACAAGTTGGGACACCATCTGCATCACAAGTTGGGACACCATCTGCATCACAAGTTGTGACACCATCTGCATCACAAGTTGGGACACCATCTGCATCACAAGTTGTGACACCATATGCATCTCAAGTTGGGACACCATCTGCATCACAATTTGGGACACCATCTGCATCACAAGTTGTGACACCATCTGCATCACAAGTTGTGACACCATCTGCATCTCAAGTTGGGACACCATATGCATCTCAAGTTGGGACACCATCTGCATCACAATTTGGGACACCATCTGCATCACAATTTGTGACACCATATGCATCTCAAGTTGTGACACCATCTGCATCTCAAGTTGGGACACCATCTGCATCACAAGTTGTGACACCATCTACATCTCAAGTTGGGACACCATCTGCATCACAAGTTGTGACACCATCTGCATCACAAGTTGTGACACCATCTGCATCACAATTTGGGACGCAATATGCATCACAAGTTGGGACACCATCTGCATCACAAGTTGGGACACCATCTGCATCACAAGTTGGGACACCATCTGCATCTCAAGTTGTGACACCATCTGCATCACAATTTGGGACGCAATATGCATCACAAGTTGGGACACCATCTGCATCACAATTTGGGACGCAATATGCATCACAAGTTGGGACACCATCTGCATCACAAGTTGGGACACCATCTGCATCTCAAGTTGTGACACCATCTGCATCACAAGTTGGGACACCATATGCATCTCAAGTTGTGACACCATCTGCATCACAATTTGGGACACCATATGCATCTCAAGTTGGGACACCATCTGCATCACAATTTGGGACGCAATATGCATCACAAGTTGGGACACCATCTGCATCACAATTTGGGACGCAATATGCATCACAAGTTGGGACACCATCTGCATCTCAAGTTGTGACACAATATGCATCACAAGTTGGGACACCATC
The DNA here is from genome assembly GCA_007844125.1 of Sinonovacula constricta. Lineage (NCBI taxonomy): Eukaryota > Metazoa > Mollusca > Bivalvia > Cardiida > Solecurtidae > Sinonovacula > Sinonovacula constricta. The sequence continues at coordinate 7,237,770 of CM017570.1, read as the reverse complement.
TGCATCACAATTTGGGACACCATCTGCATCACAAGTTGGGACACCATATGCATCTCAAGTTGGGACACCATATGCATCACAAGTTGTGACACCATCTGCATCACAAGTTGGGACACCATCTGCATCACAAGTTGGGACACCATCTGCATCACAATTTGGGACACCATCTGCATCACAAGTTGGGACACCATCTGCATCACAAGTTGGGACACCATATGCATCACAAGTTGGGACACCATCTGCATCACAAGTTGGGACACCATCTGCATCACAATTTGGGACACCATCTGCATCACAAGTTGTGACACCATCTGCATCACAAGTTGGGACACCATCTGCATCACAAGTTGTGACACCATCTGCATCTCAAGTTGTGACACCATCTGCATCACAAGTTGTGACACCATATGCATCTCAAGTTGGGACACCATATGCATCACAAGTTGTGACACCATCTGCATCTCAAGTTGTGACACCATATGCATCACAAGTTGGGACACCATATGCATCACAAGTTGGGACACCATCTGCATCACAAGTTGGGACACCATATGCATCACAAGTTGGGACACCATCTGCATCTCAAGTTGGGACACCATATGCATCACAAGTTGTGACACCATCTGCATCTCAAGTTGTGACACCATCTGCATCACAAGTTGGGACACCATCTGCATCTCAAGTTGTGACACCATCTGCATCACAAGTTGGGACACCATCTGCATCTCAAGTTGGGACACCATCTGCATCACAAGTTGGGACACCATCTGCATCTCAAGTTGTGACACCATCTGCATCTCAAGTTGTGACACCATCTGCATCACAAGTTGGGACACCATATGCATCACAAGTTGGGACACCATCTGCATCACAATTTGGGACACCATCTGCATCACAAGTTGGGACACCATATGCATCACAAGTTGGGACACCATCTGCATCACAAGTTGTGACACCATCTGCATCTCAAGTTGGGACACCATCTGCATCACAAGTTGTGACACCATATGCATCTCAAGTTGGGACACCATATGCATCTCAAGTTGGGACACCATATGCATCACAATTTGGGACACCATCTGCATCACAAGTTGTGACACCATCTACATCACAAGTTGTGACACCATCTGCATCACAATTTGTGACACCATCTGCATCTCAAGTTGTGACACCATATGCATCACAAGTTGGGACACCATATGCATCACAAGTTGGGACACCATCTGCATCACAAGTTGTGACACCATCTGCATCTCAAGTTGGGACACCATATGCATCACAAGTTGGGACACCATCTGCATCACAAGTTGTGACACCATATGCATCACAAGTTGGGACACCATCTGCATCTCAAGTTGGGACACCATATGCATCACAAGTTGGGACACCATCTGCATCTCAAGTTGGGACACCATCTGCATCTCAAGTTGGGACACCATCTGCATCTCAAGTTGGGACACCATATGCATCACAAGTTGTGACACCATATGCATCACAAGTTGTGACACCATCTGCATCTCAAGTTGTGACACCATATGCATCACAAGTTGTGACACCATCTGCATCTCAAGTTGTGACACCATATGCATCACAAGTTGTGACACCATCTGCATCACAAGTTGTGACACCATCTGCATCTCAAGTTGGGACACAATATGCATCACAAGTTGTAACACCATCTGCTTCGCAAGTTGTGACACCATATGCATCACAAATTGTGACACAATATGCATCACAAGTTGGGACACCATATGCATCTCAAGTTGTGACACCATCTGCATCTCAAGTTGGGACACCATCTGCATCACAAGTTGGGACACCATATGCATCACAAGTTGGGACACCATCTGCATCTACAGCAAAAGTTGTGACACCATATGCATCACAAGTCGTGACACCATTTGCATCTACAGTAAAAGTTGTGACACCATCTGCATCTAAAGTGAAAGTTGTGACACCATCTGCATCTAAAGCGAAAGTTGTGACACCATCTGCAACACAAGTCGTGACACCTTTTGCATCTACAGCAAAAGTTGTGACATCATCTGCATCACAAATCGTGACACCTTTTGCATCTACAGGGAATGTTGTGAAACCATCTGTTTCTAGAGTGAAAGTTGTGACACCATCTGCATCTACAGCAAAAGTTGTAACACCATCTGCATCTACAGAAAAAGTTGTGACACCATCTGCATCTACAGCAAAAGTTGTAACACCATCTGCATCTACGGCAAAAGTTGTGACACCATCTGCATCAACATCAAAAGTTGTAACACCATCTGCATCTACAGCAAAAGTTGTGACACTATCTGCATCTACAGCTAAAATTGTGTCACCATCTGAATCTACAGCTAAAGTTGTGACACCATCTGTTTCTACAGATAAAGTTGTGTCACCATCTGCATCTACAGCTAAAGTTGTGACACCATCTGCATCACCATTCGTGACACCATTTGCATCTACAGCAAAAGTTATAACACCATCTGCACCTACAGCAAAAGTTGTGACACCATCTCCATCTACAGCTAAAGTTGTAACACCATCTGCATCTACAGCAAAAGTTGTAACACCATCTGCATCTACAGCAAAGGTTGTAACACCATCTCCATCTACAGCTAAAGTTGTGTCACCATCTCCATCTACAGCAAAAGTTGTGACACCATCTGCATCTACAGCAAAAAATGTGACACCATCTGCATCTACAGCAGAAGTTGTGACACCATCTGCATCTACAGCAGAAGTTGTAACACCATCTGCATCTACAGCAAAAGTTGTTACACCATCTGCATCTACAGCGAAAGTTGTGATACCATCTGCATCTACAGCAAAAGTTGTAACAACATCTGCATCTACAGCAAAAGTTGTAACACCATCTGCATCTACAGCAAAAGTTGTGATACCATCTGCATCTACAGCAAAAGTTGTAACACCATCTGCATCTACAGCTAAAGTTATGACACCATCTGCATCTACAGCAAAAGTTGTAATATCTTTGGTTAACGTCAAGTCGTTGGAAGACAATAACGACTGTTGTATTTCTGGTATGACGTCAATATCCCAAACACATCTCATTTTGGCTGACTTTGACAACAAGTGTCTAAAGCTGGTCGACATCAAGAGGAAGGAAATAAACAAAAGGCTTCCTCTTACATCAAGTCCAAGGGACGTAACTCTAATACCTCAGTCACAAGTGGCAGTTTCTCTTCCAGACTTCCACCTGATTCAAATCTTCACTGCCGATCAGAATCTTGATTTCTGTAAAAGTTTTTATGTAGCAGGTAGATGTTATGGACTGGACTGTTCAGGGGACAAAATTGTAGTATCTTTTACCAGGCCAATAAAGATTCAGATACTGGATCTTATGGGCAATGTCCTTAAGACTATTCAACAAAATTCTTCAGACAAAATGCTATTGTGTGTACCATCATATCTTACAATAGCTCCAGATCACAAACGCATCTATATAGGTGATCACAATAAAAACACCATTACCTGTATTGACTCCGAGGAAATTGTCCACTGGGTGTATAAAGATAAGGAGCTGGTGAATCCTAATGGAGTTGCTATTGGAGAGAACGGGCATCTCTACATCGGCAGCAAGGACAACCACACCATCCACGTGGTGTCTCCAGAAGGTGTGAGGATCGCTATCATACCTGTGAGCCAGTGTGGAGTACATTATCCGCGGGCAGTATGCTACAGCAAATATGAACAGATGCTGTACATATCCAGTAACAAACAAATACTTAGCCAAAGTAACTTGATAAGTTTGCTCTCTTTGCGGCAGTGATTGTGTTACTTGCACATCTTTTAACATTATAACCATTACAAGTCAGTTACTTTAACAGAATAATTCCTCTACCAAATGTTGCAGAAACAGTTGTATGTCTACCGCAATTTGAAAATTTCAGTAGTTCTAGTATACATTTATGTTGATATGTAGGGTAGTTACTTGACCTTGACATGTCTACTCATTTCTGTGTTTTCAGTAACGTCTTGATCACATTTGTTTATGTGATACAATCATGACATTTGTGCGTGCTTATGTAATGCAGGTCAGCGCTCTCAAACGGTCACCCATCCGTTCACCAGCCACGGTAACCGTTGCTTAACTACGCAACTTTGGAAGCCTCTTAAACCACGTCGCTAAAAATTTAACCCAGAAGCAAGGCTGGTTTGAAGTGCTTATATTTCTATCTCTGTGTTATTAGACTTATCTTGTTAGTTATGCGTAAATAATCGGCTGGACTGTTTTGTCTCAGGTCAGTTTTATTTTCCTTGCTTTATTTGAGAAACCCATCAGGATTGGTGAGGTTAGAGATCAATAAAACTGGTTCAAGCAACCCAGTCTGTCCTTTTGTCTACTGACCGTTACAAGATGGTAACTGTTGGGTTTCCTCTTTTAGTACATGTCTCGCCACATTTTTGTTGTAACTTGGTTACATTTTGTTGTAACTTTGTACATTTGACTGGCATGTGGGGTACCTTCGTCCACTGCTTTTTTAAATTTTAAAATGTGTTTCTAAGATCATAGGACCATGCCACATTTTCTTACATATAAATAATGAAAAAATCACTGAATGCTTTGGATACAGAACACGTCTTCACAAAAAAGACAAACTTCAACAAATATCGGCTCGTTTCGGGGAATTTCATACCTTACTATCAACAGAAGATATATTTGGGTCATGGGTTTGAATCCCACCAGAAGCAAACTTTTTATGATCATATTATTAATTTGTTAATAAGAATAAACAAAACTGTTATAATATTGCTACATATACAGTTTAGTTAATTTATTGATTTTTTACGAATGATACTGATAAGCGACGTAATATTAAATATACTGCACGAAATACTGTGTGCAAATTTGAAATTAGAAAATTGTAAATTTTTATAATATTATGTAGTCTTTTTCAATTCTTGAATTTCATTTTGATGACTAGAGATAATATATAATAAAGTAACAATTTTCTGTTTTGCAAAGGGGATATTTTACAGTTTTATTTAGTTGAATTTGTTATATTTATTATTATAATTATGTACATTTTCTTATAGGACCTTCATGATATATACCTTAATATTTTCATTACAGCAAATACGTTTTATTATAATTCTGTACATTTTCCTTTACAACCTTCATGGTAAATACCTTAATATTTCCATTACAGCAAATACGTTTTATTATAATTCTGTACATTGCCCTTTAAAACCTCCATGGGAAATACCTTAATATTTCCATTACAGCAACTACGTTTTATTATTATTCTGTACATTTTCCTTTAAAACCTTCATGGTATATACTTTAATATTTCCATTACACCAAATACGTTGTATTATAATTCTGTACATTTTCCTTTAAAAAGTTCATGGTATATACCTTAATATTTCCATTACACCAAATACGTTTTATTATAATTATGTACATTTTCTTTTTAAACCTTCATGGTATATACCTTAATATTTCCATTACAGCAAATACGTTTTATTATAATTCTGGGCATTGTATATACCTTAATCTTTAAGAAATTTACATTAGCATTTAAAGGTACAGTGCATTAACATCGTAGAATTAGTATCATCGTTCACATTTTAAAATGTATTGTTTTGCTACATTTTAATCTATTTTCCATTAACAATTCACAAAGTATTTGTATTTTATCGCCTATTCACATAAGTATTTCTTCATCAACAGTAAGTGTGTATGTGCTTGGCAATGGTTTAATGTATAATTATTCATTTACATTAATGCAAGAGTGTATTCTCTCATCTATATTAACAATCACCTGTTTATCACTTTCGTTCATAGTACTAGTATATGATCTTGAAATTTTACCCTGCTTTTCATAAAAACAGTTTAAAGTATTTCTAACACATGTATATTTCATCATTTGATAGTAAAACCATGGGCAAAACAGTTAATAAACAGGCCCTAAGTATAAAGTATTTCTAACACATATATGTTTCATCATTTACTGATGTATGTGTTTTTGATCATCAAACGTTCTTAAAATATTTGTTATTGTTTATGATTTGTCAATGTGATTTTATTCATTGTTTATTTGTATTACTTTTAGATGTTAAAATATTGTTTTAAATGTGTTTATCAATTATCTTTATGTATTTCTTTAATTCATTGTTTATGTGACTTTCACCGTTTCTTTTGTTTACCATTGTAATTTTAACCTGGGTGGATATCTCTTTATTAATATTCTATATAAATGATGTGGTTCTGAATGTAATGTACATTCAACAATTGTGACTGACGTGATTGACATGATCTTGTGATCGACATGATCTTGTGATTGTCATGATCTTGTAATTGACATGATCTTATGATTGTCACGATTGACATGTCCTTGTGGTTGACACTATTGACATGATCTTGTGATTGACAGTGAAGGCAGCACTATATCTGCTTCAAGTGAACACCATGTCCAAATAAATAAAGTACTGTTGTTGGGATAATAAACACAATAAACAATTAAAAAAACACTTTTAAAACATATTGTTTTGTTGAAGTTTGGTTTGAGGTTTTCGAGGAGGTGGGGGTAGAGTAGACAGATAATTGGGTAAATATATACGTCTTTAAGAAGGGAATGGATCTGTTATTTCGTCCCAATTTGGCCTAAATAAGCACTGACATTACTTATTTATTTGTTCAGTAAATTGTCTCAATATACTAGCTCATTGTAATGGGTGTTATCTAAGCTCTGAGGTTATAAGTTAATTAATTAAAAATATTGAAGTTCTGATAGAATTTATCAATTTATGTGTTTGTTTTTCAATTTTTTGAATACATAAGCTTACTAACTTCTCAAAGTGTATTTTGTTCCTTTGTTTACAAATATGTACAATAAATAATTGTACTTACAGATATTAATGAAATATTTTTATATGTAAGTTGATTGTATGTGAGTACTTGTTCGTCATCTTTTTGTTCTCAATTTGTTTATTTTTGTTTCCTTACCTTCAGGCTGTTCACAAGACGTAAATAATTGTTTAAATCTTAAGTACTTTTGTCCATAGCTTGAGTGTAAATGTATTTGTTCATCAATTTTGTGTGTGAATTCGCTCATTCCTTTATGTTCATCAATTTAAGTGCATTTATAAATGCAAACGGATATCTGTTATATTAGAGAGTGGCTTTACCTAGTCCATGAACTTATGCCTGTTTGTTAATGACTTATTTTGCTTGTGTATTTGCTTGTGTATTTGCTTGTTGACATTTAAGAGTATATTTGTTAGACAGGTCTGAATGAAAGTGCCTATTAATTATTTAACTCATTACATGGCGGAAAGATTATTCATCCATCCGCCTCGCCAATTTAAGATCATGTTTATGAAAGTTATTATTATGTATGGAAGGAGTAAAAATGAAAAAAATTCAAACGCTTTTGTTTTGTACAGTGGAACCATTACTGTCACAAACTGCACTACAGTAGTAAGACTTCTTCAACATTCTCTTTCTTAACCTGCCTATCTCCTGCCTCTCTCTCTCTCTCTCTCTCTCTCTCTCTCTGTCTCTCTCTGTCTCTCTCTGTCTCTCTATGTGTCTCTCTGTGTGTCTCTGTCTCACTCTGCTCTATCTTTAAATCTCTCTCAATGACTGTCTCACTCTTTCTCTCCCTCCCATCTCTCCCTTTCTCTCTCTCCCCCCCCCCCTCTTTCCTGGCAGGTTGTGTCATTTATAAAGGACATAGTTGAAAAGATAGAGCTAAAAACATAGAGTTCATTTGTTCATAGCCATTAAGAGAAACAAGAAACATATCACTGAATCTGTTAAGAAATTTGATGTATTTACTCAAAAATTGTATATTTGAGAATTTTATTTCAGCCATAATCCTACTGCTAAAAAACTAATTTTCAAACAAATCAAGGTCAGAGTTGTGATGACCGATCAGCCATATGAAAGTACATCTTATGAGGAAATTAATAAAAAAAATGTGATGTCGGGTCACAGAAACAAACACCATCCGCATCTTCATTCAAAGGACCTTTGAAAAAAGGCAGCAATGTCGGAGCAGCGACATATGTGTCTAAAACTGGTAGACATGACTAGAAAGGAAATTACCAAAAGACAACATCTAGCGTCACGTCCTCGGGATGTAACTTTGATACACGATTCCCGAGTTGCATTGTCTCTTCCAGACTTCCACCTGATTCAAACCTTCACTGCCGATCGGAATCTAGACATTTGTCAATGTTTACGGACAGCGGGCAGATGCCTTGGACTAGACTGTCTGGGAGATAATATTGTAGTATCCTTCACGTGGCAAGTAATGTTTCAGATACTGGATCTGATGGGTAATGTCCTTAGGACTTTACAACAAGATTCTTCAGACAAAATGCTGTTTCGTGTATCTTACAATAAGCCCAGATCACAGACGCATCTATAAAAGTGATCACAATTAAAACACCAATACCAGTGTTTACAAAACAAGTAGTCCACTGGGTGTATAAAGAAAAGGATTTGGTAAGTCCTAACGGCGTTGCTGTAGTAGAGAGCGGGCATCTCTACATCGACAACAACAACAACCACACCATCTACGTGGTGTCTCCAGAAGGTGTCAGACTTGCCATCATGCTTGTGAACCAGTCTGAAGTACCATTTCTACGGGCAGTATGCTACAGCAACTACGAACGGACACTGTACGTGTCAAGCAATGTAAGTAACGATGACATCAGAAGAAACTGCATCAGTAGTCTCCGTCTGCGGTAGTGTTCTTGTTTTCTATCAGTTAACTGTTGTCAAGCCTTTCTGTCTAGCATAACATGTCTTAGTTTGACATTCATAGAGAAAAACTTCCTAAAATGTTTGAATGCAAATATAAGTAAGTGCGAGGTTAGAGCTCTGTAAAACCGTTTAAGCAAACCAGTCGGTCCATATTGCCGACGGTCCATTCCAAGGCGGTAACTGTCGGGTTTGCTTTTTTTGTTAAATGATTCATCATAAATGTGTTCTTACTTTTACATTTGGCTTGCATGTGAATACCTTTGCCTGTGCTCTTTCAAATTTTGGTATATGTTGCAATGCTCATGGGACTTTGTCATATGTTCTTATCTAAAAGAAGACATATAAAACAGACACATGGAACAGTTATTTACTTTTAAAGTTTCACATGAAAAGTTGATGGATAAGTTTACTTTAGATAAGATAGTGAGCTGATTCACTCAAATAATCGAACAAATTTAACTAATACACAAAGTGTAGCAGAACACTTTGTTAACCAGGTTTGAAGTTTGGCGGCTTTCGAGAATCAGGCTATACAGATTTTATGAGCAGATATATAACGACAGTTTCATAAACATATCTGACTTACAAATATGTAATCTGATTAAAATTCACTTAAATGATCATTTAACGTTTATACTCTGAACTGTTGCTAAGGAAATTCTATATGATTTGTTGATAAAAACATTGTAAAATAATTACATTTTATTTTTTTTTGTTTACGTTTTATTTTGTTTGATTTTACATTTTGTAATCTGTTTGTATGATTTTTTACAAAATACGTGGATGTCCGTGAATTTATGTTCTAAGCTTATTTACACTAATACCTTAGTGTTCATGAAGAGTTTATTTGTTAAATAATTCCGTGCAAAGTGTCGCATTTTGTGTTAATCTCTTTTGGGTCTACATGAAACCTACATGTATATGCTGAGTTGATTTTCTCGGTGACATTTGCCTGTTTGATAATTATGTATGTGTGTTTGACTGTTTGGAACATATGCAGGGTGTATTTCTTTAACAGTTACTCTAAATTTCTGTGCCTGTCAATTTTCATGCATTATAAGAGTGATAAAAATAGCCTATGTAGCACTTACTTATGTAAAGCACAATTCTTTAAAAGTTTGCATTAGATGGAAAATATTTTGGTTTATATAATGATTACATTTTTCTAGGACAACAATTAAACTACATCGCCACTTTTGGACTGATCACGTCACCTATTGATAGGCTTATGACCTTAAAATATCGACGCTTCCGGACGTTTCTGGATGTAGCTGTATTTTGACGCACCAACATATTCTGACACAGGACTATCACTAGGTTATTAGAGGAAGGGGTGCTTAAGGAGAGAGAACATGTTATTCGAACAAGTGTTCCACTGACTATGCATCACAGACAACTAAGGCCGAGGTATTTGCAATATCACGCTTGGGCACTTACTGCCTTCTACGGCTCTTTAATCGGGATTTATATTCAGATCACAAGAGCATAGTGTTGATGTGTTGACTAAGTGGAAGTGGGAGTTAATTCTGATCTCAGTGTATTTTGATTTAAACTAGCTTTAAAAAGACAAACGCACAGTTAAAAAAAGTTGGATCTTCGAAATTAAATGTGTCCACCTCAATTTGCCTGTCATTTGTTTAATATGTTTGGGCTGAAACGGTTTACATCAGAGTTAAAGCTAAGAATACTTTGCATCCTCCGACGATATCGTTAGCAGACAATACTGTAGCACTATGTTGATTTAAAATGCAAGCATTTAATACGACAGAAATCTAACGGCGCTATTTTGTATTGGAGATGTTCAAAAAGAATGGCACATAATATGTTTACTTCAGCCTGATATGATTTATTGTTTTAAGTTTGTGACAGCTTTAATATTTATTTATATTTTGCAAAAGATCGTGCTTTTTAGGGTTCCTTTCACGTATTCATGAGCTGGGAGGACCCTTTATCGGTTGTTTTACCTGTTAATCTTAAAAAGTAAATTAAAGTTTTGTAGTAAAATTAAAACTCAACTTGGAAGCAAGTAATTTTCCACCACAACCAATTAAAGAATGAATTCTTGTTGCGTCAAGCATCATACCAAATTAGGCTTTATCGTTCTGTCAAAGTAGATAACAGACAAAACTTTAGCAACTAAAAGTATGCGAAAACCCCCACTTGGTTAATGCGTTGCTAATATTCCGTTGTACAATTCAAAATCATTCAGTAAGTTTTGTACACGTTTATATTTGTTTGAAAGTAGTTGCTATTTTCAGTGTATATATTGTAACACTAGTTGACGCTTTGTTATTTAGTCGATGACCACATTATCCATTGAAGTATCTTTGTGGAATGCAATATGGTAGCAACATCAGCTTGTTATTTAGTGGTATTAATATAGGAAAAGTGATCGTACGGGAGGATAATTTAAGTGATGTAGCCAACGGTGACAAATTTGTCATGAAGGTAACTCCGAGGATACGCATTTCCCATAAGAAGTCGTAGCTTCGCTTTTTATTTGTAAACTGTGGCGCTAAAATATCGAAGTTAATGATGTACATAACTACTAGGACCTCATATATTGTCAAATGAACACGATTTAGACAAATCTGAGCAATACACAAAACTATATCTATTAACTTTTTAAGGCAAGCGTTTCCCCCACAGAAACTTTACAATCCTATTTATGTTCGGCGATCAAGTGTTGGTCAAAATACATGACTTGTTATTTAATTGAGTCCTATATTTATAATTGGTTTGGAAATGCCTATGGTGTGGTGTCACGGCTTATAAGAAGCGATCGTCTTTTTTTAAACGGAAATTGTTTTAGAACACATTGTTACATTTATTCTAAAGTGGTCTGTTTTTGTTGTGTCGTCTAAAAAGCTACTAAATAAACAAAAATAAACGTAGGAACTATAAAAAAAGTTACAAGTAAACTCTTATGCATATCGATTGTCATATTCTTATTTTCAAATTGAAGTACTGCACTAATTCGACCACAGTCTCTTCAGTGCCATATACATGGTTATGCATTTCTTCGTATAAAAGAAATTTTTTTTTAACAATCAGCAATCGCATTTTTGGATATTCTTTAACACCCAACAAAAATCTTTTGGGGATGAATCGCGCAATAACAGTGTTGTTTAGCAATATTGTTGTGTTGCCCTAGGAATTAAAAAGTGTCATGAACGCTTACAACTTTATTCAGCATCGGTTAGTGTAAAAGGACTTACCTCCCAAGGCTGCGGTCGAATGGAGCTTTATGAACTTAGCAATGCAGAATAGTTAAACATTCACAGCCAAGTATTACTATCTACTTATTCACCAACAAGAGTGGTTAATGACTTTATTGCTGATTAGTACTTATTAACAGCCTTATTCAAAATAAAATATGTATGAATGGTTATGTTTTCTTACAAGAGCACTCGGTCGTCAGCAGAACGGAAAGTAATATCTAAGTAACATGCACAGACCTTAAGCAACACAGAATCTCAAAGTCGAAAACAATTTATATTGGAATAAGTGTGCTGAAGTTAATTTTTGGCCTAACTGTCCAATAGAAACTTGTTCCGTTCTATAACAGTATCGCTAGCTTGAGGTAAACATTTACAGTTCATCTCTGGTCATTTTTCATTTCCTAATACAAAAGTTTCATTTCATTTACATTCAATAATTTTATGTAGTTCTTCTAATATAAAAAATAAGTCTCTCGCTTCTAAATGTCATGTGGACATTTTTTAAGTACGTCACTACTTCCTTTTAAGACGTAATGTCAGAGCTAGCATTTTTTACTGAAAAGATCGGCTTTCTTTGCATTGCTTGCATTTGAGAAACCCCTCAGAAAGTGCGAGTTTAGAGCTCTTTAAAGCCGGTTTAATCACCCAGTCGGTCCCTTTTGTCGACTGACCGTTCCAGGGCGGCAACTGTTGGGATTGCTCTTTCTGTTTAATGACGTGTCATAGAGTTGTTCTTCTTTTTACATTTGGTTTACATGTGGGAATACATTTGTCCTGTACCTCTTGACATTTTTGTATATGTTGCATTGCTCCTAGGACTTTGTCATATTTCCTTATATAAATCCTTATATTAATAAATAAATACGATAACAATTATATCCGACTAAGTTATATGCATTTATACCAGTAAAAGGGCCTTTCTGCTGAACTCGTGTTTTGCAAGATCTTGCGCAATCAATAAACAATTAATAATTGCGTAATGTTTTTTATGTAGGCTATTACATTTGTGTGTGTAAAGCGTTCTTGTTTATGATCACATTTGCTCCTTAAAGCAAAAGCTATGTCGACTTAATAAAATACATGTAGATGTTATATATCTATGTATAAGTGTCTCTATAAAATCATTTTTTTCAATTTATATATTTTGACATTAAATTAAAAGTTTAAACAAATACAAGGTAAAAGCGAAACATACATAAACCAATGAAATAACATTTAAGTTTATTACGCATTTTAAATATATTTTCGAACGACAGATGACATAAATCAGCCAACTAGCTAAATTTGAAGCTATTCATTGGCGTTCTCATATGTCCGTCCATGCGTGTAATTACTTATAACCCTCGAGAACAAAGAGTTCTTTGGGTTGTCTGCTTAATAGCTTAATTGAATGTATAAGACTCACGTATACAGCAAACCGCACTGTGGTACTAGAGTTTGTGCAAATCACAACACATCGATTGCGTCATGCATGAACCATGTTCACTGCGCAAGTGTTTGTAGGGTATTAAAGACTGAATTATCATTTAAAACAACATTCGCAAGCACGTAAGTTCTTTGTTTAAGTATTGTATATTTATGTTTTACATATAACGTGTATTTGTACGTGTGTTTACTAATAGAATAATGACAGTCTCGATATGCGGCTGGATGTTGTGGCGTTACGTACTTAATTAACGACAAAAACAACACAATATTCTGCGGTATTAAAACTGAATATTTAACTACTGCGAGGTGTTTGTAATGCTTTTACGTTGTATGTTTTGTTAGTGTAAACCTACATGTATTTGTTTACAATCTATTAGGAAACAAGTTTATTTTACTTATATTAATCCCTCTCGACTTCCCCCTTCCTAGGTAGAACCAGTACTCAGGTACTTTGCACCTGGAGCATGTGCAGTAAAAAGTCTTGCTCAAGGACTAACATCACGTGGTCCGTTTTATGGTTCGAACCAGAGACCATACGATCGGGAGTTCAACGTCTTAACCACTAGAACACATTTTGTTATATTTAAGTGTTTGCTAACATGTTTCAGATATATATTGAAATTATTAGAAAAAACTCTTAAATATTTGTATACACGTCAAGGAAAGTGAAAGACAATAAAGACAAAATGTTTAGTGTCGTCGTAATTTAACTTTGCAAAATGCTGACTGTTCTACGATAATATCTTATTATACCTTACTGTCACCTTTTGCAAACGAATGATAATCACATACAGCAAGTTGGATAATGTTTCTATGACACATGATATGAAATGAAAAAAACATCTCGTGATGAGTGATTTATTAATATTTGAAAAATTAAAACATGATATTTTGTAGAACATGTACATGTACCATTTATCGGATTTGTTAACCTGTTGTCGCAAATTAGGATTTATATTATTATAGTAATATAGTTGGATGTTAAAGACAACGACATGAACCATTTACTGATGTGTTATATCTCAATCTCATTAATTGAATAAGAATATATGACAAAGTCCTATGAGCATTGCAACATATATCAAACTCTGAAAAGACACAGAAAAAAGGTATTTCACGTGCAAGCCAAGTGAAAAGTAAGAACAATTTTTTATGAGTCATTGAACTAAAAGAGCAAACCTGACAGTTACCGCCTTGCAACGGTCAGTCGGCAATATGGGCCGAATGGGGTGCTTAAACCGGTCTTAACCGAGCTCTAATCTCTCACTTCCTGATGGGTTTTTTAAATGCAAGCAATGAACGAAAAAAACTGATTTATTTGAATATGTTTTCTTTAATTAGTTATGACGATAGTAGTAATGCCATTGAAAAATAGTGTCCACAGTGAAGTTTACCAATAATGTGAGGTGGATCTGAATTTTACAAGAAAAACAAAACAAATTGGCCTGTACAAGTAACCTTCTAACTTACAGATCGCTGGAATGAAGGGACCACAAGCTGTACCCTTTTGTAGGTCTGAGTGGTGTTGTGCAGGATTTAAATTTACTGACCAGCATGTATACTCAGCTATCACTAAGCCTCCCTCCTCGTGGGTTCGAGTTTTGTTCGAGGTGAAGTACTTAATGTGAGAAGGTACTCCAGCTGACATGGTTGTACCCAGACGTTTGTCAGTTAGACGTTAGACGTCGCTATAATGATTACAATTTACAAAAAGAAAATAATCAACAACTGAGATAACAACCATACAATGATCACTCTAAGTAGTGTTTTCTACCTACAAAGAATTACCCCTTTTTATAAAATTGAGATCTCTTTACGTGTATTTACTACATTCAGAAATTAAACATGTATAAGGTTAACCATATTGTACATTGGCTATATGAAGTGCAAACCTGTGTTAAAAATAACGCAGCAATAACCTAACGATACTGCGGTTGGAGATCGATTTGTGTGTATAATTGCCCTTATTTGTATTTTTTGCCAAGGTTTTTGAAAAGATTAGACCAATTTTTGTATTGTTAATGCACAGGTAGTTGACACAAAACACACATTTACAATTGGCGTGTATGTGAATACTTTGGTCATGTGTCTTTTCAATTTTTGTATATGTTGCAATGCTCATAGGACTTTGTCTTATATATTTTACGTAACTTATTAAGCATGCGTACACGCTTGAGGAAAGAAAGGCATTTAACTGACTACTCTTTAATGTAAACATGTCCTTATTATATGAAACAGGATCATCTTTAGATATGGAAGGTTTTGTGAAAAATGTATGATCTTATACATTAAATATAAAAAGTCTCCTGTCCTAATTTAAGTATAAGGCAGGTAGTTCAAACATGCTTTCCTATTTGTTTTACATTGTACATATGAAATGAAGGACCTGATAAGGGTATCATAAACTTTTTAGTTTACATTAATTCAAATTCAGGTTTAATTCAAAAGACATCTGATAATATTTAACATATTAATGGCCTTATACTTTTAACGAATGCTTTTAATGTGACTATTGAGATTAATGTAATTGAAGTCATTGTTTCTTTTTTGTTTTGTTAAAGTTAGAAGAGAGTGATTTTGAAATGAGCCCACTATTGAATTGTATCATAGTAAAACAGCTATTAATGTAATACATAAAATTGGCAAAATCCCACGTTGATCTATGTTGCTATGAATTTATGATTAACATAATAGGATATTGAATATTTGCACAAGAACACGAGGACCATCGGTATACCCATTAACAAAGGTAACTTCTCTGACATTCAAAGGTCGATTTGCTATCTTCATTTTGGTCATAAACAAGTAAGCATAATTTGCTATTAATTCTTAGAAAATGTATCAATTACGTTCTTTTTACGCCATTACATATATCTTCGTGATCTACTTATTAGAACCGAACATTTTTAATTCTACGTATATGTATGAAACTCTTACAAAGAACCTGTCAATGTCAATAACAGTCACAATGTCTATTTATAAGCTACAGGTAATCAAATCCGCCCCCACCCCCACTACATTTCAGTTGTGCAACGTAATTCTATTCAATCCACCGAATGCAACGAATTTTTGTAGTCGATCGATCAATAAGTGTGTGTATACATATGTTATTTTGCAAGTAGGGCCTGAATAAAAAATGTATAAAACATAAAATAAAAACTCGGAGACCTAAAACAGACTAACGAACATGTGTCTTACATGTGTAATATCGATAAAAATGTATGACACTGTATGACTGCATGTTAGCTTGTATTCGTTTGGCTGTTTGCTTTCTCTAAATTGTTGTTGCTTTCAGCTTGTATTCAGCCATTTGCAAAATGATTTCATCTGTAAATTTAGAAGATGATACAATCACCATATCAAATAATTTACTTAAATATTGGAGGAAACCTTCAGCTGAACTTTCAACATTATCGATGGCATAATTATTACACAGTCAACTGATATGCATAATTACCCAAATACAAGTATTTATTATTGTTTGTAACTTATATTTAAGTTGACCATCTTCCGAATGTTGATTACTATATTGTGTTTTTATATGTTTGCATCCATTTCGGCTCGGTTATGAAATATGTATGCCCCAAGCAGTCCTGATTTCACTCACCTAAGCCTATAACAAAAGTTACGTTCAAAGTCTCTGTCAACATAACCCACTGTTCAATAACGGTCATGCACTCATCATGATCAATGTCCCTAATTGCCGACTGACCGTTTCAAGGCGGTAATTGTTGGGTTTGATCTTTTTGTTAAATGACTCATCACAGATTTGTTCTTACTTTTACATTTGGCTTGCATGTGAATACCTTTGTCCTGTGCCTTTTAATTTTTTATATGTTGCAATGCTCATTTTTCATTTTAAAAGGTTTCAGTGCAGAAACAGAAAATCTTTTAGTTACAGTATCAACATGTAGTTCCTGGATGTAAATGAGTTACACCGTATAGATATTGGTCGTGGTGTGTACTTCAAAGGGCAATTAACTGCTCTGTTTTATATACACCGTATAATTATCACGGTATTCGTTTACTATTTTGTATAATTCATGAATACACAGTGTTTACATACAGTAGAAGCCCATCGTGGTAATTAGCCACACAAGGGGCGACATAATTAAGATATTAAATAATCTTTAATCATAAATCGGTTTCCCTGAAATGACGCACTTGTACGGAGTACATAAATTAATTATCCTACAGACATCAATGGCAATTACATGTCAAAAACTTATTTTGAATACTATGATCCTTGTTCAAACTGCCTTAAGTCTGTCTCTATACACATTCCACTGTAATAGAAGCAAAACATAACCGTTCATTCAGGCTCTTTTCGTGAACAGATTAATTGTGGGTTTTTTTCGTAGGCTTCGCATTTAAGTTTTGTATTTACACTGGTATTACCATAGTACTACATCTATCAACTGAATGTCTTTGAAGTACACTGCACATGTTTTAGCTTCTAGACTTATTCTAACGCAACATAAACTGTTATTTTAAAAGTATTTGGAAGATAATAAAAATGTCAATAATGTCTGCACTTCCCCTTAAAAACTTGCTTGTTAATATCAGAAATTGCTGTTGTTTATTAACACTGTTTGACTGGACCGGGTAGCGAACTTAATACAGCATCGGCTCCAGATACGGGAGGCTCCGGGTACAATCCCAGGTCGCGACATACATGTGTCAGACTAATGTGACTGGGTGTGGTTTTAATTCCAGGTGTTCATTGCATGCCATACACATTAAAGGCAGCACAGTATCTTGTTACGGTGGACTGGGTCTCCAGATAACTGAAATACTGTTGATGGGGCAATAAACGCACAAAAGCGTCAAAATATTACTCGATATCCAGTATCACTAAAACAAGGCGCCACAAAGTGAAACACAAATGTCCGATGCACTGATTGTTTGGGTTAAACACATGCCGTGAATACCAAAGGAACCTGGTTTAAGTTTTTAAAACTCTTTTTTAAGATCTTTCATAGTTTTACAGTGCATCTAAAAATTTCAAAGTGGAACATGAAATATTTTTACATGCATTTCACCGACATGGCCAACAAACCTAAAAAGATACACGCACATCAAAGCTGTAAGATATGATCTTCCCGATTAAATGTAGACTTTAATAACTTAGTCAAAAACCTACTTACGAGACGAGAGTATGGAGTGTCATGCATGTGACCTATTTAAATTTATGAAAGTAAAACAATATGTGTTTATTTTATAATCAGGGACGGATCCAAAAACTTTTGGTGGTGGGTGGGTATGAACAATATCCATTCAACTTTATCGCAGTAAATAGTAGATATATATACACACTAAGGGACCCTTACTTTGACATAAGCAGTCAACAGATAAAATTTATTTTCAAAGCTTAGTATTTTTAAGCTTACATGTATGTATTTTCACAACTCTACTATTTTACCTGGCTGGATGAAGACACACGCGTTTGATACACACACATACCTATTTTAATGTGTGACTGGCTATTGTAGCATTTCAGGTGTACATACCATGCTATACACAATGAACGAAGCACTTTATTTGGTTCCAGTGGATAACGTCTTCAGATACCGAGATTATGTGCGCATGACGATAAACTCAAAATTTGATCCTGCTATTTTGTTGTTTATGTTTTTGGAACGATTTCAAAAGTATGTCTTTATTATTTGCAGAACATCGTATTTGTGTTTGAAGCCTTTGTCGTTCAATATCTAAGTATCAATTTAAGAACTACTTAGCGCTGACCTGGATAATAAATATTACTTCTAAAACCCATACCTATTACTTAATTTATTAACGTATATTTAGAAAATTATGATCTTAACATCCTAACATATACTGGTATATGCAACTTAGGTTGCTTGTATTTCTTAATGTTTATATCTTTAAAACATTTGCTGTTCAATACTTGCTGGTTTCAGTTCACAATTACAACACCATTTTGCAGAGATTCCGGTAAGATGTCGGAGATGGTTGAGCACAACAGGAGAGTGTTTGCCACATTGGAAATAGGAGACGCCATAGAGTTCAAGCCAGGATGCAACGTCTATTGCGCTATCAATTTAGGTCGGTTTCTTATAAGCTGTCACATAGACACACCTAGTATACCTATTTGTTAAAAACTGCTAAACAATTAAACTGCGATTATCCTGTTTGTGGAAAACTCTGCATAACATAACAATTTTATCTCTGCCTATATATATATATATATATATATATATATATATATATATATATATATATATATATATATATATATATATATATATATATATATATATATATATATATATATATATATATATATATATATATATATGACCTACCTGACCTACCTATATATATATATATATATCGATAAATAAACTGGTAGGTAGGTAGATATTGTAGATATTATCTATTGTTGATGTTTATTAAATATATTCAAACACGCTACAAAGCTGTATTGAACTAACATAAGTTATATCTTTATTTACTTTTAATCAGATACATGTTCTAATAGATTGTCTCATTAAGAAGGGGATATTTAGAACGTGTTCATATTTTTGTTCTTCACTCAATTTCATAATGTGTCTAAAGTAACTTTGCGTAAATAAGGATGCGTGTTTACGCATGTAGATGGAACGTCCTGGTATGTTGTATACATTGTTCAGAAAACTAACATGGGAGGAATATTTTTGCAGATATGTATTGGCACTGTTTTACATTGAAACTACACATTCGGATTCAACAGATTAAACTGGCCTTTAAATAAAGATTGCAGAGGTTACAGGTTTCTTATTTGTACCTTTTCAAAAAGGAAAGTTGTTCTAGCAATTATGTTGTTTATGTTTTTGGAACGATTTCATAAGTGTGTCTGCGCAACATTCAAAGGCACTGGGTGTGTTTTTATTAATATAATCATGTTCTTGGACCTATATTTTGAAGGGAAATTCTTAAGGTATCATTTGCAGTAAATCTTATTTGTCATTCAATGTTTAAGAATCTTTACTATTAAACACTGACATGGATAATAAACGTTACTTTTAAAACATTCACTTATGACTTAATTTATTAACATATATTCAGGAAAGTATGATCTTAACATCGTACTTTATTTGAAACTGATATTTGTTAAGAAATCATCTAGTTTCTTTGTGGAAAATTAAATAAAACATATCCCATTTTAATAAAATTGCTCTTGAAAATACCTGCACGGAAAAATTAATAATGTAAGTAATTTCAAATCTTTATCAGGTAAATTGAAGTTGTTTTACTCATATATGTTACTTATCTTGCATGTATTTCTTAATGTTTAGATTTTAAAACCATTTGCTGTCCAATACGTGCTGCTTTCAGTTCACAATTACACCGCCATTTTGCAGAGATTCCTTTAAGGTTGAAGAGCACAACAGGAGACAATTAAATACATTGGAAATAGGAGACGCTATAGAGTTCGAGCGAGGATATTACTCCCATTGGGCGATCTACTTAGGTCGGTTTCTTATCAACTGTCACATAGGCACACCTAGTATTCTTATTTGTTAAAAACTGCTGAACAATTTAACTGCGATGTCCTGTGAAAAGCTGTTTAGCACAACACTTCTATCTCTATCCTTATATCTATCTCTCTACATATCTGTCTATCGATACAAAATAGGTAGGTAGGTAGATATAGATCGATTCGATTCCATTATACTGAAGATCGAACGTCAAATCGAATCAAATTAAATGTTCCTTTTAATTCCTACTCCTAAAAATGACAGAATTCATACTATTATTTTTGTCGCTATGGCCAACTTTAACCAAAAATGATAAGGTAATTACCAAAGGTCTTTACAACGAGGAATTTCATTCTACATTTTTACACTATTAATGTAAACTTGTCTTCCCATCTTTTATGCATATGTAAGATATAGTATTCCTCGTTGTCCCGGTTGTTGTGGCACATTGACCACGGACACAGGAACGTCTCAAACAGTCACAATTACTCAAATGGTTCTAACATTTAAAGCATGACAACACTGACCGTTGGAATTGTTCATAACTCATAAACTTATACCATATATTATTGGTGTATGATATAATCTCTCAAAGATTTTTTTATTCTATACGATATACATTTTGCAGGCAATGGACAGATCATTCATGTAAGTGATGTTGAAATCGGTTGTTGTTCTGGCACATCAAACTTTTCACGCGTTTCTTCAGAAGGCGACAAGAGCTTCAAGAAAGCGGAAGTCCTAGTCAGCAATTTCGATAAAGAAACCAAGGGTTGCTATGCGTTCAAAAACAACTCAAAAGATGAAAGGTTTCCGTAAGTGAGAATTATAAATATATTTAAATGTATAATATACTTCGTCTTTCAAATGACACTTTTTATATATTAAATGTCTTTGACAACTTGCAATATATATATATAAACTCCCCAAACCACCCATAACATCTGGATGTAGAGGATTTTAAATTGTAAAACATTGTTAGTTTTTATTTATTGTTGTTCTTTTGAGCATGCTGTTTTATTTATTTATTTAGAATGGCAGTGTATTTTTTAAAAATGATCCAGCTAACTTGCGGTGCGCCGTTGGTTCTACTCAGATATAAGTCTGGGTTCTTCCTCCACCAATAATTAGCTGGACTTCGCCAATATGACCTTAATTGTGTCAGTGCAAGGCAACAAAAACATAAACAAACAAATTAAACTTGAAAAAAAGACTAATAACAATAATTGACCTAGATATATGATCGCAGGTCAGTTTTCGGTACACATAATATTCATGTATATATGTTTTTAACATAAATTGGATTTTATAAACATATACTTAGTTAAGTATGAGGGTTGTTCAAAAAGACTGTGGCCATAACATTTGATTTTGTTTATTGGGTTTATCGTCCCACCAATAGTCATAACATTTGAATCTCTTAATGTAAATCAAACAATTTACATGTAACATATATAGGATTCTATCCGCTACATATTGACAGAGTTTGAACAAAATCAATGCACAAACAAACAATTTGAATACAATACACATGACACATGTCAAGCGACCCGGCGCAAGGATATAACGTCTAAGACGACGTCAGTAACGTTGCGTTTTATCGCGTCATTATAACACTACTGCTTTTCGAAGTACTTGCCACCATGTTCAATACAGCGGTGATGGCGATGAACCCACTGTCGGTAAATGTCTCTGTACCATTCACTGTCGTACTGTTGTGTAAT
Organism: Sinonovacula constricta; assembly: GCA_007844125.1. Lineage (NCBI taxonomy): Eukaryota > Metazoa > Mollusca > Bivalvia > Cardiida > Solecurtidae > Sinonovacula > Sinonovacula constricta. The sequence goes on along the minus strand of CM017570.1, from coordinate 7,215,179 downwards.
ACGGAGGGTCTCGGCCCATAACTCCTGTAGGGAATCGAATTGCTGACCTTTAAGTTGCGACTTGATGGTGGGGAACATCGCAAAATCAAACGGAGCCAAATCCGGGGAATACGGCGGATGGGACACAGAGCCGAATCCAAGTACTGCCAGTTCTAGTGCCGTGGCCCCCGCGGTATGCGAAGATGCGTTGTCCATGTGAAGGATGAAATCTTCCAGGGACACGCCAGGCCGTTTCTTTCTAAGGGCATGTACCAGATCACGCCGGAGTACCTGCAAATGACAAAGAAACAGTGTAACATGATTGATATTTTAATATATACTCATTTATCTACATCTGGAGAATGTTGTCAATAATTTGATACCGGTGTAAGCGAAAAGATATATTTTAAAATATATAAAGAAATAAATGAAAACATTTTTTAAAGCATGTATGGATAAGATTAATTGTTTTTCAATCAAAAACTAACAAAACTGCTCGGTTATTGTCTGATTATTTTTATAGTGTTTATAAATGTTTTATGGTCTTCTTCTGATTTATTAGTAGATTATAAATGGAAACCTTGCAAAAGTAGTCAGCGTTTACTGTAGTGCTTTTGGGTACGGCGTGATACAAAATCATACTGTGCATGTCGGCAAACATGATAAACATGTATTTGTAACCACATTTAGAAACACGGGCTTTCTTAGGGGGCGGGGATCCGGTCTGTTTCCAGACAGCCGACTGGGACTTCGTTTCCGGATCATTAAACCATAACCAAGTTTCGTCCGTGGTAATGATTCTGGACATGAAGACATCTCCCTCTTTATTAACCCTTCGTAGAAACGCCCGAGAATCCGCCACGCACCGCGCCTTCTCATGCTCCTTTAGGGATTAGGGATAAGGGATTAGCCGGCATTTTTGCCGATACTGCGCAGCGACATTTCTATCATTATAGCACAGGGGCACTTATGAGGTGCCCAGGGACTGAACCCGGCCGGTCCATTATACTGACACCGACGAGTCAGGCGTAATGCTGTCCCCTTAGCCCCGAACGTTATGAGGGAAGCCACTACTACCAACTTTGGTTTGACGCTCCTTTAGCAGCCGCGGCACCCAACGCGCGTAGACCTGAAATATTTTTTTTTTATTTATATTTGTTTTTTATACTGCAAAACATGTTCAGTTACATTTAAAGAATATTTACTGACTTAGTCTTAATTGTAGCAATTAGTTTTACGTAATGCTTAACTTGTCGCGTAAGTGTTAATGTTTTATTTCTTTCAGTGCAACGCTCCTAATTGAATTATTTTTATTGCACTTATGATTTAAAAGATAAATATATTTATTAGATACTTAGTACAAAACAATAACAATAAAAATACCTTTGTCATATGCAAGTCTTCCCCCAGAATGGTGTAAATGGTGCCGATACTAATGCCAAACATGTCCGATAGCGTTCGCACAGTCAAACGTCGGTCTTCCTGAAGGGCCTGCTCAATTGACGCCACTAACGTCGCCTAAATTTTCCTCTTTCTTCCTTCCCTTTCTCTATCCTCTATGCTTTCTTCTCCATCTTTTAAACGTTTATGCCATGTGAAAACCAGCGCACGGCTCACGGAATTCTTCCCCTTTGTAACTTGAATCTTTTCGTAAGTTGCAGATGGTGTGTTGGCTAACTTTTGACAAAACTTTATTATTGATCGAATTTCATGACGGTCAGACGACGGCATTGTTCTCGTGTTCGACGTTGTAACCTGTGTGATGCAAATCTTGTTTATGACAAAATCTTACGCTCGAATGTCGAGACTGCATATGACGTCACTAAAACTGTAAGCGACGTTCTTGCGGTCTTTTAAGGTTCGCAGATACAATTACGACAATTTTATGTGACATTGAAGGGCGCGCATGTGGGACTTTTGACGTGCTGCGCCGGGTCCCTGTTACCATGGTATTTCAATCGGCTATTATAGATGCGTTATATAAAATATCACTTATAACTGCACATCGTCATAATGCATTTGTGTTTCGATTACAAAATATGTTAAAAATTTGGAAACATATCAACAATTAAAATTATTAGAGCGGCAGTCTTGAAACTTTTTTAAAAACCCTCGTATACATGACATACGTGTTGTTTGTATATGCGAGTCACCAACTTTATCCATATTTCTATTTTCCTTGTTATGTTTGAGCTACAAATATGCTTGGTTTATTGACAGTAAAAAACTAGTCCAGTGAATTGTCCTTTAATGAATATTTATCTGAGACAATCTTATGTTCTGTCATTATATTTAGTTAAGTATGTTCCATGTTTTTCCGTTGTATGAATAGTCATATGCAGGCTTTTAACATATTCGTGTGTTTAAATTTAATAAGGGAAACTCTGATAAAATTAATTTAAAAAAAAACAATCATGAAAACATTTATATATGTTGCTGGGCGCTCTTCCGCTTCCTTTATTTTCTTTATCAGCACATATTGATTTTCTGTTTGGTTTTGTATGAATTCTTGTTGGCGTTGACTTTGTCTTTCAAAAAACTCTTGCTGTCGAGAACTTTGTTCTTGCATAAATGATTGCATCTGCTGCTGACTTACATTTACATCTGGCTGTTTCTGTTCTGTTTTTACACTCTTTGCTCCAGTACTTCTAATTCCACACAGCATTCCATGGCTTTATTCACACAAACTATAATCCTTAACGAGAATTTGCTCAACATCATCATCACTGTCTTGTAGTAACGATATGTATTTTTCACTCTGAATTTCTACCTTTTCACAGTAGGATTTCAGAAATTTAATGCACTTTGTTGATTTAACAATTTCCTGTTCTTTGTTTACTTCCTCCGTTTGGCGTGCTAATATTTCGTTGCAGCACGTAATTTCCCTTTTTAAACTATTTCTGTGTCGTGTTCTGACACCTTTTATGTATTTTACTGAAGACATTTTGTCTTACTCCACTTCAGTAACTTTGTACTTGTGTACTGTAACCCAAGTCCCGGGTTCCGGCACCAAATAATGTGGCGGCGATTCTATTTGTTGTCTGCGAACAGACAATCAAAACCACATTAGATATTTGTTATTTGTTTTATTTGTTTGAGAGTTCACTAAAAGGAAAGAAAACACATCCAACTGTAACACATTTTAATTGTCACACTATCCAAATAAACATCATATTCACGAAAGATAAAGATATACTTTTAAGTTCTTAACAAATGCCGAAATGTTAACTCCAATAACTTTATGAACTCTAACAATAGCACGTTTTGGGGAGTATATATAGCAATAGGCTCCGCCAGACATGTTAAACATGTAAAACACGAGGATCATGAAATAAATGAAATAAATGGAAATCATAATGTTGCATCATTCATAGGAGCAGGATCCGCCAGGTTAACGGAGCAACGGCGTGTGGGCTCCGATTAATGTCAAGCTCCGCCGTTAAAATAGAGTCAATTTATAGCGGAGTCAAATACAAATAATACTAATTCGCGTACTTCGCGACACTCCCGGCGAAAATGTAAAATGTCAAACATTAATTCAAACTTGAATTTTATATTTAAATAATGCTTAACTGAGCATAATCATTACATTAACAAATCAAATATTTTGAGCACTAAAATATATTCTTAACATTCTTAATATTCTTTTTTTTAACAGTCAGTTAGTATAATTGTGAACGTATTTGGCAATTTCTTCCTGTACTCTGGCGAAGACATGCATCTCATCAATGTGCCTGGGGTTGAACATGTCGGAGTAGGCGACAGACGCTGTGCGATTTACCGTGGATAGTTCACCCTTTACAAATCGTGTTGTTGTTTTAAGTGTCAAGTTAATGAATTCTACGCTTTCTGTGATTGTATCCATTAATTCAGGATTGACATCAGGGGTGGTGTCATCGTTGTCCGACATATAACATCCTGCTCCGTCTTTGGCTGCGTCGCTTATATCGTCGTTTACAACGTCGCTCACTGTATCGTCGGTATCGTTGATAACAACAAGTATTACCGGTGTCCTTGGCATCATTAACAACACCATTTGTGTTGACTCTCTCTGAAGATTCGCTTGACCGGTCACATTCCATTACAGCACGACTGAACACCTCTTCGAGCGTAATATCATATGTAGTCGGTGATGGAATGGCGTCTATTCTCTGTTCATCATCAGTAATATCTGAGCACTGCAGGGGAGGGGATGCTGTACTTTGTGGCTGTGAAATGTCATCCAGCCATGCCTCAAATTCACCATCAGATACCAACTCGTAAGCTGACTCTGTTGTAGTTGGATCAACATCGGACGAGATATCTTCATACGCATTTGTGTTAAGCGGTGTTCAAGGCTGCGTACAATTATTGTTCGTGTCAGCCTTGACTGGCTGCGAACCGTTATTGTAGGTGTCAGCCTTCACTGTGTTTAACACTAGTTCAGACACAAGTTCCTGTGCCCTTACCTTGTCGATCTTATGTTTATTCCTTAAATGTTTTTTTACAGAACTTTTCCTAATGGATTTACACTTGCAGTCCGTTATTACACATCTGTAATACAAAACTTCATCCACGTGTCTTGCTGCTACATGCCGGTCTAAATTGCTTTTTCTTGAATAAGTTTGTCCACAAGAATCACAATTGAACCTACACTTTAAATTCATTGTTAATTTGTAATTGAAGTTTGAAAACTGAAACACGTCTTATTCGATGGAATTCTACTTAAAGAATGACCACGCTAACATTTCAATGAGCACGAGGAACACGAGTATTAACTCAGCTCTGTCTGCTCCATTTTCTCCGCCAGAGTTGTATTCTATTGTTCATAAATTTACGCTTGGCTGACTACCTGTTTCACATGTACGGTAACTCATTTCCGCCATAATTTCGAAAATATACTATTGGTTTGTGATTTGTCTTTGATTAGTAATTCATTCAACATTATTGTAATGTATTCTTTATATGATAAACATATTGATTAGAAATTATTTTTTCGACAGTCACATATCGGTTTCATTTAAACAAGCTCAGTTGCAATATTTAATCCTTACTTTCGGATCTTTATAGTCAATTTTTTCACTTTTACTTATACTGTATCTGTACTGTATAACTGTTTGATAGCTTCTTTGGCTCTTTCAGAGGCAATCCGTTTTGGTCGCGGATTTTGAGTGTCAAGGTCGGACTTGCCGGTAATATTTTCCTTATTACCAGATGAACCTGACACTTCAATTGGATATAGCAGATTCAGAGGACGACCACGTAAACGCCCAGATGGCATGTGTACTTAGGCCGATCGAATCTCGCCATCTTTACTTTTCAACAAACGTTCAATTCGACCTAGTTTCCAACTTCCCAAGGAACGTCGTCTTTGACAAGCACTACGTCACCGATATTTGGCGTATACTGTGACTGTATGCGTCCAGTTTTGAGTTTGACTTGCGTTCTCTCTCGAAGGCTTAACAAATACTCGTCTTTCCACAGACGCCAAAATGAGTTCAATATTGTTTGTCCCTTTTTCCAAGTGTCAAGTAATCTCTGAGCTGATGATTCATACGGCTGTAATCTGTATCCATTTCAGTATTTGTTTCAGGTATTCCAACGTTTGGATTTAACACTAGAAAACTATTAGGAGAAAGTGCTATCTTTGAGTTGATGTCATCTCCAACATAGACAAGCGGTTGGGAATAGTTTGCATTTGCACATTTGTAAGTAATTTCCGACCAATGCTCTTTCTTAAGTTCCGTTTTACGAGTCCGACAAGTCGTTCATAGAATCCACCAGACCATGGCGCAAGCTCTACTATAAACTGACATTTAATGCCTTTCTCTGACACATAATTTTGAACATCGTCATATTTCAACGTTTTTTGCCATGCAATATCTATGACTTCAATCGCAAGCTTGAACTATTGAGCATTGTCGCTAATTATCTCTGTCGGTGTGCCTTTTGTTGCTATGAACCGTCGAAATCCCATCAAGAACTCATCTGAGGACATGTTGTTCATCATCTCTAGATGTACGGCTCGTGTTACTAGGCAGGTGAACAAACAGATCCAAACTTTGTTCACACCATCTTTACCTTTCATGTATAATGGGCCGAGATAGTCTACTCCTGTCCTTGCAAACGGAGCCGACTTCGCTACACGGCTTCTTGGTAACGGAGCCATATCAGGCATTTTTAATGCTCCACCTTCGTGCCGACGACATTTTAAACACTGTCGGAGAACACTTCTTACAGATGCTCTACCGCTTGGTATCCAGAATCTCTTTCGAATATTGCTTAATGTCTGTGACACTCCGCTGTGTAAAACGTCTTTGTGTGTTTTCTCCACAATTAATCGCGTGAACCATTCTCCTTTTGGTAGCAGTATAGGTTGTCTTGCACCTTCAGTTAGGTCTGCGTATTCCATTCTTCCTTTGCATCGTAAGTTTGCATTTTCGTCAAGTACAAGACCAAGCTGCCTTAGAAGGTTGTTTTGTTTTTGGTTTTGTATGGCTTCAAATACATTACTGAAACCTTTGCGCTGTGTATGATTAATCCACATATTTTCAGCGATTTCAAGTTCACTGCTGTCAAGTACTCCGGTGTGAAGTTTTCTTTCTTAATTTGTTCACAAAGCGAATACAAAGAGCTGTAACTCTTAATAGTTTTGTGACTGAGGAATACTTTTCACAGTCGATCTCGAACGGTGTACTCAGATGTTGTACACTTTGCTCCTGAGCACTGAAAGCTTTTTCTGTAGTCGCATTACTGTTAACTTCAGGGTTGTTGTTTAGATAATCGTCGTACAATTTCCCTTCATTGATAGTTTCCCATTCGTTATGAGGTTGTTCAAGACAATTCGGTCCATTCCACCAGAGTTCTGAGTTGTTTATCTGCTCAACAGATGCTCCGCGACTAGCTATGTCGGCGGGATTCTCTACACCTTTGACATAATCAAATACTATGTTGTCGTTCTTCTTTATCTCATTTACTCTGTTTCGCACGAACACCGATGTGACCTTTTCCGCTTTAATCCAATGCAACACACAGTTCGAATCACTGTACAAGTACATGCCTTCGATAGCAAGTCTCAGTTGCTCTCTGACATATCTGATACATCTTAGGCCGATGACAGCGGCCAATAACTCCATTCTAGGAATCGTAATTTTCTTTGTCGGTGCTAGTCGTGTTTTAGAGAACACTAAAGCAGTCTTTGTCTTTGTCTCGAATTCTTGGTGAAGATAAAAAAACAGCTGCATAGGCTTTCTCCGATGCATCACAAAAACAGACCAGCCTTACATTGGCTGGGAATGGTGTCAGCCATGTCAAGTGAGTTCATTAAATTCTTGTCAGTTTCACAGCTTTTCTGTGTATTGTTCCTGTTATGTCTGGCACAATGTTAGCACATACTGTCACGTATTTGTTATTGTTAAGTTAAATATCCAGTTTTGTTGTTGGAGTTCTAATAACATTAACAGCTTTGCTCCCAAATGTTGCCACTTTGATCTCTTTTCCTTCTCCCCTTGCTAGTACAAGCTGATCCGCCAAATTTTCACTCACGTAAGTCCGCTGGGATCCAGAATCAAGAAGAAGTCGAATTTGTGTTTTGGAGGAGGTTTCTGAATTAACCACCTCTACTTGAGCAGTTTGCATTAACACTGACTCATTTGAGGAAACTAACACATTTTCGTGCTGACCTGTTTTGTCGTGATGATCACTGATTTCTTCTATCAGTTGAACAGTTTCACTAGATCTTTTCATTTTGAACTTTTGGGACAGAGACTTCTGTGATGAACGTTCTTTTCTCCACAGTGTACACAAATTTTACTTCCCCTACAGTCACTTGTCTTGTGTCCGGACTTCAAACATTTGTGGCATGAATTTTTAAGTACTTGTTTTCGCTCCTCGATTGTCTTGTACTTTGACGGTTTGTACAATACTTACACTTGTCTGAGTACATCTTACATGTTTTTTCTGTAGACACAAGAAGAGATTGTGCAGACGTTGCATGTCTGCTAGAGCTTGTCACTGTGCCATACACTCGCTTTGAATCCATAGCTGCAATTCTCGATCTACTTTGATCCACAGGTATAGCAAAAGCAGTGTTTCCTTTGTAGTAACTCTTATCCTGCTCCGGTCGTTCCTTGGCAGTAATGTATGAGCGAAGTCGCTCTCGTAGCTCTTTCACAGTCCATTCTTTGTCTGCACCTTTCTGTATTTCAAGTTGTAGAAGCGTATCTTTTGGAAGCATGGATTTTATCATTGAGACGAACATATGTTGGTCCATGTTCTCAGATAAAATGTCCAAACTTCTCAAATGTTTCTCAACAGTATCTAAGAAGTATCTCAGACTTTCTGTCCCGTTTGTTTGGCGGTGTTAGATTCATCAGTTTACTGTAACTTATGATCAATAATATCTTGCTTGTTTCCGTAGCGCTCTTTTAGTATTTCCACTGCGATTTTGCAGTTTTCATTGCTCAGCATTAATCCTGAGATAGACGCTCTTGCCTCAGCTTGTAATTTGCTCTGTATATAGTTAAACGTTTTCACATCAGACAAATTCTTGTTGTTGTGAAACATACACTCATATTGGTCCCAAAACTCCGTCCACCTTAGCTTGTCGCCGTTAAATGATATTAACTCATAATTTGGTAACTTAACAGTTGCTGGGCGTTCTTCCGCTTCCTTTATTTTCTTTATCAGCACATATTGATTTTCTGTTTGGTTTTGTATGAATTCTTGTTAGCGTTGACTTTGTCTTTCAAAAAACTCTTGCTGTCGATAACTTTGTTCTTGCATAAATGATTGCATCTGCTGCTGACTTACATTTACATCTGGCTGTTTCTGTTCTGTTTTTACACTCTTTGCTCCAGTACTTCTAATTCCACACAGCATTCCATGGCTTTATTCACACAAACTATAATCCTTAACGAGAATTTGCTCAACATCATCATCACTGTCTTGTAGTGACGATATGTATTTTTCACTCTGAATTTCTACCTTTTCACAGTAGGATTTCAGAAATTTAATGCACTTTGTTGATTTAACAATTTCCTGTTCTTTGTTTACTTCCTCCGTTTGGCGTGCTAATATTTCGTTGCAGCACGTAATTTCCCTTTTTAAACTATTTCTGTGTCGTGTTCTGACACCTTTTATGTATTTTACTGAAGACATTTTGTCTTACTCCACTTCAGTAACTTTGTACTTGTGTACTGTAACCCAAGTCCCGGGTTCCGGCACCAAATAATGTGGCGGCGATTCTATTTGTTGTCTGCGACTGAATTAACAGACAATCGAAACCACATTAGATATTTGTTATTTGTTTTATTTGTTTGAGAGTTCACTAAAAGGAAAGAAAACACACCCAACTGTAACACATTTTAATTGTCACAATATCCAAATAAACATCATATTCACGAAAGATAAAGATATACTTTTAAGTTCTTAACAAATGCCGAAATGTTAACTCCAATAACTTTATGAACTCTAACAATAGCACGTTTTTGGGGAGTATGTATAGCAATAGGCTCCGCCAGACATGTTAAACTTGTAAAACACGAGGATCATGAAATAAATGAAATAAATGAAAACCACAATGTTGCATCATCCATATACAGTAGAAACTCAGAATGCGGGCAACTCGATAATACGGCCATTTTTATATTACGGCCAATTTTCTCGGTCCCGAACAGTTTACTATTTGATTCTATATACTTGAAACTCAAAAATGCGGGCAACTGGCTGTTGCGAATTACGGCCATGTGTTTCGGTCCCGAACTGGCGTCTAAGCGATAACGAAACTGACTAATGCGGCCAAGGGAAATAACTCTTATCGACTGTTGCCAGACTGGGTGCGTGAATTTTACTACCATGCAGCTCAGCCTATTCATAGACATCCATCAGCATATCGTACACCAGTCTGTGTTTACTTAGAGGCGGCTGACATTTTGACACTTTCTTTTGTTTAGACTGCATTTCACAAAGGATTAACAGACATCATAGGCAGATCAAAGTGATGGCAGCTGCCAAACAGAGCACAATCACTCAGTTTTTTTAAGTAAACACTAACACAAACCTCTGTGTAAAAAGGACATTGTTTGTTGTTTTATTTTTATTGATTTACAGGTTAATAGATTGTAGTTTAAAAGTGTACAAAATCAACTAAAATAAATAATACTGAAAAAAATGAGTGTTCTACATTTTATGAATCATAATGCATATTATATTATTGATTTAAACTACTACTATTATACTTACAAAACAAAATATGATATTGGTTTATATATAATATTGTTTTGTATTTGTATATATATTCATACAAAACTTAAACAAACACATATCAGACTAAGAGGGTCGCCTACTAAACTTTAAACACAGTACAGTTTCTTTTAATATGACATTGAAATTAAATAAATTCTTTATTAACTTGTCAAAATTGACATCTATCTTTAGATTATCATTAATATACGAATATTCATGTTGGCTAATTTGCATAATTAATAATTTCACATCTAAGTTTAGTGATAGCCTCCTCTAAAGGAAATAAATTTAAATGATTCTTCAAAGGTGTAGTTAGTTTGCAGGCTTCTAGCCAAATTATGCATGAAGATTGAACGAGCAAAAATTGGACGAAATAATAATAATTAAATCACAAAAAAAATCATAAAATGAACCAAATCATATGAAACTTAGACCAACATGTGTTAGACTATTAGGGGTGTCTATATAACTATAGAAACTGTTGAGTCTGTTTGGAAATTGCTTTTAAACAAAAAGAATGTAATCAACTTTTAAAAAATATATTTTTTAGATTCACATGAACATTACACATGATTGTACGTTCTACGTCAGATACGAGATAAGGAATGATACATACAAATAAAATATGCTTAAGGGGAGATTAGTAAGTTGCGTCTCAAGCTTTTACTTTGCATTTAGTTTACAAACTCCGAAGTATAACGCTCAACAACTCGGGATCATTCGTGAGAACTCTGATTCGAATGCATCGGGCACGTGACGTCATCACTTTGTGCGGTAAACACACGTGAACTGGAACTGTCAACGCAATAGACCAGTAGCGTTGCAAATCACCTTGAACAAATTGCAAAAAATTCTATAAGTGTCATCTGCGAAACTTCAGACATAAATATACATCCAACAAAAAGCTACACTTCCTTGGATTGGGGTAAATTGTTTTAATTTACCATTTAAATGTTGGCTTTGGGAACTATTAGCGATTCAATAATTTCGGCTGGTATTGTAAACCATACAAATAAGGTCTGCACGCGCCATATTTGAACTTCCGGAAGCATGTAAACAATCAAGGTCATTGCGAGTTTATTGCGAGAATTTTCATCTGGAAGGAAGACTTTTGTCATGTAAGTTGATGATTTATATTCTATTTTATACATTTTATATATGTTTTATTGTCTGATGATTTGTTTGAATGTTTGATTTTTAAAATGCGTATTTTTGATCGATATCATCGTATAACGAAAACTAGCGAAATTGCCAAACTTCGAGCTGTTAAAATATAAAATCGGAATAAAATCTATGACATTGTGAGAAGGACGGGTTAGTGCAGTGTTCTAGCACGAGCTGAACATCTACAGGCTAGTTTCTGTTCAAAGCTAAAACTGATAGTGGCGGTAGAAATAGTTTGATAAAGTGAAGACGGTGGATAAATTATTACTAATTAACCGTTCTTTCTCGACGAAGAGCAGTCATTAGATTTTGTCATTTAAATAAGAATATATATAAGACAAAGTCCTATGAGCATTGCAACATATACAAAGATTGAAACGACACAGGACCAAGGTATTCACATGCACGCCAAATGCAAAGTAAGAACAAATCTGTGATGAGTCATTTAACAACAAGAGCAAACCCGACAGTTACCGCCTTGGAACGGTCAGTCGGCAACATGGACCGACTGGGGTGCTTAAACAGGTTTTACAGAGCTCTAACCTCGCACTTCCTGATGGGTTTCTCGAATGCAAGCAAATGAAAAGCAAACCGATCCATTTGAAACAGTGTCCACGCGCTGACGTTATGTTTGACAAGTTTTGACTAAAATAGTAGTGACGTCATTGAAAAAAATGCCCACATGGTGTTTAGAAGAGAGATGGATATTATTTCGATTAGAAGACCTACAACAACGTTAATAGTAAATGAAATTAACTTTCTGAATCAAGAAAAAGTATGACTAGAGAAGAGTAAACGGTTGTAGAACCCTGTTCATGCGGAGATGAAATTGAGGAACCAAAGTCCAATGTCCATCAAAGGAAATACACGTAACAATCCTAATATGATGATTTAAATGACAACAAAGATTACATGCACGAGGAGATTTTTACGACCGCCACACTGCACAAGTAACATTGTTGTGATCACAAATAAGAATATATAAGACAAAGTCCTATGAGCATTGCTAGTAAAAATACTTTAAGCTTTTTTTTATTATTGCCAGCAGGCTGATGTTGCAGAGTCCAACGGATAAATGTTTTGTTGTTATTGTTGTTAAAATACAAAAATACGTCTGGCTTTTTGAGTACAACACAACAATAAGGATTAGCATCGAGAAATAAAAGACTTGAAATTCGTGAAGGTTTACATATTTGTAATACAGAAATCTAATTCTCTTATAAAATTAATTCACAAAAAAACCTCTATGACAAAATCTAAATTCACAAATCTTGTTTCTTAGCATTTAAAAGCTAACCACAACCAATTGTTTTTTTCATTGCAGGTATTCTATTTTCAAATTTTGGATTTACCTGATCTTTCTCATCAAGACTTTCAACAAAGTCTGTTGGCTTTGGAGACTGAAGGCAATTTGGGCACCAGGAATGGACTGGCCCAAGAAGCTGACTTTAAATGCCATTATGATGGTGTTTGGTCCATTAGAGACGGCATTTTAGAAGGTTTTGGACAATATACAGACTCGTAGCAGTCAGGCTTAGTTGAAGTATTTGTTCCAAGTAAACTTTGATGTGGAACAATCATTGAGATTAGTAATTAAATGTATTTATCCAAAGCCTTTATCTTGTCAATTTAAGAGGACATGAACACAGATTGTAAACATTATGTTACCGTATGCTAAAGTGAAACTTTGACAATCCAAGTAAATAATAAAATAAAAATCATAGTGTACATGTATGCTGTTAATGCTAGTAGTTTATTTATTTCTCTTTCGTTTCTCTTTTTTTTTTTGTTAAATCGTACTGATACAATTAAGGTCAAATCAACAATGTACAACTATTATTTTTGGAGGCAGGCCCAGTCTGGTAAGAACCACTGGCTTATCTCATGGTAGCTGGAAAGAAAGGTCTCGCCTTGACCGGGACTTAAACACAATGAGGGGGTGGGGAGATAAGTAGGCTGTAATTTTCAAGTCGCAAAAACTTATTTTGAGATTATATTGACTTGTTAGTAAAAGAAAATGTAACTAGTTAATAAAGTGCTACTGATCATGAAAACTATCATATAACTATCATATATAGGCCTACATATATAACTCACGATTTCTGACAAGTTTTATTCTCTGGCAAAATCAATTTATAACTGTTGAAAAATGTTTTGTAAGAACCACTATCTCACTAGAATTGGAAAACACTAAGAAACCATCTGTAAACATCTGTTAGAAATCTATATTTTAAAAGTTAAAAAGGTTTGCGCAATCACTGTGCTAGGCAATGGTCCAGACACACCCAAAGTATGTAAACAAGAGTTTAATAGTTTTACTTTTTAAATCGCGTTGTATACCAAAGATTGAAAAGTAGCTAATAATAGTGTCGAAGCCCGATTGAAGATATTATTTTGTTACTCATGTACCAGTTGAAATGTAATTATAAGTATGGCAAAATATTTTACCTTCATGATATCTATTGCAGGTTAGGCACGAACCTTGTGGCCCTTAATCTCAAATGCAATCCGAAAGAACATAAATGTTGTGCATGTCTAAAACGAAAAATATAGGGGGCATCTGTGGCGCAGTGGTTCAGTCGCGGATTTGGAAATTGTCTGGCAGCTTACTCTCTCAACCGATTGCGTTCTAGTATTGTTCGCGCCGAATGACTAATTGTGGGAAGGTCTTCCTGCTAACATGCGGTGCGCCATAGATTCATTTTGGGTCATAATGCATAATGATTATAACTTGTTGCTGCGATGTTTTATTACAAAAATGTTTTGTAAGAACCACTATCTGTGCTGTAAGCTAGATAGCTGTTAAGTTTTATATGACACATACTTGGCATTAAAAGGCTGAGTGATCGAGGGGTTATGTATCAGCAGATAATCTAATATATTTGATTCCAGATGTTTTTCTGGTTACGCAAGTCCTAAAAATATTTAAACTGACCTAATGCTTTCAACATTATTTTGTCTGGAATGACTTATCAGTGCTTATATTGTGGCTAATTGTAGCCAGCAGATTCCGTATTCTGGACTGTACATATGTACATGCCTAGGGTCATCCTGTACCTAAACAGCTATACATAGTAAGGATGATCATCATTGTGTTGTTTCAACATACTTAAAAAATTGAAACAATGGCAACTTATACTAAGATAAATACACCTTTTATATTAGACAAATCATAACTTATTGACAGATACTATACCACGAGCAAAGTTGTCCATTACAAAAACAATGAAACATGAAAAAAAAATCCAGAAATGTAAATTGCGACTTAAAGTCATGCAGAAAAGACCTAAGTAATTTGAAGTCAACTCTATAACACCAACTGACCACAATGTTAACCCGCTTTAAGACTTAATTTCTTCTTCTGGCACCCACGGTAGAATCACTGACTTGCAAATCCTCTGATTGCTCTCCTGTCATTTATGTGTTGTAATTCCGGCTGGGACAATACCATGAGGGAAGGTCTTCCAGCTGGCATTCTAGGCACCAGTCTTCTTTAATTAGCTGGTCATCAATAATTTAATCATAGCGATGTGCTTCGTAAACAAAACTTGCAAAACAGATTGCAGAGACAAATGTTTATGATAGGTGCAAACAAATATATATATTCTGCATAAAGTGTTCTACACTTCTGAGTATTACTTTAAACAAAATAGATTCTAAAATAGTTATGTCTGAACAGGACAAAGTAGATCTAGTATATAGATTGCTTGAAAAAATTAGCAGTCTTTATATATTAAATATAGATCTGTATTTCAGATGTATGTACAAGAGGGTGCCTCGTTTTATCAGTTTTCTTCTCTAAATCATCAAGCAAATCAAAATTCTCTAGACGATATCAGATTATAAGAAACAGAAGAAGTTTTTTTTTACGTCCTGTCAAAAATAGTTAATAGTCTTTTGTTTAAGTTATTAAGCTTAAGCAATGTTTCAATGCTTAGGCCAAGGCCCGTTGCAGAAATCATAAGGACGGCTAGGTCAATGGAAGGACCGATAGACTACAACCTACTCAAGAACAACTGTGAACATTTTGTGTCCCTCTGCAGAAATCGTGTTCCAATAAGTGATCAGGTAAGTAACTTGATAGAAATGATAATGATGTTGATGATGATGACGATGATGATGATGATGATGATGATGATGATGATGATGATGATGATTGATGATAATGATGATGATGATGATAATGATGATGATGATAACGATGGTAACGCTGATGATGATGACGATGATAACGATGATGACAATGACACTAAATCATTCGAGGGATTCCTCCATTTTTCTAGTATCAATAAATACAGTTTTCCTGCGGTTATTTAACTCAATTTAGGTAGACACTGCAATGACAGCTGCATTCGTCGCATCGTTGTTTGGTTTCTTATGTGTCCTTGGATACCTCCTTCGGCTTCGCTAGGAAGAAGAGACAGAGCCAAACACACAATAATAATGAAAGGAAAGGTATTATCCGGATTGACTTTTATCCCACCTTTTGAGGATTTAACATTATGGCTAGTTATACAGAATCTGTCTCAGTCACAGGGGCCAACATCTCATATTGAGATGACACTAATTGATATGAAACGAATTGGAAAACACTAAGAAACCATCTGTAAACATCTGTTAGAAATCTATATTTTAAAAGTTAAAAAGGTTTGCGCAATCACTGTGCTAGGCAATGGTCCAGACACACCCAAAGTATGTAAACAAGAGTTTAATAGTTTTACTTTTTAAATCGCGTTGTATACCAAAGATTGAAAAGTAGCTAATAATAGTGTCGAAGCCCGATTGAAGATATTCTTTTGTTACTCATGTACCAGTTGAAATGTAATTATAAGTATGGCAAAATATTTTACCTTCATGATATCTATTGCAGGTTAGGCACGAACCTTGTGGCCCTTAATCTCAAATGCAATCCGAAAGAACATAAATGTTGTGCATGTCTAAAACGAAAAATATAGGGGGCATCTGTGGCGCAGTGGTTCAGTCGCGGATTTGGAAATTGTCTGACAGCTTACTCTCTCAACCGATTGCGTTCTAGTATTGTTCGCGCCGAATGACTAATTGTGGGAAGGTCTTCCTGCTAACATGCGGTGCGCCATAGATTCATTTTGGGTCATAATGCATAATGATTATAACTTGTTGCTGCGATGTTTTATTAAAATACAAAATAAGACGTGAAAAGTAACAGAGGATATAAGGATATATTGGATAAAGTTGCAGCTTAGTCTACATAGAAAAGGGTATATATTTTCATTCACTTGAAACCATGAATGTGCAGTAATTTTCAGAAAGATGCTATTTTAAACTGTTAACTACTAATACTAAAGTAACAGAGATATAGTAAAGCATGTCATAAATCATGACTGTGAATGCATCTTTAAAAATTATTTAACGATAGAATTTAGGGTCACCTGTAACACTTTAATATAATTGGATTTCTAAAAATAAATGTAATCTTCTTACCAATTCTATATTCGGAAAATGTCTGCACCGTAAACTGGTGCACATGCTTTCTTCGGAAAAGGGAAATAACTGCACAAAGGGACAGAACGGAACACCGAATGTGCGTTTACGGTAAAAAGTGGGCCACTCAAGTCACGCAATCATAACATTCAATAATAGGACACATAATGCCAAAAATACGTATTTTTGGCACCATCTTGAAATAAAAGTTTTTTTAAAGTATACACATATACTTTACATAAATTATTATATTAGACGTTTTAGTAAACATTAGCTTTCCTAGTTGAAAAACTATCCCAGATTTGTATATTCCTCTGTATTTGAGAAATTAATCTTAGAATAAATCATTATACCCACATTTGAAACTTCGTGTTTCATGATTGTTTAATATATGTCTTTTATTGATGATATGGCTTTACTGCTGTTAATGCGAATACATATTTAGATTTATTAACAGTAGGTTTCCATTGTTAATAACTTCTAAAAATATTTCCACCAATTAATGAATGGTACAGTATAGTTCAGTATACTGTAACTTATTGAAACAAAGCCAAATAGAACTTGACATTTCTTACAGGACGAACAATATGGTCCTATCTTATATCATGGCGTGGCTATCAAGTATGTGAAAAAGGCACGACCCTCAACAAATGGAGCGACACCTTCAAAAAAAACTGTATAAATGGACAGAATCGGGATTTGGTGATACCTTCTACCAAGTAGCCGTTGCACATAAAAACCTACTAGATATGCAGCTTAATAATAGCGGTTATGAAGACAGCAGCACAGTAAATGAACCAAACGTTATTGAAGAGGTAACGGCAGTGGTGATGAATGGAAAGTCCAACTCAGCTTGCGGTTTTGATAATACATGTTGTTTTAAAATGCCCACCAATTATTGCAGTTCTGATTTTTGACAGAGCCGAACACTGACTAAAGAGTACCGCTACATTATCGCGGAATTGACCTACAAAATTTAGTGCGAAATACATAATAAATGATTACTTGTGCATCACGAAACAAACACTATTTTAGCAGACGAACAAAACGGATTTAGGTCGGGCAGATCCTGTGAAGACCATGTGTATACATTAAACTAGGTTATAAAGAACAATAACGAATTGTTTGTGACATCTGTGGACCTAAGCAAGGCATTCGACTATGTTAATAGAGACCTGATGCTATATAAACTGCTGTGCCGATGATAATTTCTACTAATATTGTAAAGCCCCAGTATTGGGTTCGCTAAAGCAAATGTTGTTTTCTTTTATAAATGTCAAGGTTACTCACCTTTAGATTTCAACTTAATTTTTATAAGCCGGTTTTTAGCATAAGCACATGGATAATGACTGTTGCTCTTGTTACATAAAAAGAACAATCAACCTTATACAAGTGTTTTAGCTAAATTCTGTTTGATAAACTGCGTCTCATATTTTCTTCGAATATGTGTCATCAGATTCTGCGAGTTCGCTTCATTTACTTCAGCATTATTCCTCAATAAATGTTTCTTATCCTCAGAACCTGCTAATATGCTGAGTAACCACTTTGTTTAATCATAGGAACCACTTGTTACAGTATGAAACCACTTTAAGTAGGTTTTGCTCACATTTTTGTTGTATGAGCAGACGAGTAACTGTGACGCGGCAGCCATTTTGTTTGTACCGTAAGTCTACTTAGCGGCTCACCCGATTTGCCTTTTAGTTAGCAATGTTTCATCTATTTAATTCACGAAAACGTGTCTTTCAGGTAAAAAAATGTGTTTTAATATGTATATTCTGTATAATTCATTGTTTAATAATACTTCTGAAAGCGCACTATATCTTTTGCACATGCATTTTTTTGTGCGTTCTATTTTGCACACTATTTTCTTGTGCATTCTATTTAGCCACAATATTTTCTGGTGACTGCCACAAGATTTTCTGGTGCATGCACCAGATTTTCTGGTGCAGGCGCAAGATTTTCTGGTGCACTAGGATCAGTATAAATAGCCGTGAGTTTCCTCAGTCGAGGACTCCAGCACTTAGCAGACGTTAGTTTGATTCGATCATATTTCCTTTATTTTTGTTAAATATTTGTATTTATTCAATTCAAGGGATAAGTAAATTCAGCAGATAAATATTTTAAATTAGGAACTACGTAGTTAACGTATCATTTTTGCTGTTATTAGAGTGAATAGTATTTTAACGTTAGGGTCGAATATTTTAAGCAAATAAGATGAACGTTACTCTTCTTAACGTAAGGTGAATTTATACAAAATATTTGTTATTATGTTTATAAATGGTGGCCGCGTGATTTAATACGTGAACATACAATTTTCGCAGCGTCTATTTATTTGCGTGTTTAGTGAAATAATATCCTTAAATTAGTGAATTGATATACTTATTACTATTTTTTTCAACTGTTTAATAATCAATAAATCAACTATTTAGTTACACTAATACATCGTTAGTCGTTATTTAATATTCCCTATTCGCTGTGTGCCCTATAAAATAACTGGTGTAGTGAAGTTAAAACCATTGATCGTCTTGATCTATCTGAAAGCTTCATGAACAAATCATGTGTTGATTTATCATGTGTTAAAGTGAGACTAAGTAATTGGAAAGAACAGGAACGAACAGAGCTGGCTTAATTCTGTGATAGGCAGCCCAAAGCTGAGAACATACCTACTGTTGAAGCATTATTTTTGTACGTACTGAGTAATGTTTTGATTTAAGTCTAACCAACCAAGAACGCTCAGTCATTGCCCAGTTAAGATGTGGTATATTACCTTAACGTATAGAGACTGGTCGATATGTGAACGAGAGACTAGAAGATCGACAGTGCAGTGTCTGAAACTTTGGTAGCATTGAGTCAGAAATACATACTGTGAACCGTATCAATCTATAAGTAATTAACTTTTAAGTTAGGTATTTGGTGATTCCCAGTGAGAGACTTACTGCAAACAACTATACCAGAAAAACTGCAAAATGTGTTATTTCAGCATTAAGGAAAAGGCAAATATTATTATATATCTGGATAAATCAATATTGTAGATGACAGAGAGAGGGAGAGAGAAAGAGATGTCATCTACAATATTGATAAGTAATCTGATATGCATAATATTAATTAAGCAAATAACTGACATTGAAATGCAGCAATTCTAGACATTGAGATCGCTATTTCCAATTACAACGTCTCTACTAAAGTCTATGACAAGAGAGATGTTTTCAACTTTAGTATTGTTAATTATCCATGTCTTGACGGTGATTAACTTCGAGCTACCTGCATTGATATTTACATATCCCAACTTACAAGGTTTTCACGAGTTTGTATTTAAGTTGAAGATTTCAATGCTAGAAACCTTTTTATTTTAAACTGTTACAGCAAGGCTTTCGATTTCCCAAATTAAGGAATGTCTTTTCAAAATTCTTTCACCGCAATGATTTTATTGATAAAGTATAATAGCACTATGAAAACACTTGCATTTTATGGAAATGTTTAGGATAAGTGTAAGAAAATCATTGGTCTCAAAAACTTTTCTGACCTCTTTACAAAATTTATCAGTAAATTTATTGCTGGCGGTTACAACCCGTTACTGCATTGCTTGCATTTGACCCTTTTACATTCAAGAACTTGCATTGCTTTTGAATTACAAGATGACCGGGCAGGTCGTTGAGATTATATGAAAACAGTGACTTAAAGCCATAATTTGGACAGTCACTGTTGGATTTCTGGTCTCTTTATCTCTCCAGTCGTGCTCTTTGTAGGTGAATTAACTTGAGCCTTCTCCGTGCCCTTTACGTGAGGTTGTACAGTAGATATAACATCGGGATATATGCCAATTGAGGTAAATCCTCGGCTTGATATGATATTCTATTTGAATCTCATCCGCTCATCACAATATTATATTTTGTTTTGTTGGTTTGGGGTGTTTTCTGAATTCGATAATGTCTTTAGTGTGTGTGTTTATTTTTTTTTTTTTTTAATTTCACTTTTGACACTTTTGACATATGACCTCATGGCATTGTATGACGTCATTAAATTGTTATGTCATCGCTAGGGCTGTTGTTGTTTTTTCGAACTACTCTCTCATTTGGAACTTTTAGGTTGCCGATGCTTTAATCTACTGTACATATTGTACATTTGTTGATAGTGTATTATATTACCAGTTATTTTGTCTGTATATCAGTTCATTTAACCAGTTTTAACTTCCGGTGCAAATGCTTACTGTTATTTTGATGTTATATTTTTATTTACACTGTTTGCTTGATAATAAAACTTTCAGGAAGTGTGAGGTTGAAGTGCTCCACAAACCAGGTTTAAGCACCCCAGTCGGTCCTTTTGCCGATTGACCGTTCCAAGGCAGTAACTGCTGTGTTTTTTTTCTTTTTGTATGTTATGTCTCTTCTCTGTGTTTTTGTCACCTTTACATTTACCATGTTTGCCTTTGTCTAGAGGTACATGTAGTTTAGATTTAAATATCTGTGGTCATTCTTATAGGACCTTAACCTGTTTACCTTTTGTTGATAGTTTTACAGAACTTATGACATTCGTTGTATTTAATGTTGAAATATAAGCCCAAAGAGACAGGTGTATTATTTTAAATGTTTTATAATAAACAATTAACTTACTTACCTAGTGCTTGCTTACTTACTTTACTTTAATTTGCTTTGCGTCGATTCGTGTTGCTTCGCTTCGCTGTGCTTCGCTTTGCTTCGCTTCGCTTCACTTCACTTCACTTCACTTCATTTCACTTTACTTTACTTTACTTTTTACTTTTTTACTTGCTTGCTTGTCAAATATGTACGCTGGTTCAAGCCCAGTATGTCAAACGAGACCCAAAGGTGTATAATAGCAATTTATGTAAAATGTATATCGTTTTAACGCATTATGACAGATTATTGTAGTTTATTCTATGAAAGAGTAAAGGAAGTAAATTTACGATTGGTTTTTAAGCAACAAAAACGATAAAACAGCAAATAAAATCATCTGTGGATGGCCTTATTAAATTAAAGAAATGGACAATCATACTAATTACAAATATTTTATCTTTTATCTTTGAACTTATGCGATATTAAATATTTTAGCAATAAATATTTAGCAATTCATAAATTATTAATACTGCATTGCATTACTCTGTTCTATTAATTATAAGCATACAAGCAACACAATCATAACATTGCAGTATTCTTGATATATGACAAAGACCTATGAGTATTGCAACATAAATATAGCCAAAGGCACAGGACAAAGGTGTTTCAGATGCAGGCCAAGTGAAAAGTAAGAACAAATTTGAGAAGGCAATAAATAATAACACGATGAGGATGAAAATAGATTGAATAGTGTTAAAACTATTGATGGCAGTTGAACCTGTTTAAACTCTGTTAGACAATTTAGAAAGGCATGCAAAAAATGTTCGAGAATAGATGTTAGAGGTTTGTCTAATGTCTTTTTAGACGTGGCAGTTACCTTTAGAATGTTTAATTAAATCAAGGGAGATCACTGCAAAGGTGGATGAAATAAATCCGGTAAAAGTTGTAATGCATACGGTCACGTGTCCATTGGAGCACGACTTTTCCTTTTAAATTAAAAGTTGTGTATGTGCAGACTCTGATGATACAAATTATTGTTTGTCTAGATAGTAAATGTCTGTGCTCGATGTCTTGTATTATTGTCAACATGTTAATTTAGAATGACTGTTAAGAATATTAAAGGCGACCGAAGTTATATTATGATTAATTGACTGAATATAACGCATTGTTAGTATAAACATATCATATTGAAGCATACAAACTTGCTAATTCAGTCAAGTTAACAAAGAAACATTACTAGTTTTCAAATAACGGCCTAAAGGTGGAGAAGTCTATTCAATATAAATTGTCGCTAAAAAGGAGTAACTTGATGCAGGATTGTCCGTAAATTGATGCAAATGCAACATCATATACATCCAGAAGTTTTATTGTACTTGACATAAATGTGTCAACATTTTTTGAGTGATTTGCCGCTTGATCTTCAACCTCAGTACCTAGAATAATTTTGCAATAAATAAATGCCAGTAAAAATAGCTTCGCCTCATTAACGTATCGGAAACATTTGCCTATATAGGACAGTTTTTCCTCGAATAATTTGACTTTACAACCTAAACGTATATTGAAATAATTAAACAATACTATTCTTTAATTTTATTTGATAATTCAGGGAATATTTTATTTTTGATAAATTCGTTATAGTTTTGATTATTACGCATTTCGCACACCAGTTGTCTTTTTGTGTGCAAATAAACCCTGTAAAACATCTAAATTAAGCTAAAATTTAAGATTACATTCAGGAGAACTAGTCATGTTAAACTTAATGCGATTTTACAATAAAGTAAGAAAGTTATTGTCACTCTAAAGTTACTTCATGACAACGTTGCATCAGACAATGACAAAACAATAGTTTAATACGATCAACAATATAGTTATTTGTTAATGTTGCTCATTATTAAAAAAGCTAAATTTATAAGTATGACTCCTTTATCTTTCATTTAAAATCACAAAAGCGATGTATGATTTGCATTATGATGTCAAATAGGTAAATAAGAAAAGGTCCTATCAAAATAACCAAAATATATTTAAATCTAAACTACCTCTAGACCAATGCATACAGGGTAAATTTAAATGTGACAAAAGCACGGAGACGAGACATAACATACAAAAAGAAAGACCAACAGTTGCCGCCTGGGAACGTATACATGTATACATCTCTTAGCATGCATTGATTTCAAACTGTACTGATGTTCTTAACAACGGACAAGAGAACGCATGAATTTTTGGTACGAGCTAATTGATTTAAACATTGTTTATTTGAAAAGAGTCCGAACAAAAAGCACGTACTTTCGCAATAAGTTGTTTACATGGGATCATCAGCAAAATCGAGCACTTGAAGTTTTGTTTAAGCTTTCCAATTATTATTTACGTGTTTCATTCTCGACAAACTAGACAGTGTCGCTTGCCTGGGATGTCTTTATAATTTTTGTTAATAGTGTTGGAACGAGATGTTCAAATGGTTATATTGCGTAATGAAGATTTATAGAAAACAAAACCGCGCACAAATATGACTCGAGCAAAGAAGCGGAGGAAGGAAGAAAATGTTACTAGGACGTTTGTTACAGAAGTGTGACTATATTAATCATTCACATATAAAGTACACCTTTGCTCTCTGATTTTCTTTTCAAATTCAAGTAAATTACTTTTTCGGCCGAACGATGATGTAAGAAAGAAAACACGAATATAATAGCACTTAAAATTGGAAGAAAACTATTTTCAAGAATTCTAAAGCTCCAAACCTTGCAGTTTACCTAAGAAAGCTTCGTATATCTTGAAACACTAAAACTGTTCTTTCAGGGATCGATGTGAAAAACGGATAATGCCGTATGACGAATTTACAAGTAACATGCACTCTTAGTTAGAGTTATCGACTACCAGTTTTTAAATGAGCACCAAGGTTGACACCTATACTGTTATTGACAAACTTAAACAGATGTTGCAAAAAATAAATAGAATGATCGAATCAAAATACGAAAAGCTTATTTCACTGTACTGGATTCCTATGATTCACAAAATACCATGCAAGTCGCGATGCAATGTCATAATCCTAATACTAGTACCACCAGTTACAGATTAAAACTACAAACGACTTGTCTTACCGTAATTCGTAGGGGAGAAGTGTATGAAAATTTTAGAATAAACATTTTTGGTCAATATTTTTTGTCAGAAATTGTAGACAAGTTCCGTACTTTAACTCTCCATTGTACTGCAGTTATGGTTTCATTATGTTGCACATTTCTTTACTCCTTGATCTGACTATGATCATCTTCAATACTCTCATTTAAAGAGATATGTTTATATATTGCATGTAAAAGAAGTAGAGCATTTTGTTCATCACTTTCTTGGACGAATTTACTGTGTAGGCATGTATGGATTGATTGTGGAACTATATGTTTCCTACTAGACAACATTTACATTAAAGACAGTGACATCTGATTTATCCTCCAGAAGTTATCCATTAGAAAGCAAGTACGTGACATTTAATTGCAACATTTTTACGCATAGAGATCACTTTCTCCAATGCAACGCCTGTACTAAAACTATGACAAGAGAGAAGATGTCGGCATTAATATTGTGAATTATCCATACCTTGATGGGGATTCGTCTTGTGCTACATCTCCTGGTATTTATATATCCCAACTTAAAAAGGTTTGCACAAGCTTGTATTTAAGTAGACGCCACGGACTAGACTGTCTGGGGGATAATAATGTAGTATCTTTCACCAGGCCAGTAATGGTTCAGATACTGGATCTGATGGATAATGTCCTTAGGACTATTCAACATAATTCTTCAGACAAAATGCTGTTTTGTGTACCTTCATATCATACAATAAGCCCAGATCACAGACACATCTATAAAAGTGATCACAATAAAAACACCAATACCTGTGTTGACAAAACAAGTAGTCCACTGGGTGTATAAAGAAAAGGAGTTGGTAAGTTCTAACGGCGTTTCTGTGGTAGAGAGCGGGCATCTCTACATCGACAGCAAGAACAACCACACCATCTACGTGGTGTCTCCAGAAGGTTTTAGACTTGCCATCATGCTTGTGAACCAGTCTGAAGTCTCATTTCACGGGCAATATTCTATAGCAACTACGAACGGACACTGTGCGTGTCAAGCAATGTGCCTAACGATGACATCAGAAGAAACTGCATCAGTAGTCTTAGTCTGCGGTAGTGTTCTTGTTTTCTATCAGTTTACTGTTGTCAAACCTTTCTGTCTAGCCTAACATGTCTTAGTGTGACATTCAAAGAGAAAAACTTCCTAAAATATTTGAATGCAAGTATAAGGAAGTGCGAGGTTAGAGCTCTGTAAAACCGTTTAAGCAAACCAGTCGGTCCATATTGCCGACGGTCCATTCCAAGGCGGTAACTGTCGGGTTTGCTTTTTTTGTTAAATGATTCGTCATAAATGTGTTCTTACTTTTACATTTGGCTTGCATGTGAATACCTGTGTCCTGTGCTCTTTCAAATTTTGGTATATGTTGCAATGCTCATGGGACTTTGTCATATGTACTTATCTATAAGAAGACATATAAAACAGACACACGCAACAGTTATTTACTTTTAAAGTTTCACATGAAAAGTTGATGGATAAATTTACTTTATAAAATATAGTGAGATGATTCACTCAAATAATTGAACAAATTTAACTTATACACAAGGTGTACCAAAAGACTCGGTTAACCATCTTTGAAGTTTGGCGGCTTTCGAGAATTAGGCTATACATCTTTTATGAGCAGATACATTACGACAGTTTCATAAACAAATCTGACTTACAAATACGTAATCTAATTAATAGTCACGTAAATGAACATTTAACGTTTATACTCTGAACTGTTGATAAGGAAATTCTATATGATTTGTTGCTAAAACATTGTAAAATAACTACATCTTATTTAATTTGTTTAGGTTTTATTTTGTTTGATTTTACATTTTATCATCTGTTTGTATGATCTTTTACAAAATTAGAGAATGTCTGTGAAATTATGTTCTAAGCTTATTTACGTTAATACCTTAGTGTTCATGTAGAGTATATTTGTTAATTAATTCCGTGCAAAGTGTCACATTTTTTTGTTAATCTCTTTTGGGTCTACATGAAACCTACATGTATATGCTGAGTGGATTTTCTCGGTGACATTTGCCTGTTTGTTAATTAATTGTCTGTGTGTATGACTATTTGGAACATATGCAGGGTGTATTTCTTTAACAGTTACTCTAAATTTCGGTGCCTGTCAATTTTCAGGCATTATAAGAGTGATCAAAATACCCTGTGTAGCACTTATGTATAGCACAATTATTAAAAGTTTGCATTAGATGGAAAATATTTTGGTTTATATAATGATTACATTTTTATAGGACAACAATTAAACTACATCGCCACTTTTGGACTGATCACGTCACCTTTTGATAGGCTTATGACCTTAAAATATTGACGCTTCCGGACGTTTCTGGGTGTAGCTGTATTTTGACGCACCAACATATTCTGACGCAAAACTATCACTAGGTGATTAGAGAATGGGGGCTTAAAGAGGGAGAAAAGGTTATTCGAACAAGTGTTCCAGTGACTATGCATCACAGACAACTAAGGCCGAGGTATTTGCAATATCCCGATTGGGGACTTACTGCCTTCTATGGCTCTTTAATCGCGATTTATATTCAGATTACAGGGGTATAGTGTTGATGAGATGAATAAGTGGAAGTGGGAGTTAATGCTGATCTATCGCAGTGTATTTTAATTTAAACTAGCTTTAAAAAGACAAACGCACAATTACAAAACAAAGTAGGATCTTCGAAATTAAATGTGTCCATCTCAATGAGCCTGTCATTTGTTTAATATGTTTTGGCTGAAATGGTTTACATCAGAGTAAAAAGCTAGGAATACTTTGCATTCTCAGTTGTCGAGATGATGGAAAGTCAGAAAAAGATATCGTTAGCAGACAATAATTTAGCACTATGTTGTTTTAAAATGCAAGCATTTAGTACGATAGAAATCTAACGACGCTATTTGTATTGGAGATGTTCAAAAAGAAGGGCACAAAACATGTTTACTTCAGCCTGATTTGATTTATTGTTTTAAAATTTGACCGTGCTTTTGGGGGTTCCTTCCACGTATTCATAAGCTGGGAGGAACCTTTATCGGTTGGTTTACCTGTTAATCTTGAAAAAGTAAATTAAAGGTTTGTAGTAAGATTGAAACTCAACTTGGAAGCAAGTAATTATCCGCTACAACCAATTAAATAATGAATTGCTGATACGTCAAGCGTCATACCAAATTAGGCTTTATCGATCTGTCAAAGTAGATTACAGACAATACTTTGGCAACTAAAAGTATGTGAAAACCTTCACTTTGTTAATGCGTTGCTAATATTCCGATTTAGAATCATCGAGTAAGTTTTGTACACGTTTATATTTGTTCGAAAGTAGTTGCTATTTTCAGTGTATATATTGTAACACTAGTTGACGCTTTGTTATTTAGTCGATGTCCACATTATCCATTAAAGTATCATTGTGGAATGCAATAAGGTAGCAACTCACCCTTACATCAGCTTGTCATTTAGTGGTATTAATATAAGAAAAGTGATCCTACGGGAGGATAATTTAAGTGATGTAGCCAACGGTGACAAATTTGTCATGAAGGTAACTTCGAGGATACGTATTTCCCACAAGAAGTCGTAGCTTCGCTTTTTATTTGTAAACTGTGGCGCTAAAATATCGAAGTTAATGATGTACATAACTACTAGGACCTCATATATTGTCAAATGAACACGATTTAGACAAATCTGAGCAATACACAAAACTATATCTATTAACTTTTTAAGGCAAGCGTTTCCCCCACAGAAACTTTACAATCCTATTTATGTTCGGCGATCAAGTGTTGGTCAAAATACATGACTTGTTATTTAATTGAGTCCTATATTTATAATTGGTTTGGAAATGCCTATGGTGTGGTGTCACGGCTTTTAAGAAGCGATCGTCTTTTTTTAAACGGAAATTGTTTTAGAACACATTTTTACATTTATTTTAAAGTGGTCTGTTTTTGTTGTGAAGTCTAAAAAGCTACTAAATAAACAAAAATAAACGTAGGAACTATAAAAAAGTAACAAGTAAACTCTTATGCATATCGATTGTCATATTCTTATTTTCAAATTGAAGTACTGCACTAATTCGACCACAGTCTCTTCAGTGCCATATACATGGCTATGCATTTCTTCGTATAAAAGATTAAAAAAAAAAATCAGCAATCGCATTTTTAGGTATTTTTTAGCACTCAACAAAAAGCTTTTGGGGATGAATCGCGCAATAACAGTGTTGTTTAGCAATATTGTTGTGTTGCCCTAGGAATTAAAAAGTGTCATGAACGCTTACAACTTTATTCAGCATCGGTTAGTGTAAAAGGACTTACCTCCCAAGGCTGCAGTCGACTGGAGCTTTATGGACGTAGCAATGCAGAACAGTTAAACATTCACAGCCAAGTATTACTGTTCACTTATTCACCAACAAGAGTGGTTAATGACTTTTTTGCTGATTAGTACTTACTAACAGCCTTATCCAAAATACAATATTTATGAATTGTTATGTTTTGTTACAAGAGCACTCGGTCGTCAGCAGAACGGAAAGTAATATCTAAGTAACATGTACAGACCTTAAGTAACACAGAATCTCAAAGTCGAAAACTTTTTTTTATTGGAATAAGTGTGCTGAAGTTAATTTTTGGCCTAACTGTCCAATAGAAACTTGTTCCGTTCTACAACAGCACCCCTAGTTTGAAGTAAACATTTACAGTTCATCTCTGTTCATTTTTTTATTTCTTAATACAAAATTTGAATTTCATTTACAATCAATAATTTTATGTAGTTCTTCTTATATAAATAATAAGTCTCTCGCTTCTAAATGCCATGTGGACATTTTTTTAAGTACGTCACTACTTCCTTTTAAGACGTCATAACGTCAGAGCATGGACATTTTTCACTAAAAAAGATCGGCTTTCTTTTCATTGCTTACATTTGAGAACCCCCCCCACCCCCCCCCCCCCCCCCCCCCCCCCACCCCCAGGAAGTGCGAGTTTTGGGCTCTACAAAGCCGGTTTAATCACTCAGTCGGTCCCTTTTGCCAACTGACCGTTCCAAGGCGGCAACTGTTGGGATTGCTCTTTATGTTTAATGACGTGTCACAGAGTTGTTCTTCTTTTTACATTTGGCTTGCATGTGAGAATACATTTGTCCTGTACCTCTAGAAATTTTGGTATCTAGGACTTTGTCATATTTGCTTATTTAAATCCTTATAAAAATAAATACGATGACAATTCTATCCGACTAAATTTGCATTTATACCAGTAAAAGGGCCTTTCTGCTGAGCTCGTGTTTCGCAAGATCTTGCGCAATCAATAAACAATTAATAATTGCGTAATGTTTCTTATGTAGGCTATTACATTTGTGTGTAAAGCGTTCTTGTTTATGATCACATTTGCTCCTTAAAGCAAAAACTATGTCGACTTAATAAAATACATGTAGATGTTATATATCTTTGTATTAGTGTCGCTATGAAATCATTTTTTTCATTTTATATATCTTGACATTAAATTAAAAGTTTAAAAGGGCCTTTCTGCTGAGCTCGTGTTTCGCAAGATCTTGCGCAATCAATAAACAATTAATAATTGCGTAATGTTTCTTATGTAGGCTATTACATTTGTGTGTAAAGCGTTCTTGTTTATGATCACATTTGCTCCTTAAAGCAAAAACTATGTCGACTTAATAAAATACATGTAGATGTTATATATCTTTGTATTAGTGTCGCTATGAAATCATTTTTTTCATTTTATATATCTTGACATTAAATTAAAAGTTTAAACAAATACAAGGTAAAAGCGAAAAATACATCAACCGATAAAATAACATTTAAGTTTATCACGCATTTTAAATGTGTTTTCGAACGACAGATGACATAAATTACCCAACTAGCTAAATTTGAAGCTATTCATTGGCGTTCTCGTATGTCCATCCATGTGTGTAATAACTTATAACCCTGTAGAACAAAGAGATCTTTGTATTGTCTGCTTAATTGCTTAATGGAATGCATAAGACTCACGTATACAGCAAACCGCACTGTGGAACTAGAGTTGTGCAAATCACAATACATCGATTGCATCATGCATGAACCATATTCACTGCGCAAGTGTTTGTAGAGTATAAAAGACTGAATAATCATTTAAATCAACATTCGAAAGCACGTGAGTTCTTTGTTTAAATACTGTAAACTTATGTTTTACATTTAACGTGTACTTGTACGTGTGTTTACTTATACAATAATGACAGTCTCGATATGCGGTTGGATGTTGAGGCGTTACGTACTCAATTAACGACAAAAACAAAACAAACACCATATTCTGCGGGATTAAAGCTGACTATTTAACTACAGTACAGTAAATAGTCTTGCTCAAGGACTAACATCACGTGGCCCGTTTCATGGTTCGAACCCGGGACCCTCCAATCCGGAATTCAACGTCTTAACCACTAGAGCAAGGACGCATGTTTTGTTATATTTAAGTGTTTGCTAACATCTCACGTTGATCTGTGTTAATTTATGATTAACATAATAGGATATGGGAATATTTGCATAAACACACGAAGACCATCGGTATACCCATTAACAAAGGTAACTTCTCTGACATTCAAAGGTCCATTTGCTATCTTTATTTTGGTCATAAACATGTAAGCATAATTTGCTATTAATTCTTAGAGAATGTATCAATTACGTTCTTTTATACACAATCACATATTTCTTCGTGATCTACTAATTAAAACCAACAAGTGTTAATACTACGTATCTGTATGAAACTCTTACAAAGAACCTGTAAATGTCAATAACAGTCACAATGTCTATTTATAAGCTACAGGTAATAAAATAGACCCCCCCCCCACACACACACACACACCTTTCAGTTGTGCAACGTAATTATATTCAACCCACCGAATGCAACGAATTTTTGTAGTCTATCGATCAATAAGTGCTTGTATACATATGGTATTTTGCAAGTAGGGCCTGAATACACAATGTATAAAACATAATATAAAAACTCGCAGACCTAAAACAGACCAACGAACATGTGTCTTACATGTGTAATATCGGTAAAAATATATGACACTGTATGACTGCATGTTAGCTTGTATTCGTTTGTTTGTTTGCTTTCTCTACATTTGTTGTTGCTTTCAGCTTGTATGCATATATTTGCAACATGATTTCAACTGTAATTTTAGAAGCTGATACAATCACCATATCGAATAATTTAGTTAAATATTGGAGAAAACCATCAGCTGAACTTTCATTATCGATGGCATAATTCTTACACAATCAACCGATATGCATAATAACCCAAATACAAGTATTTATTATTGTTTGTAACATCTATTTAAGTTGACCATCATCTGAATGGTGATTGATACAAAAGTCGCGTTCAAAGTCTCTGTCAACCTATCCCAATGTTTAATAACAGTCATGCACTCATCATGATCAATGTCACTAATTGCCGACTGACCGTTCCAAGGCGGTGATTGTTGGGTTTGATCTTTTTGTTAAATGACTCATCACAGATTTGTTCTTACTTTTACATTTGGCTTGCATGTGAATACCTTTGTCCTGTGCCTTTTCAAATTATTGTATATGTTGCAATGCTCATAATAAATTTAAGTACTCCGTACAAGTGCGTCATTTCAGGGAAACCAATTTATGATTAGAGATTATTTAATATCTTAATTGATGGTAATATTTCCTCTTTTGTGGCTAATTACCACGATGGGCTCCTACTGTATATAAACACTGTGTATTCGTGAATCATACAAAATAGTCAAGAAATACTGTGCTTTACCGTGATAAATATATAACGGTGTATTCATAGCAGAGCAGTTAATTGACCTTTAAAATACACACCATGACCAATATCTATACGGTATAACCCATTTACATCTAGGATCTACATGTTGATATTGTAACTGAAAGACTTTCTGTTTCTGCACTGAAAGGTTCTTTTAAAATGAAAAACATGTACGATCAAGACGGTCATCATAGAATTATACACACAGATTAAACATTACGGCTTCAGCTTTCTGTCCTTTCTTCTTGTTATTTAATTTTTCCTCCATTATTGAATTACTCTTTGAATTTTCTCACATCACATGCTCCTATCATGTATTTACTATACTCTGTGCTTTGCTTATTGAGATAAACCTAATAAATTTTCACATTCGCTTAACTTTTCTTTCATATTCTTACTTAATTCGCAAATACACACACACACACACACACACACACACACACACAAACACACACACACACACATACAAACATACACACACAAACATACACACATACAAACATATTCTTACTTAATTCGCAAATATTGATGCAAATAAAATATTGATGTATAAATGTCCCCCACACCACACACACACACACACACACACACACACACACACACACACACACACACACACACACACACACACACACACACACACAAATACAAACATACACACAAACATACACACATACAAACATATTCTTACTTAATTCGCAAATATTGATGCAAATAAAATATTGATGTATAAATGTCCCCCACAACACACACACACACACACACACACACACACACACATACACAAACATACACACACAAAGACACACAAACACACACACAAACATACACACACACTGTCTATTTGATTTTTTTTATTAGCCTAAAAATGTATTCACTTCATTCTGTTTTAGACCGGAACCAAAATGTCACTTGTTATATGTTTTTGTACATTTCCTCATGTTGTAGTAATTTTGTACCTGAATGAAAATAAAAGTATTGTCTGTTTGTCTGGATATATCATTATTGAATGGAAAACAGACATCAATGGCAATTACATATCAAAAACTGATTTTGAATAATATGATCCTTAAAAGGAATATATGACAGTCCTATGAGCATTGCATCATATACCAAACTCCGAAAAGGCACAGAACAAAGCCAAGCGAAAAGTAATAACAAATTTGTGTTGAGTCATTTAACGGAAATAGCAAACCCGACAGTTGCCGCCTTGGAACGGTCAGTCGGCAATATGAACCGATTGGGGTGCTTAAACCGGTTTTACAGTGCTCTAACATCGCACTTCCTGACAAGTTTCTCAAATTCAAGCAATGAAAAGAAAAACGATCTATTTTAAAACAAAATGTCCAAGCGCTGATATTTTCTTTAAGTATATCTGTATACACATTCCACTGTAATAGAAGCAAAACATAACCGTTCATTCAGGCTCTTTTCGTGAACAGATTCATTGTGTGTTTTTTTCGTGGACTTCGCATTTTATTTTTTTATTTGCACTGGTATTATCATAGTACTACTACGATCACTTGAATGTCTTTGAAGTACACTGCACATGTTTTAACTTCTAAATTTATTCTAACGTAACATAAACTGTTATTTTAAAATTATTTGATAATAAAAATGTCAATGATATCTTCATTTCCCTTCAAAAACTTTCTTGTTCATACCAGAGTTGCTGTTTTTATAAACACTGTTTGACTGGACCGGGTAGTGAACTTAATACAGCATCGGCTCCAGATACGGGAGGCTCCGGGTACAATCCTAGGTCGCGACATACATGTGTCAGACTAATGTGACTGGGTGTGGTTTTAATTCCAGGTGTTCATTGCATGCCATACACATTAAAGGCAGCACAGTATCTTGTTACGGTGGACTGGGTCTCCAGATAACTGAACTACTGTTGATGGGGCAATAAACGCACAAAAGCGTCAAAATATTACTCGATATCCAGTATCACTAAAACAAGACACCATAAAGTGAAACACAAATGTCCGATGCACCGATTGTTTGGGTTAAACACATGCTGTGAATATTAAAGGAACCTGGTTTAAGTTTTAAGAAATCCTTTTTAAGATCTTTCATAGTTTTACAGTGCATCTAAAAATTTCAAAGTGGAACATGAAATACTTTACACGCATTTCAACGACATGGCCAACAAACCTAAAAAGATACACGCACATCAAAGCTGTAAGATATGATCTTTCCGATTAAATGTAGACTTTAATAACTTAGTCAAAAACCTACTTACGAGACGAGTATGGAATGTCATGCATGTGACCTATTTGTATTTGTGAAAGTAAACAATATGTGTTTATTTTATAATCAGGGACGGATCCAGAAACTTTTGGTGGTAGGTGGGTATGAACATTATCCATTCAACTTTATCCCAGTAAATACTAGATATATTTACACACTAAGGGACCCTAATTTTGACCTAAGCAGTCTACAGACAAAATTTAATTTTAAACCTTAGTAATTTTTAAGCTTACATGTATGTGTTTTTACAACTCTACTCTTTTACCAGGCTGGATGCAGACCTCAATCCCCACCCCCACGGATCCATCCCTTGCTCATAAACAGCAGCTATAACTAGAAACGCTGAAAGCTGATCCGCTAACACCTTATCATTTTCCTTGGTCTTTCGCCGGAACGGCTACCCTTACTATCATACGTGTTTGTTCAAATGACATGAAAGTGCAATATATATTCCTGCACGATATATGAAATGCTCTTTTACATTTCTGTAATATTTTACATGTATATTATAAAGTTAAAACAAGCTATCCATGCTAATACGAGGCCAGAATAATTCGACCAGTCACAGCGTCGTTCTCTTGCTTAAGATTAACCTAAAAAGCAACAACAATTTAGAGAAAGCAAACAAACAAACGAAAACAAACAAATAAACAAAAAAACGCGACAATCATAACAATTTATTTTGGAATGGAACTTTATCATTTAAATTAGATTATAAGAACACGCTGTTTCATTTAGCAATGTATATAACTGAAAAAAGCAGAAAAGACTGAGGCCTCGCGATTGATACACACACATACCTACTTTCATGTGTGACTGGCTATTGCAGCATTTCAGATGTACAAACCATGCTATACACAATGAACGAAGCACTTTATTCAGTTCAAGTGGATAACGTCTTCAGATACCGAGATTATATGCGCATGACGATAAACTCAAAATTTGATCCCGCTACTATGTTGTTTATGTTTTTGGAACGATTTCAAAAGTGTGTCTACACAACATTTAAAGGCACCGGGTGTGTTTTAAAAAGTATATGTTCATGTTCTTGGTCCTATGTATTGAAGGGAATTTCTTAAGGTATTATTTGCAGAACATCGTATTTGTGTTTGAAGCCTTTGTCGTTCAATATCTAAGTATCAATTTAAGAAATACTTAGCGCTGACCTGGATAATAAATATTACTTCTAAAACCCATACCTATTACTTAATTTATTAACGTATATTTAGAAAATTATGATCTTAACATCCTAACATATACTGGTATATGAAACTTAGGTTGCTTTTATTTCTTAATGTTTATATCTTTAAAACCATTTGCTGTTCAATACTTGCTGGTTTCAGTTCACAATTAAACCACCATTTTGCAGAGATTCCGGTAAGATGTCGGAGATGGTTGAGCACAACAGGAGAGTGTTTGCCACTTTGGAAATAGGAGACGCTATAGAGTTCAAGCGAGGATGAAACATATGAAACATATCCGGTGTCTATTTAGGTCGGTTTCTTATCAACTGTCATCTAGACACATCTAGTAATCTATTTGTTAAAAACTGCTGAACAATTAAACTGCGATTATCTTGTTTGTGGAAAACTCTGCATAACATAACAATTCTGTCTCTGTCTATCACTCTCTCTCTCTCTCTCTCTCTCTCTCTCTCTCTCTCTCTCTCTCTCTCTCTCTATCTATCTATCTATCTATCTATCTTTCTATTTATCGATAAATAAATTGACAGGCAGGTAGATATTGTAGATATTATCTATTATTGATGTTTAACAAATTTATTGGCATGTTCAAACATGCTGCAAAGAAGCTTTATTAAACTAACATAAGTTAAGAAATCATCTAATGTCCTTGTGGAAAATTAAATAAAGCATATCCCCATTTTAATAAAATTGCTATTGAAAATACCTGCACTGAAAAATAAATAACTTAAATAATTGCCAATCTTTATTAAGTAAATTGGCTCATATATGTAATTTAGCTTGCTTTTATTTCTTAATTTTTAGATCTTAAAACGATATGCTGTTTAATACGTGCTGGTTTCAGTTCACAATTATACCAATATTTTGCAGAGGTTCCTGTAAGATTAAGGAGCACAACGAGAGAGAGTTGGCCACATTGAAAGTAGGAGACGCTATAGAGTTCCGGGGACACTGTTACTCCCATTGGGCGATCTACATAGGTCGGTTTCTTATCAACTGTCACATGGACACAATTCGTATTATTATTTGTTAAAAACTGCTGAACAATTAAACTGCGATGTCCTGTTTGTGGAAAACTGTTAAGCATAACACTTCTATCTCTGTCTATCCCTATATCTATCTCTCTATCTGTCTAGTTATCTTTTATCGATAAATAAATAGGTAGGTAGTTAGGTAGGTAGGTAGGTATGTAGGTAGATAGATAGATAGATAGATAGATAGATAGATAGATAGATAGATAGATAGATAGATAGATAGATAGATAGATAGATAGATAGATAGATAGATAGATAGATAGATAGATAGATAGATAGATAGATAGATAGATAGACGGATGAATGGATGGATGGACGGATGATGGATGGATGGATGGATGGATAGATAGATAGATAGAACTTCCCATTATTTGTGCGTATGTAAGAGATAGTATTCCTCGTTGTCCGGGTTGTTTAGGCACTTTGACCACGGACACAGGAACGTCTTGACCAGTCACAATTACTCAAATGGTTCTATTTAAAGAATGACAATACTAATCTTTGGCACTGTTTTTAACTCATAAACCTACATAATTCAAAACCTCCGTATAATTCACGTGACAATGGCACTTATCATCATACATATGTAGCCTTTCTGAGACTGGATACCTGGTGTACCCTCTGGTGTTATATCAAACCCATCAATACAGACATCCATTAATACAAACACATTGGAATGCCAATATTAGTTTAAAATGCCAGACAATTACATAACTGATCATGACTTTAATCACTCTCACTTAATAATTCAAACAAAAACTGAATTTTTAAAACATTTAATATTATTGTACCATGTGCCTAATGCAAAAATGGCTCTAGCTATATCAGCTTACCTACCAGGGGGAATTAGTTTTCATTCAATTCAATTCAAACAACAAAATAATAACTTGTGAAAATAATTATTTCTAAATGGCAATACTATTTACAAATACACAAAGGTTTTATTATAAGTTTCAATGTAAAAGATTTAGATTAAGGTATTGATATAAATTTACTGACATTTCTTGTTATTGCTGGGCTTATCTGTCTAGTATACCCTGTTAAACAAGTAAGTAAGGTAGTATGAAGACTTGGTATTGATGGCAGATCAACCCTTTAAGCTGCCATATAATGTAATAAGTTATTAAACTTAAACATGTTTAAGGGGTTATAAAAGGCTAATGGCAGAATGATATTGGCCTGGTGCAAAGAATAATATGGTCTTAGCACAGTCATATCTGGCACAGATGTATAGCTGGACAGAATAATAGTGTCAAATGTGGTATTATATAGCTTAGGGCAGTATAATATGGCAAAGCTGTATAGCCTGAACAAAATAATATTGCCTTAGATGGTATTATGTAGCTTAGGGCAGTAAAATATGTTATACATGTACTGTCTGGATAGCATATTATTGTCGGAGGAGGTATAATATAGCTTAGAGCAGTTTAATATGGTATATATGTAGTATGGTCTGGACAAGAATATTGTCTGAGGGGGGAGGGGGTTATAATATAGCTTAGGGCAGTAAAATATGGTATACATGTACTCTCTGGACAGTATATTATTGTCTGAGGATTTTTAATATAGCTTAGAGCAGTGTAACGTGGTATACATGTTTGGTCTGGACAAGCATATTACTGTCTGAGGAGCCATAATATAGCTTAGAGTGATATAATATGGTATACATGAATGGTCTGGACAGTAAAATATTGCCTGATTGGTAAAGCTTAGGTTAGTATATTTCAGTCCTTTTATGGTATATAATAGCATGAAGAGGCATATTGTCTACAAGTAGTATACTATGGTTTTAGAGCATGATCTTAGGGCAGTATAATATGGTCTTAAGACATAATAATACATGTAGGGCCTGGACAATATAAATGACCATGGGGTTGGAGTAATATAGCACTTAAACAATATATTGCAATATAATACATATACGGCCTAGGATGTAAAAATGGGAGAACCCTTATGTTGCCTGAAAGGGTATAATCTAGCTTGAGAAGATATGACATCAGGGTGTATAGTATGGCAGGAAAAGCTTATGTTGAGAAGCTGGTTACTTTGTGGGTATGGAGATTTGCTCATAACACTTTTTTATCTTGAGCATAAAGCTGGTTATGAGAGCAGCAGAAAAATAAACAGGTAGACCTAGGATGAGATCTGAATTCAGATTTTTTTTTTTTGTGAAAGCAGAGCAGAAAGCGGCAACATTATCTTTAAGTCCATCAAGCTGGCATCTACTTGCCTGCGATGAGTATACATGAACTATGGCCTGTGAGTGTATACTCCTGTCCAAGATGGGTATAGGATGGCCTAAGAGGGTGTTATCTTGGATGATTTGGGTAAAGTATTGCATGCAATGAGCAAACTATGGCCTATGGCCTACTATGTAGGGTATTATTTTGCCTGATTTGGGAATGAGATGGTCTGAGAGGGCATCATCTTGCCTGATTTGGGTACAGGTTGCCCCAAAAGGGTAACATGTTGCCTGGGTTGGGTATATGTTCAGCTGAGAGGGTATAAGCTTGCATGATTTGGGGATATTTATTCGCCTGAGGGTGTATACTTTTGACTAATTTGGATAAAGTATGGACTGAGAGGGTACAATATAGCCTGAGTGGATATTCTTTGGAGTAATATGGTATCAACTTGCCTATTAGGTGTGTAATTTGGCCTGAGGGGGAACCAATCTTAACTAATTTGTGTATAGTCTTAGCTGCCAAGAGAATACAATGGCACGTCAGGGTGTATTATTGTCTGAGATGAGTATTCATTGACCTGACGGATAAAATCATGACTTGGTAAAATAACTAGCTTGAAGATCTATGACAAAGTCTGTAGGGGGAATAATATGGTCTGAGAGGTATGCAATATGGTCTGATGGGCATATAGTATGGTCTGAAGGGGGGTTATAGTATGGTCTGAGGGGAGTAAAGTATGGTCTGAGGGAAGTATATGGTCTGGGGTTATAGTATGGTCTGAGGGGGGCTGTAAAGCATGGTCTGAGGGGGTATATAGTATGGTCTGGTGGATGTATAGTATGATCTGAGGGGTGTGTACAATATGATCTGAGGGGTGTGTATATTATGGTCTGAGAGGAGTGTGTGTGTATAGTGTGGTCTGAGGGGTGTGTATAGTATGGTCTGAGAGGGTGTGTGTGTATAGTATGGTCTGAGGGAGGTGTATAGTATGGTCTGAGGGGTGTGTATAAATAATATGGTCTAAGGGTATGTGTATAGACTGGTCTGATGGATGGTTAGTATGGTCAGAGGGATGTATTATATGATGTAAGGGGTGTGTACACTATGGTCTGAGGGGACTAAAGTATGGTCTGAGGCGTGTGTATAATATGGTCATCATGATAAATGATGAGGGGTGTAAAGTATGGTCTTGGGTGTATAGTATGGTCTGACGGGGGTGTATAGTATGGTCTGAGGGGATGTATAAATGATTAAAATGATGATCCTAACATAAAGAGGTGTAGCCTAAGCCTGCATACAGTACAAATAGCAAGTTCCTGACATATTCTTGGTTTCCTCAAAATGATCGACATAACATCTGAAAAAGAAAAAGTACATTGTTTAAAGACACATGTTTTCCCCTCTGAACAATGATATATCTCACATAATTAGCAAACTGTGCAGCCCTAAACTACACACCAATGTATTTAAACATAATACACTGAAAAGCAGAGCATAGCATAGATCTATTGATCAGAAGGAATTTTAAAATACCCATTTTGAATTGAATTGATTGAATAATCCTTAATGATAATAAATGCATATTAATGATTTTTATATGGCATCAACTGGTCAAGCTGATCACATAGATAAAATATACTATTGAATCGTTACATACAATTAATGCTGGAGAATAGAACAGTTGGTACGGAAACATACGGGTTAAGATAGCTTATTCATCAAAAAATAAATAGGCTAGATTGCAGTTTACCGGTACGAGTTTGTTTACCACTTCTGCGCATGCCTAAGTTCCTAACCAGTGCAGGTGCGCTTCCGTTGCTTTGCTAGGATAAACAAGAAACAAATGGCGGCCATTATTTCCTTGTTTAAAACATGAAAACGGGGGTTCGCGGGCGGTAGCCCCCGATATAACATTAAATAGTAACACAAAACGAAAGAAAAAAATGGATTTTAACATTAATCAAACAAGTCGGCAATAGACTGCTTCTCCTTTAATTTTAAGCAGTTAGAAATGAGGTTACAGGCTTAGTTACGCAAAAACACTACAATTTCGCGGATTTTTACGTACCGGTAAACTGCAATTGTCCCAATAAATAAAATAATACTTACCAGACAAATCTACATGTATGATCGTAATAAATGACTCAAACGCGTTGTGTTGGTTTGTACCTTTTCTTTTCTCAAAACTGACGTTACAACAATAACAATGATGTAAACATGACGTGATAAAAACGTGAACGTTCGCGGCGACGTCGTACGATGTTGCGCCCAAATCCCAACACTACACTTGCTGCCAATGTTTACTTTAAACTTCGCGCTGAATTGTAAGAATTTAATATCGGATATTTTGTGGCTACAAGTTATCTCCCTTGCCGTGCCAAGTGACTAAATAGTCATTCGCGTACATTACCTGCGCAAATCAATACTGCTGAATCCATAGGTTTGTTGTACGTTGTTAAGAGTCAAAACAGTCCCAGTTCCTCTGTGTTGTTTATACCTGCGTAGGACTACAAGGAGTTCTTACATATAAAATGGCCTCTCCATAGAAGACAGGATTATGAAAGTATGCTGTGTGTGTATATATATCTATCTTAATCGTCTACTTGTATTATTATGGAGCTGTTATCTGCTTGTTTCTTGATGGTATAAACACAAAGGATTTAAGTATTGGCTTAATCTAAATTCTACGGACTCGCGCGTGTTGGTCCTATCTATAATGCTATATGTATGTCGTTGTGTTTGATCTGTCAGAAAACAAACCTGTTTGTGAGTCTGTTAACACGTTTATACTCTGCTCTAATAATTCTTAACTTTTCACTGAAGTAATGAAGTAACTTACAAGCATTTGCGTAACCAAAGAATTATTATAGCAGAGTATAAACTTGAACTATATTATTTGTAAGGTATTTTGGTGGTTGGTGGGGTATTCAGATACCTTTAAACTTCATCTTTTACTCTTGTAAAGTTGTACATTGTCTCATATAATTAAATGCACATTGATACACACATTGATACCATTTTTATTATTAGTAACACTTTTTTGGACCAATGATTCAAATAAAGAGTGAAGAACTTAATTAATTGTGTATTTCTTTCTTATTTCAGGTTTATTTTGTGTGATTCTTTGTGTTCCTCTGACTAAAAAGGTGTTGGATTGCCTTTAAAAGTCTCAGGTACAGTGAAACTTGGGATATTATTGAGTAACACACATTTAAAAGTGTTAGTATCACTGAAATATATTAATATAATATCATATTTCTGTTGCAATGTTGGTGGTTGGGTAAATTTACTTCTGTTTTGCCTATTTTTCGTCCATGTCCATCAGTTTCTATATTATTTCTATTATAAAAATAATTCAAAACATGTCAGTGATAAAAAATATATCAATTCTTTTACAGAAAACTGAATGAAATATGAACATAAACCAATTTCACTGTCTTTATTGTCTCTCTTCAGGCCAATTTCATGACCCCCGACCTACTAGAATGATTAAGCAGACAAGAATACCTCTTTGAAAATGTTCAACAATTGTGAAGCTGTTTTAATCTGCTTATTCCTTATATTTATATTTGCTTGTGACGGCCAATCCTTGCCACCATTATTATGTGGTTTTTGTTATTTATGTTTAAAAAATTAATGTCATAAAGCTATTCCTCATATGAATCTATCTCTGATATTTTTAGCTAACATGGAGGTATTCGGCGCCAGAAAAAGAGTGATCAAGGAAGACAACTCTTTCCATGATGACAACACATGTGACCAGTGTGAAGAGTCGGGACTGTTTGTTGTTGCCACGGGATTTTGTCGGACCTGCAATGATTTCTTGTGTAGTGTGTGCATCCAGCAGCACAGAAAATTTCGGGGAACCAAACATCATGCCTTGCTGGAGGGTGACGACATGCCCCACCAGAAGCCAGCTCCAATTAATGTGGAACACTGTGCTATACATCCAGACAGAGCGGTGGAGATGTATTGTTTGGATGAGGATATCCTGGGATGTACACTGTGCTTCTCTTTTGGACACAGAACCTGTCAGAATGTGGGCATGATTTCAAATATTTCCAAAGATGTTGAGTTTTCGGAAGAGTTGACACAAATCCAAGAACTGTCAAAGACTCAGGAAACTT
The DNA here is from genome assembly GCA_007844125.1 of Sinonovacula constricta. Classification (NCBI taxonomy): domain Eukaryota; kingdom Metazoa; phylum Mollusca; class Bivalvia; order Cardiida; family Solecurtidae; genus Sinonovacula; species Sinonovacula constricta. Next base: position 7,172,110 of record CM017570.1, on the reverse strand, counting down.
CTTCCAATCAATTTAGAGAGTTAGTTAAACTCTTACATTCAGAAAACATCCATTGTCACTCTAAAAGTCTAGAAAATTATCAAACATTTCAGTCAGAGGTAATGAAAATGCTAGAAACACATAGAAAGAAAGTGTCAAAAAGAGCAGATAAGATGAAGGCAAAGAACATGAATAAGCTTGAAAAGCTGATGGACCAGTTTTTGTCTTATGAGCAGCAGATGGGAGCATGTATGGAAGATATTTATGAAAAGGTGCATTTCAGAGAATGTCATAGAGATCAGTTGTTCATAGCCATAAAGAAAAATAAAAGGCAAATCATCGAAACTCTCCAAGAACTTAACAGATTAAATCCAGACTTGTTCATTCAGGAATATCACTTCAATTATAACCCTACTTTTAAACAATGGATTTTAAAAGAGAGCATGTTCAAAGTTAAGACACCAACACCTCCCACATCTACATCTCAAGTTTCGACACCAACACCATCTGCGTCTACATCTCAAGTTTCTACACTAACACCTCCCGTATCTACATCTCAAGTTTCTACACTAACACCTCCCACATCTACATCTCAAGGTTCTACACTAACACCTCCCATATCTACATCTCAAGTTTCTACACTAACACCTCCCACATCTACATCTCAAGTTTCTTCACTAACACCTCCCACATCTACATCTCAAGTTTCTACACTAACACCTCCCACACCTAAATCTCAAGTTTCTACACTAACATCTCCCACATCTACATCTCAAGTTTCTTCACTAACACCTCCCACATCTACATCTCAAGTTTCTACACTAACACCTCCCACACCTAAATCTCAAGTTTCTACACTAACACCTCCCACACCTAAATCTCAAGTTTCTACACTAACACCTCCCACATCTACATCTCAAGTTTCTTCACTAACACCTCCCACATCTACATCTCAAGTTTCTACACTAACACCTCCCACACCTAAATCTCAAGTTTCTACACTAACACCTCCCACATCTACATCTCAAGTTTCTTCACTAACACCTCCCACATCTACATCTCAAGTTTCTACACTAACACCTCCCACACCTAAATCTCAAGTTTCTACACTAACACCTCCCACACCTAAATCTCAAGTTTCTACACTAACACCTCCCACATCTACATCTCAAGTTTCTTCACTAACACCTCCCACATCTACATCTCAAGTTTCTACACTAACACCTCCCACACCTAAATCTCAAGTTTCTACACTAACACCTCCCACATCTACATCTCAAGTTTCTTCACTAACACCTCCCACATCTACATCTCAAGTTTCTACACTAACACCTCCCACACCTAAATCTCAAGTTTCTACACTAACACCTCCCACACCTAAATCTCAAGTTTCTACACTAACACCTCCCACATCTACATCTCAAGTTTCTTCACTAACACCTCCCACATCTACATCTCAAGTTTCTACACTTACACCTCCCGTATCTACATCTCAAGTTTCTACACTAACACCTCCCACATCTACATCTCAAGTTTCTTCACTAACACCTCCCACATCTACATCTCAAGTTTCTACACTAACACCTCCCGTATCTACATCTCAAGTTTCTACACTAACACCTCCCACACCTAAATCTCAAGTTTCTACACTAACACCTCCCACACCTAAATCTCAAGTTTCTACACTAACACCTCCCACATCTACATCTCAAGTTTCTTCACTAACACCTCCCACATCTACATCTCAAGTTTCTACACTAACACCTCCCACATCTACATCTCAAGTTTCTTCACTAACACCTCCCACATCTACATCTCAAGTTTCTACACTAACACCTCCCGTATCTACATCTCAAGTTGGGACACCATATGCATCTCAAGTTGTGACACCATTTGCATATACAACAAAAGTTGTGACACCATCTGCATCTAAAGTGAAAGTTGTGACACCATCTGCATCTAAAGCGAAAGTTGTGACACCATCTGCATCTAAAGCGAAAGTTGTGACACCATCTGCAACACAAGTTGTGACACCTTTGGCATCTACAGCTAAAGTTGTGACACCATCTGCATCTACAGTGAAAGTTGTGACACCATCTGCATCTATAGCGAAAGTCGTGACACCATCTTCATCACAAATCGTGACACCTTTTGCATCTACAGCGAATGTTGTGAAACCATATGTTTCTACAGTGAAAGTTGTGACACCATCTGCATCTACAACAAAAGTTGTAACACCATCTGCATCTACAGCAAAAGTTGTGACACCATCTGCATCTACAGCAAAAGTCATGACACCATCTGCATCTACAGCAAAAGTTGTAACACCATCTGCATCTACAGCAAAAGTTGTGACACCATCTGCATCTACAGCAAAAGTTGTAACACCATCTGCATCTACAGCAAAATATGTGACACCATCTGCATCTACAGCTAAAGTTGTGACACCATCTGCATCACCATTCGTGACACCATTTGCATCTACAGCAAGAGTAGTAACACCATCTCCATCTACAGCAGAAGTTGTGACACCATCTGCATCTACTGCAAAAGTTGTAACACCATCTGCATCTACAGCAGAAGTTGTGACACCATCTGCATCTACAGCTAAAGTTGTGACACCATCTGCATCTATAGCGAAAGTTGTCACACCATCTGCATCACAAATCGTGACACCTTTTGCATCTACAGCGAATGTTGTGAAACCATCTGTTTCTACAGTGAAAGTTGTGACACCATCTGCATCTACAGCAAAAGTTGTAGCACCATCTGCATCTACAGCAAAAGTTGTGACACCATCTGCATCTACAATAAAAGTTGTGACACCATCGGCATCTACAGCTAAAGTTGGGACACCATCTGCATATACAGCAAAAGTTGTGACACCATATGCATCTACAGCAAAAGTTGTGACACCATCTGCATCTACAGTAAAAATTGTAACACCATCTGCATCTACAGCTAAAGTTGGGACACCATCTGCATCTACAGCAAAGGTTGTAACACCATCTGCATCTACAGCAAAAGTTGTGACACCATCTGCATCTACAGCAAAAGTTGTAACACCATCTGCATCTGCAGCTAAAGTTGTAACACCATCTGCATCTACAGCAAAAGTTGTGACACCATCTGCATCTACAGCAAAAGTTGTGACACCATCTCCATCTACAGCAAAAGTTGTAACACCATCTGCATCTACAGCAAAAGTTGTGACACCATCTGCATCTACAGCAAAAGTTGTGACACCATCTGCATATACAGCAAAAGTTGTGACACCATCTGCATCTATAGCTAAAGTTGTGACACCATCTGCATCTACAGCAAAAGTTGTGACACCATCTGCATCTACAGCAAAGGTTGTGACACCATCTGCATCTACAGCAAAAGTTGTGACACCATCTGCATCTACAGCAAAAGTTGTGACACCATCTGCATCTACAGCAAAAGTTGTGACACCATCTGCATCTACAGCAAAAGTTGTGACACCATCTGCATCACCATTCGTGACACCATCTGCATCTACAGCAAAAGTTGTGACACCATCTGTTTCTACAGCTAAAGTTGTGACACCATCTGCATCTACAGCAAAAGTTGTGACACCATCTGCATCTACAGCAAAAGTTGTGACACCATCTGCATCTACAGCAAAAGTTGTGACACCATCTGCATCTACAGCAAAAGTTGTAACACCATCTGCATCACCATTCGTGACACCATTTGCATCTACAGTGAAAGTTGTGACACCATCTGCATCTACAGCAAAAGTTGTGACACCATCTGCATCTACAGCTAAAGTTGTGACACCATCTGCATCTACAGCTAAAGTTGTGACACCATCTGCGTCTACAGTGAAAGTTGTGAAATCTTTGGTTTACGTCAAGTCGTTGAAAGACAATAAAGACTGTTGTATTTCTGGTATGACGTCAATATCCCAAACACATCTCATTTTGTCTGACTTTGACAACAAGTGTCTAAAGCTGGTCGACATCAAGAGGAAGGAAATAAACAAAAGGCTTCCTCTTACATCAAGTCCAAGGGACGTAACTCTAATACCTCAGTCACAAGTGGCAGTTTCTCTTCCAAACCTAGAGGAGATTCAAATCTTCACTGCCGATCAGAATCTTGATTTCTGTAAAAGTTTACATGTAGCAGGTAGATGTCATGGACTGGACTGTTCAGGGGACAAAATTGTAGTATCTTTCACCAGGCCAATAATGATTCAGATACTGGATCTGATGGGTAATATCCTTAAGACTATTCAACAAGATTCTTCAGACAAATTGCTGTTATGTGTACCTTCATATCTTACAATAACTCCAGATCACAAATACATCTATATAAGTGATCAAAATAAAAACACCATTACCTGTATTGACTCCGAGGAAATCGTCCACTGGGTGTATAAAGATAAGGAGTTGGTGAGTCCTAATGGCGTTGCTATTGGAGAGAGCGGGCATCTCTACATCGGCAGCAAGAACAATCACACCATCCACGTGGTGTCTCCAGAAGGTGTGAGGATCGCTATCATACCTGTGAGCCAGTGTGGAGTACATTATCCGCGGGCAGTATGCTACAGCAACTATGGACAGATGCTGTACATATCCAATAACAAACAATGTAGCCAAAGTAACTTGATAACTTTGCTCTCTTTCCGGCAGTGATTGTGTTACTTGCACATCTTTTAACATTATAACCATTACAAGTCAGTTACTTTGACAGAATAATTCCTCTACCAAATGTTGCAGAAACAGTTGTATGTCTACCGCAATCTGAAAAGTTAAGTGGTTCTAGTATACATCTTTGTTGATATTGTAGGGTAGTTACTTGACATTGACATGTCTACTCATTTCTCTGTTTTCAGTAACGTCTTGATCACATTTGTTTATGTGATAAAATCATGACATTTGTGCGTGTAATGCAGGTCAGCGCTCTTCAACGGTCACCAATCCGTTCACCAGTCACGGTAACCGTTGCTTAACCACGTAACTTTGAAGCCTCTTAAACCACGTCGCTAAAGATTTAACCCAGCAGCTAGGCTGGTTTAAAGTGCTTATATTTCTATCTCTGTGTTATTAGACTTATCTTATTAGTTATGCATAAATCGTCAGCTGTTTTGTCTCAGATCAGTTTTATTTTCGTTGCTTGTATTTGAGAAACACATCAGGATGCGCGAGGTTAGAGCTCAATAAAACTGGTTTAAGCAACCCAGTTTGTCCTTTTGCCTACTGAGCGTTCCAATGTGGTAACTGTTGGGTTTCCTCTGTTAGTACATGTCTCGCTACAGTTTTTTTTTGTGTAACTTTGTCCATTTGACTGGCATGTGAGAACCTTTGTCCAGTGCTTTTTTCAAATTTTAATGTGTTTCTAAGATCATAGGACCATGTAACATTTTCTTACATATAAATAATGAAAAAATCACTTAATGCTTTGGATACAGAACACGTATTCACAAAAAAAGACAAACTTCAACAAAAATCGGCTCATTTCGGGGAATTTCATATCTTACTATCAACAGGATATATTTATGTCATGGGTTTGAATCCCACCAGAAGCAAACTTTTTATGATCATATTATTAATTTGTTAATAAGAAAAAACAAAACTGTTATGATATTGCTACATATAAAGTTTAGTTAATTTATTGATTTTTTACGAATGATACTGATAAGCGACGTAATATTAAATACACACCACGAAATACTGTGTCCAAATTTCAAATTAGAAATTGTAAATGTTTATAATACTATGTAGTCTTTTTCAATTCTTGAATTTCATTTTGATGTCTAGAGTAATATCTAATAAAGTAACAACTTTCAGTTTTGCATAGGGGATATTTTACATTATTATTTAGTTGAATTTGTTATATTCATTATTATAATTATGTACATTTTCTTATGGGACCGTCATGATATATATCTTAATAATTCCATTACAGCAAATACGTTTTATTATAATTCTGTACATTTTCCTTTAAAACCTTCATGGTATATACCTTAATATTTCCATTAAAGCAAATACGTTTTATTATAATTATGTACATTTTCTTATAGTACCGTCAGGGTATATACCATAATAATTCCATTACACCAAATACGTTTTATTATAATTCTGTACATTTTCCTTTAAAAGCTTCATGGCATATACCTTAATATTTCCATTTCACCAAATACGTTTTATTATAATTGTGTAAATTTTCCTTTAAAACCTTCATGGTATATACCTTAATATTTCCATTACACCAAATACGTTTTATTATAATTCTGTACATTGTATATACCTTAATGTTCAAGAAATTAACATTAGCATTTTAAGGTACAGTGCATTAACATCGTATAATTAGTATCATCGTTCACATTTTAAAATGTATTGTTTTGCTACATTTTAACCTATTTTCCATTAACAATTCACAAAGTATTTGTATTTCATCTCCTATTCATATAAGTATTTCTTCATCAACAGTAAGTGTGTATGTGCTTGGCAATGGTTTAATGTTTAATTACTCATTTACATTAATGCAAGAGTGTATTCTCTCATCCATATTAACAACCACCTGTTTATCACTTTCGTTCATATTACTTGTATATGATCTTGAAATTTTACCTTTTTTTCATTAAAACAGTTTGAAGTATTTCTATTTCATCAGTTAATAGTAAAACCATGGTCAAAACAGTCAACAAACAGGCCCTTAGTATTGCAGATTCTCCTAAAGATAAGAGTTATAATTGTGAATGCTTCACTAAGACGTAAAATGGCCAATGCATAAACAAAAAGGGGTTAAAGTGTACTATCTCATTTACTGATGTATGTGTTTTTGATCATCAAACGTTCTGAAAATATTTGTTATTGTTTATGATTTATCAATGTGATTTTATTCATTGTTTATTTGTATTACTTTTAGATGATGTCTTAAAATATTGTTTTAAGTGTGCTTATCAATTATCTTTGTGTATTTCTTTAATTCATTGTTTATGTGACTTTCACCGTTACTTTTGTTTTCCATTGTACTTTTAACCTCGGTGGATATCTTTTTATTAATATTCTATATAAATCATTTGGTTCTGAATGTCATGTACATTCTTCAATTTTATCAGGCTGCTCTAAAATATACAGAGAATAATGTATGTTTATACTGCACGTTTATACAATGTACATATTATATATATTAAACATTTAAGACTATTATTTGTTAAATATTAATGGTTGAACATTTGTTCTAAGTGCAAGTGGCTAGTCATTAATTATCTATTTGATTTGATATACATGATCTTGTGATTTACATGATCTTGTAATTGACATGATTTGTATGATCTTGTGAATGACATTATTTACGTGATCTTGTGATTGACACAATGAACATGGTCTTGTAATTGACATGATTTGTATGATCTTGTGAATGACATTATTTACGTGATTTTGTGATTGACACAATGAACATGGTCTTGTAATTGACATGATTTGTATGATCTTGTGAATGACATTATTTACGTGATCTTTTGATTGACACAATGAACATGGTCTTATAATTGACATGATTTGCATGATCTTGTGAAAGACATGATTACGTATTTTTTTTGATTGACAGAATTAACATGGTCTTGTAATTGACTAACCTGATTGACATGATCTTGTGATTGAAATATCTTGTGATTTACTCGACGATTGGCATGATCTTGTGGTTGACATGATCCTGTGACTAAACTGAGTGACATGATCTTGTGATTGACATGATCCTGTGGTTGACACAATTTGCATGATCTTGTGATCGACATAACCTTGTAATCGATATCGTCTTGTGTTTGTCATGATTGACATGACCTTGTGGTTGACATGATCTTGTGATTGACATAATTTTGTGATTGACATGATTTGTATGATTTTGTGGTTTACATGATCTTGTGATTGGCTTGATCTTGCGATTGACATGATCTTGTGATTGGCATGATCTTGTGGTTGACATGATCATGTGACTGACGTGATTGGCATGATCTTGTGATTTAAATGTCTTTTGATTGACTCGACGATTGACTGACATGATTTTGTGATTGGCGTGAACTTATGATTGACATGATCTTGTGTTTGACACAATTGACATGATCTTGTAATTGACATGATCTTTGATTGTCACGATTGACATGTCCTTGTGGTTGACACGATTGACATGATCTTGTGATTGACAGTGAAGGCAGCACTATATCTGCTTCAAGTGGACACCATGTTCAGATAAATGACGTACTGTTAGTGGGATAATAAACACAATAAACAAACAAACATTTAAAACATATTGTTTTGTTGTTTTTTGGTTTGGGGTATTTGAGACGGTGGGGGTAGAATAGACAGATAATGGGGTAAATGTATACTTCTTTAAGAAGGGAATGGCTCTGTTATTTCATCCCAAGTTGGCCTAAATAAGCACTGAAATTACTTATTTATTGACATTCAATTACTGAGTCATTTTTTGTTTGTTCAGTAAATTTTCTCAATATACTTGCTCATTTTAATGGGTGTTATATAAGCTCTAAGGTTATAAGTAAAATAAAAAATTGAAGTTCTGATAGAATTTATCAATTTATGTGTTTGTCTTTCTTTTTTTTCTTTTTTTTTTAATGCATAAGCTTACTAACTTCTCAAAGTATATTTTGTTCCTTGAATTACAAATATGTAATTGTACTTACAGATGTTAATGAAATATATATTATATGTAAGTTGATTGTGTGTGAGTACTTGTTTATCATCTTTTTGTTCTCAAGTTGTTTATTTTTGTTTCCTTACTTTCAGACTGTTCACAAGATGTAAATAATGTTTAAGTCTAAAGTACATTTGTCCATAACTTGAGTGTAAATGTATTTGTTCATCAATTTTGTGTGTGAATTTGCTAATTCGTTTTGTTCATCATTTTAAGTGCATTTATAAATGCAAACGGATATGTTATATTAGAGAGTGGTTTTACCTAGTCCATGAACTTATGTCTGTTTGTTAATTACTTATTTTGCTTGTCTATTTGCTTGTTGACTTTTTAGAGTATATTTGTTAGACAGGTCTGAATGAAAGTGCCTATTAATTATTTTACTCAATACATGGCGGAAATATTATTCATCCATCCGCCTCGCCAATGTAAGATCATGTTTATGAAAGTTATTTTTATGTATGGAACGAGTAAAACATAAACAAATTTCAAACGCTTTTGTGTTGTACATGGGAACCATTACTGTCACAAACTGCACTACAGTAGTTAGACTTCTTCAACATTATCTTTCTTAACCTACCAATCTCCTGACCCTCTCTTTGTCTATCTATGTATCTATATCTTGCTCTGCTCTATCTTTGGTTCTCTCTCCCTCACTGTATCACTCTGTCTCTCCCTCCCTTCTCTTTCTCCCTTCCTCTATCTCCCTCTCTCTCCCTCCACTCTCTCTCTCTCTCTGTGCTTCCCCCTCTCTTTCTCTCTCTCCCTCTCTGTATATCATAAATAAATGGTAAGGATGTATCTGTCAAACCCGTTTTAGAATGTGCATTTGTATCAGAACTTATATCCCTTTAGTATATAATCTATAAAACAAATATTCAAACAAACTCATCATAAAGACTCACCCAGAAAGCATCCTCGAATCACCTCGGCCATTTCACTAAATGGGAATTTTTTGACAGAAGGACAAAACAAAGATAGCAGCTCGGATGACAGCTCGCTATAGTATGGTGTTTGTGAGATCCCTGAAATTCTACCACTAGTAGATTTCAATGTATTTACCACGGATGACTTATATAAGATATATCAGGCGAGACATTTATTCATATAAGGCCATCTTGAATGATTAAATCATACATGTATTTGGGTCCTATCAGCATAAGACATATGTATAGTTGATAACAGTTGTACATGGGTGAAAGTTTTCAGGATTATTCCTGATTTTAGGTTTCTGTGTGTCTGAAAATGGTTGTTTTTCTATATTTTCCCTATATAAATTGACATATTTTCAGAATTTCAGGTTTTTCATAATTTCTAACTTTCACCCATGGTTGTAACAGTTGTGAACATTTCTTTCTCTCTTGGATTGACTCGCACATAATACATAACACTATCTTGTATAGTCTAGATAAGAAAGCAATGACGTACAAGGGAGCATTCTTATCTTGTGCGATGTGTGTGAATGTATGCATGAATAAAGGTAAATTCTAGAACAAATACAAGCAAGTATGGCGAAATCGAGTAATAGGCTGAGTGGATAAACAAATCGGTATTTTACGGGTCTTAGTCTCAGGTGAGTACAGTATTTTAAACTTAAGCTCAAGATTCAGCAACCTTTTCGAAATTACGAAATCTCGCGCAATCTCACTCCGCGAGATTTGAGGTCAGGGGGGTTCCGTTTACTTTTGCACGAACAAAAACGTCGCATGTATAATCACATTTAATACCAAAAACAAAATTTTAGAAGACATATGCACAGAAATAAGTCCTTAAAGTTCAATATAACATTCATAAATGTAGTTGGCAGTTCAAATTAATTTCAAATTACCACTATTATAAAGCATATTTACTTACTTGGCAAATATAGATATTTTAGTGGATATATATATATATATATATATATATATATATATATATATATATATATATATATATATATATATATATATATATATATATATATATATATATATATATATATATATATATATATATATATATATATATATATATATATATGTAGGTTGTATTATTTGTTGCAAATCTAGGTTTGGAAAACAGGTCACCCGACTTTCCGAAAATACAACTAGCAAGGGAAGACAATACCATCGGATGGCTCAGTTAACCAAGTGAAATTGTGATAGAAGAAGTAGAAGTTGTAATAGCAGTTGTTGTAGTTGTTGAAGTCGTAGTGGTCGAGGTAGAAACAAAAGTAGAAGCAACCGCATGAGTAGTAGTAGTAATGGTGTTGGTGGTGGTGGTGGTAGTAGTAGTAGTGGTGGTGCTAGTAGATGTAATAGTAGAAGTTGTGGTAGTAGTTGCTGTTGTTGAATTTGTAGTGGTCGAGGTAGTTAAAAAGTAGAAGCAGCAGCATGAGTTGTAGTAGTAGTAGTGGTGGTGGTGGTGGTGGTAGTAATAGTAGTAGTAGTGGTGGTGGTAGTAGTAATATAGAAGTAGTAGTAGTAATTGTGGTAGTAGTAGTAGTAATAATAACTATCGTAGTGGAAGTAAATGTCGCTATTATTTTTATTAAACCTTTTTTCTGTCTTCACTGATAAGGTATCATAAAAGATAGCATCGTTAGGTTCTACATAGCTTTATCTTTATTGCAACAATGACGATTGTGCTCTGTGTGCTGAATCAGGCCAAAAAATTGTTTCTGTCGGACCTGCGCTAATTACATGTATCACAAGAGTTTTAGACAAGAGACCACGAACTGCTGGATGCTTAATGATACCTGCTCAATCAAAAGTAGAGACATTTGATGTGCGCTCCGATAGGCCGATTGAATCATATTCTGCTGAGACGACACATTGGGATGCGCGTTGTGCTTATTGGGAGCAACTAATCCTGTCAGAATAAAGCTCTTATTTCTGATCTGTCAGCTGACATAGAATCGTCTAGAGAGTTTCTGCACAAACAGAATGCAGCAGAAAAGCTTGTAGTGTTGGAGGTTCATTAGGGGCAAGCCTTCCAGCAGTGTTTTTATATGCACGATGAGTGTCACACTAAAACTTTAGAAGGTTACCTGAAATTCCGAATCGAAATTTTCACTATGGTTGAATAAATTGTCGAGAAAGTAAGGCTAAGGGAAAAAAAACTGACACATTGAAGAAAGAAAACGAACATCAGTTATGGAGATGTTAGCGTAGCAAATTAAAAAATATTCAGAAGATAGATCAAAGAACATATAGTGGATATCGTAAACAAAAAAAGATCGCGCTGACACAGTAGTTGACGACAATGAAGTCTAGTGTTGTTGTTGTTGCTGTTGTTGTTGTTGTTGTTTGGATAGAGGTTAACACTAGCAGAAAGAGGGGACGCGTGGCGATGAGGGAGTGCAATGATTAGTAAAATTAGATGGGAATAGAAAAATAAAAATGAAAATATTACGATCAGGTTATTTTTAACCAAGTTTTCAAAGAAAATCCTGGTTATTAGATTGGGTTATGGCTGGCGGGCGTTCGGCCTAAAACAGAGGGTTTCTGGTCAATAACTTCAGTTTGGATAAACCAATCTTGCTGAAACCTTGGATATAGCAAGGTTGCATTAAGACCTAGCTTGGGATTGGATTTGTTACATAGTTGAGAACCTGGTGTCGTGGCATGGCCACGTTTCTTGTTAAATAAATAGAATAAAATAAAATTAATAACTTTAATGCCAGTCCACCTTAATTATATATGTAATCACAGTCATTTACTATTCATACGTTATACCTAATGTCAAACTTATGAGATATTTTTAATGTCAATAATATCAGGAGATTGTTGATTGTTTTCGATTTAGACTTGAAAAATGGTAAAATATCCATAAATAATTATAAATGATTTGCTATGTAGACACGATGGCTTCAAATTAGAACTTTTAAGTTGTAAAATCACTTCCTATTTTGGTTGCTGTCCAACCTCACTTGTGACCTATTTATGAATATATAGATAAAGCAAGCCCGGATGAAAATCAAAGCATTTTTTATTTACAGAAATGACTTATTATGTCTCTTTTCTCAGCTAAAAAAGAAACACGCTTCTTAACAAACTATTTGTTCACACACTTTGAGCTACTCTAATGCTATCACTTTAGGCTATGTTTTTTGTGTGTGTAAGTGTAGCACCATTCGGAGTTTCTTAAACAATGACCGCCTCATAACTCCACTGACTGGGTGTGTAAACTGAAAACTGAAAAATTGCAAAGATCAAGCATGCTCTGTATATTGTATATGGTTATATAGGCCTAGGGATTATTCTAGAGCTCGAAAAGGGGCAGGGTGGCACAAAAAGGGGCAGGGTGGCACAAAAAAGGCCACGGCACTTTCCAGGTTTATAAGTTTATAAACATAATAAGAGTTTATTCATTCATATTTCCTGTCCATATTATTGTATTTTATTTCTTTATGAAGACATAATGCATGTAAATAAATCAAATACATAATTTGTTGTTTGTTTTTTTTGTAATTTATGTATTTTTGTTGATAAGTTGGGTATATCATTCAAAATCTTTTGTACATTTCATAAAATTTCAGGATTCTAAGTAAAAGTCTTTCTCAAGAAAAACGTATCCGAAATTAGGTTGTCCGAATTAACATAAACGTTGACCGCTGATCGTCTGCAAAACTAATCAGGGGTGATAAATTCCATTGCAAGTTGAGGTCGGGCGAGTAAAAAATTGCTGTAGCTAGTCCTACCGGGCGAGTGAAATTTCAGATCGTCGATATTTGTTGTTGAATAAAAGAAAATGTAATTATTAATGGTGAACAATTTTGTACTCCACCACTACATTTTTAATGCCTAACGAAGTATGACCATTACATGCTTCTTACGCTGACTAAATTGTTTGGGCAAATATCACAGTGTTTTGTTTGAGAACGGTCAAGGTCACCTCTGGTTAAGTTGACACAGTTCAATCCACATCTCAGTCATTGCCCTGGAATATTTGAGACATGCCGAAAGGATTGTCTCGGTAACTGGCTGTCGGTTGATACTGGTGTCAAGACCAGCCGCCAACGTCAAAGGAGGTCTACCGCTGCCAGAAATTGGCACATTACACATTGCACAGTCCGAACAATGCCAGGTGCACTTTACCTATGACAACAACCTAGTTCGCAGTTTATTTCACTGATCAACTAGTGCGCTTACGGACATAATATTCGACGAGAACACAACTTGCATACTTTATATACTGTTTTTTACCAGCTGGAGCGCGCCGCCTATATATGGAATGCTGAAAAAAATTGCACATGCGAGCAGATGTCCTCGGATATTCTCGTTCTAGCCTCTCTCGGTAAATACAATATACGATAAATTTACGTAACCGTGTCACATCCGGATATCAGCGCCGAATCTAGCAGTGAATGACATTGACTGATTGGTCACATTTCAAACAAAAAGTAAATGGGCGGTCAAAATAAGGGCAAACCGGAACTGTTTGTAGGCATTTTAGGGGCAAAAGGGCGGGGCTTAAAAAGGGCAGGGCGGGGCTTTACAAAGGGCAGACCGGAGCGCTATAATAATTCCTTATAGGCCGCATGTGGGGGTGTGAACAGCTATTATTTGCATTTGCCTAAAATACTTCTTGTTATCTTATCTTGTTATGTTAGTACGCAGGACACCAGACAAAGGAAATATTCTGAATGTAACTTTCCATATGGCTTTCCCATTTATAATTCCTACTGTTGTTATCAAGACTGATTGTTGCAAGTTGGATGTTGGAAATTGCGTGAAATCTAGTCCTGGTTTGACTTTTGTAAAAATCATTTGGCGTCTAAACATGCAAGTCCTCTTTCCTTCATTCTTTCGCACTTGTAAATTTAATTAAATCATATTCGGCGCAAACCATCTGTTTGTCTGGTCTCTGACTGTAAAGAGGTGTTTGATGGCTTTCAGTCCAAGAGTGCAAACCATCTGACGTGAAAAGGAAGTGTTACGAACACAATAGCAAAATGGTACTGTGTGCCAACCAAGCGTGCCATTATAATATTTAGAAGGTATGGCACATACTCCAATAATGTTGGTGGGTTCCTTTAATAAGTTACAAGCAGATCTTCTTAACTTGCATTTAATGTTTACACACAAACACTAATACTGTAGAAGCTAAGAGTTAAAAGTTGTAATATGGTGTACCCGATTGCTTTTAACAGTTAGTGTTTTGTTTTCTTGTAACATATGTAAACTGTTTCAGCCTGCTTTTTCCATTTATTACTTTGCTCTTGTTATGGCCAATATTTGCAACCATGTATGTATTTGTTATTTACTAGTATTTTGAAGTGATACCAATCTTAAAGGTAATCCTGTTATTTACCTAGCTCTTATGTTTTCAGCCAACATGGAGGTATCCGGCGCCAGAGGAAGAGTGGTCAAAGAAGACAACTCTGACCATGATGACAACACATGTGACCAGTGTGAAGAGTCGGGACTGTATTTTGTTGCCTCGGGATTCTGCCGGACCTGCAACGATTTTTTGTGTAGTGTGTGCATCAAACACCACAAGAAATTTCGGGGAACCAATCATCATGCCTTGCTGGAGGGTGACGACATGCCCCACCAGAAGCCAGCTCCAATTAATGTGGAACACTGCTATACATCCAGACAGAGCGGTGGAGATGTATTGTTTGGATGAGGATATCCTGGGATGTACACTGTGCTTCTCCATTGGACACAAAACCTGTCAGAATGTGGACCTGATTTCAAATCTGTCAAAGGATGTTAAGTTTTTGGAAGAGTTGACAGAGATACAAGAAGCGTCAGAGAAACATAAGTCATTTTCCCATCACTTCAGAGAGTTAGTTAATGAGTTACGTTGCAGAAATGACAATTGCCACGACAAATGCCTAGAACAATACCAGGCACTTAAATCAGAGATGATGAACATGCTAGAGAAACTTGGGAATAATGTATCCAAAAGAGCAGATAAGATGAGGGAACAGAACAACGAAAGGCTTGAAAAACTGATGGACCTGATTTTATCTTATGAGCAGCATGTTGTGTCGTGCATAGAGAATATTCCTGAAAGTATAGGATTGGAAGAATTAAACAGAGATCAGTTGTTTATAGCCATTAAGAAAAACAAAAAGGAAATCATTGAATCTGTACAACAATTTGCCAGATTAGCTCCAGAATTCAGTATTCGGCATTTTCGCTTTAGTTATAACCCTTCTGTTAAGAAAATGATTTTGAAAGAGAGCAAGTTTAATGCTGATGTACCCACACCATCCGAATCTACGTCTAGAGGAACAGTAGAAAAAGGTGGCAATGTCGGAACAGAGTCACTAATTCCAGCCCTCTCTAAAGAATCTAAAAAGGAAGCTGGCAATGTCGGAACAGAGTCACTAATTCCAGCCCTGTCTAAAGAATCTAAAAAGGAAGCTGGCAATGTCGGAGCAGAGTCACCAATTCCAACCATCTCTAAAGAATCGAAAATGATGGCTAGCAATGTTGCTACAGGGTCACCAATTCCAACCATCTCTAAAGAATCTAAACAGAAGGCTGGCAATGTCGGAGCAGTGACAACAAGTCCAACCATCTCTAAAGAATCTAAAAAGAAGGCTGGCAATGTCGGAGCAGAGTCAACAAGTCCAACCATCTCTAAAGAATCTAAAAAGAAGGCTGGCAATGTCGGAGCAGAGTCAACAAGTCCAACCATCTCTAAAGAATCTAACAAGAAATCTGGAAATGTCGGAGCAGAGTCATCAATTCCAACCATCTCTAAAGAAACTAAAAAGAATGCTGGAAAAGTCGGTGCAGTGTCAACAACTCCAACCATCTCTAAAGAAACTAAAAAGAAGGCTGGCAATGTCGGAGCAGTGACAACGACGTCGCCCACATGTCAATGTAAAGATAAAGTACAAAAGGACAACAGCATCAGAAAAGAGTCACCTACAATTATCTGTGTGGTGTCATCGTTTGTAAACGTTAAGTCATCTGACGACAACAATGACTGTTGTATTTCTGGAATTGTTGTTGTATCTCAAACACAACTAGTTCTGGCTGATTTTGACAACAAGTGTCTAAAGCTGGTTCACATGAAGAAGAAGGAAATGATCAAGAGGCCTCTTACATCAAGTCCACGAGACGTAACTCTAATACCTCAGTCACAAGTGGCAGTGTCTCTTCCAGACCTAGAGGAGATTCAAATCTTCACTGCCGATCAGAATCTTGATTTCTGTAAAAGTTTACATGTAGCAGGTAGATGTCATGGACTAGACTGTTTAGGGGACAAAATTGTAGTATCTTTCACCAGGCCAATAATGGTCCAGATACTGGATCTGATGGGTAATGTCCTTAAGACTATTCAACAAGATTCTTCAGACAAAATGCTGTTGTGTGTACCATCATATCTTACAATTAGGCCAGATCATAAACGCATCTATATAAGTGATCAAAATAAAAACACCATTACCTGTATTGACTCCGAGGAAATTGTCCACTGGGTGTATAAAGATAAGGAGTTGGTGAGTCCTAATGGAGTTGCTATTGGAGAGAGCGGGCATCTCTACATCGGCAGCAAGAACAACCACACCATCCACGTTGTGTCCCCAGAAGGTGTGAGGATCGCTATCATACCTGTGAGCCAGTGTGGAGTACATAATCCGCGGGCAGTATGCTACAGCAACTATGAACAGATGCTGTATATATCCAGTAACAAACAAAGTAGCCAAAGTAACTTGATAAGTTTGCTCTCTTTGCGGCAGTGATTGTGTTACTTGCACATCTTTTAACATTATAACCATTACAAGTCAGTTACTTTAACAGAATAATTCCTCTACCAAATGTTGCAGAATCAGTTGTATGTCTACCGCAATCTGGAAAGTTAAGTGGTTCTAGTATACATTTATGTTGATATGTAGGGTAGTTACTTGACATTGACATGTCTACTCATTTCTGTGTTTTCAGTAACGTCTTGGTCACATTCGTTTATGTGATAACAAACTCATGACATTTGTGCGTGCTTATGTATTGCAGGTCAGCGCTCTCCAACGGTCACCAATCCGTTCACCAGTCACGGTAACCGTTGCTTAACCACGCAACTTCGGAAGCCTCTTAAACCACGTTGCTAAAGATTTAACTCAGAAGCTGGGCTAGGAGCTAGGCTGATTTGAAGTGCTTATATTTCTATCTCTGCGTTATTAGACTTATCTTGTAAGTTATGCATAAATCATCGGCTGGACCGTTTTGTCTCAGATCAGTTTTAATTTCGATTTGAGAAACCCATCAGGATGTTCGAGGTTAGAGCTCAATAAAACTGGTTTAAGCAACCCAGTCTGTCCTTTTGTCTAGTGACCGTTCCAAAGTGGTAACTGTTGGGTTTGACCTGTTAGTACATGTCTCGCCACAGCTTTTTTTGTACTTTTGTCCATTTGACTGGCATATGAGAACCTTTGTCCAGTGTTTTTTTTTTTTCAAATTTTAATATGTGTTTCTAATATCATAGGACCATGTCACATTTCTTACCTATTAATAATGAAAACTTCACCGAATGCTTTGGATACAGAACACGTCTTGACACCCAAAGAGAAACTTATATCGGCTCATTTCGGGGAATTTCATATCTTACTATCAACAGGATATATTTGGGTCATGGGTTTGAATCCCACCAGAAGCAAACTTTTTATTATCATATTATTAATTTGTTAATAAGAATAAACAAAACTGTTATAATATTGCTACATATACAGTTTAGTTAATTTATTGATTTTTTACGAATGATACTGATAAGCGACGTAATATTAAATATACTGCACGAAATACTGTGTCCAAATTTGAAATTAGAAAATTGTAAATGTTTATAACATTATGTAGTCTTTTTCAATTCTATAATTTCATTTTGATGTCTAGAGATAATATATAATAAAGCAACAATTTTCTGTTTTGCAATGGGGATATTTAACATTTTTATTTAGTTGAATTTGTTATATTTATTATTATAATTATGTACATTTTCTTATAGGACCGTCATGATATATACCTTAATATTTCCATTACAGCAAATACGTTTTATTATAATTCTGTACATTTTCCTTAAAAACCTTCATGGTATATACCTTAATATTTCCATTACAGAAAAAAACGTTTTATTATAATTCTGTACATTTTCTTATATGACCTTCATGGTATATACCTTAATATTTCCAATACAGCAAATACGTTTTATTATAATTATGTACATTTTCCTATAGGACCTTTATGGTATATACCTTAATATTTCCATTACAGCAAATACGTTTTATTATAATTATGTACATTTTCCTTTAAAACCTTCATGGTATATACCTTAATATTTTCATAACAGCAAATACGTTGTATTATAAGTCTGTACATTGTATATACCTTAATGTATAAAGATATAAAGATTAGATTTATAATTGTGAATGCTTCACAAAGACGTAAAATGGCCAATGCATAAACAAAAAGGGGTTAAAGTGTACTATCTCATTTACTGATGTATGTGTATTTGATCATCAAACGTTCTGAAAACATTTGTTATTGTTTATGATTTGTCAATGTGATTTTATTCATTGTTTTTTTTTGTATTATTTTTAAATGGTGTCTGTTAAAATATTGTTTAAATGTGTTTATCAATTATCTTTATGTATTACTTTAATTCACTATTTATGTGACTTTCACCGTTCCTTTATTAATATTCTATAAAAATCATGTGGTTCTGAATGTCATGTACATTCTACAATTTTATCAGGCTGCTTTAAAATATACAGAGATTACTGTATGTTTACACTGTATGTTCATACAATGTACATATTATATATTAAACATTTAAGACTATTATTTGTTAAATATTAATGGTTGAACATTTGTTCTAAGTGCAAGTGGTTAGTCATTAATTATCTATTTCCTTTGATATACATGATCTTGTGATTTACATGATCTTGTAATTGACATGATTTGTATGATCTTGTGAATGACATTATTTACGTGATCTTGTGATTGACACAATGAACATGGTCTTGTAATTGACATGATTTGTATGATCTTGTGAATGACATTATTTACGTGATCTTGTGATTGACACAATGAACATGGTCTTGTAATTGACATGATTTGCATGATCTTGTGAAAGACATGATTACGTATTTTTTTTTGATTGACACAATTAACATGGTCTTGTAATTGACTAACCTGATTGACATGATCTTGTGATTGAAATATCTTGTGATTTACTCGACGATTGGCATGATATTGTGGTTGACATGATCCTGTGACTAACGTGAGTGACATGATCTTGTGATTGACATGATCCTGTGGTTGACACAATTTGCATGATCTTGTGATCGACTTAACCTTGTAATCGATATGGTCTTGTGATTGTCACGATTGACATGACTTTGTGGTTGACATGATCTTGTGATTGACATGATCTTGCAATTGACATGATTTGCATGATCTTGTGGTTGACATGATCCTGTGTTCGACACTATTGACATGATCTTGTGATTGTCACGATTGACATGACTTTGTGGTTGACACGATTGACATGACCTTGTGATTGTCACGATTGACATGACTTTGTGGTTGACACGATTGACATGACCTTGTGATTGTCAGTGGAGGCAGCACTATATCTGCTTCAAGTGAACACCATGTCCAGATAAGTGAAGTACTGTTGGTGGGATAATAAACACAATTAACGAACATTTAAAACATTTAAAACAGATTGTTTTGTTGGTGTTTAGTTTGGGGGTTTTAAGGGTATGGCGGTAGAATTGACAGATAATTGGGTTTTTTCATTCCAAATTGGCCTAAATAAGAACTGAAATTACTTATTTATTGACATTCAATTACTGAGTCATTTTTTTTGTTCAGTAAATTGTCTCAATTTACTTGCTCATTTAAATGGGTGTTTATAAGCTTTAAGGTTATAAGTTAATTAAAAAAAATGAAGTTCTGATAGAATTTATCAATTTATGTTTTGTTTTTCAATTTCTTTTAATACATAAGCTTACTAACTTCTCAAAGTGTATTTTGTTCCTTGAATTACAAAAATGTACAATAAATAATTGTACTAACAGATGTTAATGAAATATTTTTATATGTAAGTTGATTGTGTGTGAGTACTTGTTCGTCATCTTTTTGTTCTCAAGTTGTTTATTTGTGTTTCCTTACCTTCAGACTGTTCACAAGACGTAAATAATGTTTAAGTCTA
The DNA here is from genome assembly GCA_007844125.1 of Sinonovacula constricta. Taxonomy (NCBI): domain Eukaryota; kingdom Metazoa; phylum Mollusca; class Bivalvia; order Cardiida; family Solecurtidae; genus Sinonovacula; species Sinonovacula constricta. The sequence goes on along the minus strand of CM017570.1, from coordinate 7,151,299 downwards.
AAGTACTATTGTCAATAGCTTAAGTGTAAATGTATTTGTTCATCAATTTTGTGTGTGAATTTGCTCATTCTTTTATGTTCATCATTTTAAGTGCATTTATAAATGCAAACGGATACCTGTTATATTAGAGAGTGTCTTTACCTAGTCCATGAACTTATGTCTGATTGTGAATAACAAAGTGTATTTGCCTTGTTGATATTTTACAGTATATTTGTATATTTGTATATATAGGTCTGAAATGAAAGTGCCTATTATTATTTAACTCATTACATGGCGGAAAGATTATTCATCCATCCGCCTCGCAAATGTAAGATCATGTTTATGAAAGTTATTTTTATGTATGGAAGGAGTAAAAATGAAATGAAATTCAAACGCTTTTGTGTTGTACAGTGGAACCATTACTGTCACAAACTGCACTACCGTAGTTAGACTTCTTCAACCTTCTCTTTCTTAACCTGTCTATCTCCTGCCTCTCTCTCTCTGTCTCTCTCTCTGTCTCTCTATGTGTCTCTCTGTGTGTCTCTGTCTCACTCTGCTCTATCTTTAAATCTCTCTCAATGACTGTCTCACTCTTTCTCTCCCTCCCATCTCTCCCTTTCTCTCTCTCTCTTCCCCCCCCCCTCTTTCCTGGCAGGTTGTGCCATTTACAAAGGACATAGTTGAAAAGATAGAGCTGAAAAACATAGAGTTCATTTGTTCATAGCCATTAAAAGAAACAACACACATATGATGGAATCTGTTAAGAAATTTGATGAATTTACTCAAAAATTGTATATTTGAGAATTTTATTTCAGCCATAATCCTACTGCTAAAGAAGTAGTTTTCAAAGAAAGCAAGGTCAGAGTTGTGATGACCGATCAACCATATGAAAATACATCTTATGAGGAATTAAATAAAAAAATGTGATGTCGGATCACAGAAACTTACACCATACGCACCTTTACTCAAAGGCAGCAATGTCGGAGCAACGACATATGTGTCTAAAACTGGTAAACATGAATAGCAATAAAATTACCAAAAGACAACATCTTGCGTCACGTCCACTTTGATACCCGATTCCCGAGTTGCATTGTCTCTTCCAGACTTCCACCTGATTCAAATCTTCACTGCCGATCGGAATCTAGACATTTGTCAATGTTTACGGACAGCGGGCAGATGCCTCGGACTAGACTGTCTGGGGGACAAAATTGTAGTATCTTTCACGTGGCAAGTAATGTTTCAGATACTGGATCTGATGGGTAATGTCCTTAGGACTTTACAACAAGATTCTTCAGACAAAACGATGTTTCGTGTACCTTTATATCCTACATCGCAGAGTTATGAAAATGCAAAATAACTGCTCTCCTATGCTCAATAGTAGACTGACCCGATTAGACCGGAAGAGATCATTTAATTGAATTCAATTGCTTTCAAAGTTGTGACATTTACTATAGAGTAAAGAACAAATTCATTTAGTGTCGTGTAACATATGAATGGAGCAATGTTGTCGTTATAGTTAATGTTGTGAAGAACGGCGCGCTGAAATTTCGGTCATTATTAATCTTTGGTGAATATCAAAAATAAATTTGAGTCATTTGAAATTGTTTATATGCTATATGTTTATGAATGATTTGTTTACATTGCATTTTTCCACGATGCACTTTGGACAAATCAAAATAAAATTCTCTTCTGTCCTGCTGTTTGTATTCGGACCTTTCCCTTTGCGTCCAAAGACAATTTATCACTGCATAATCTGGTTTTGTGCTTTATAAAGTGTATTCTTAATTACATCTTTTTGACGTAGTAAGGGATTAAAACACGTGTACTTGGGTAGTTTTAGTTTTATTTTTGGTTGTAGAGTTACAAATAGAGTTGTTGGATTGCAGACCTCTTTCATAATTAGAATAACCCTCCTTTTTTTACTCTATTCTCTTATAGAAGCTGGAAACCATCTCACTTGTTTCGTAAATAGACAATTCCTTCCTGTTTACGGTATATTTATAATTAATAACTATTTGCTATTAATCTAGTTAACGTACAGCCGTGATACTTAAAATGTGAAGTATTTTTTTATTTTATTTTATTACCTCTTTCTCTATAGCTGCACATCTTCTTATTACATTTATGACAGGTGTTATGTCCCAGCTGTATGATTAAGCATGTGTCGACATATATCCAAGGGAATTTTCCTCCTGCAGACCTGAACAAGTATGTCTTGGTCCATGACGTAAACATGTAAAATAGGAAGAAAAATGTGCAGCCAGTCCAGGATTCGAACCCGGGACCTTCGTTAACAGGGTGTATGCTCTACCGACTTCCTCTATCAACCTGTTACATACAAACATGTCATTCCCATGGTTCTTTAGTTTGTGCCCTGACAATCTAGGCAGTCAGATTAAACCCTCTCTGGTCCAACTCATGAATGCTGGGTATGATATCTCTGTGTTTCTGCTAATCATAACCTCTTTACAAATTGCAACCCTCAAAAACAAATATGGGAAAAGTTAAAGATCAAACACGCAGATTGGGTATAATTTAGCAGTTTATGTATTGGGGATATCACCAAATGAAGTCTACTCCAGCAACATAGATGAGCACTGCCAAATTCTCACAGACAAGCTACTGTCCATTGCAAGGAAGGCAATTCCAGAATGCAAAAATAATAGTAGAAGAAACATGTACCATGATGGGATGAAACTTGTTCTGAGGCAAATAAGGGGCGCAAAATAGCTTTAAACAAATAAAAAAGAAATCCATGTCTTAACAAATATGATCTATATATGGACGCATGCGAAGCACTAGGTCTTTGTTCTTACAAGCCAAAACGGAAAACCGGAAAAAATGCGGTCAACATTAACAAAGCCAGTAAGATGGACGTTTGGCGCAAAATCCTCAGAATTCGGGAAAATTTATTCAACCCTATACCTTTCTTACAAAAAAGCCATCCTCAATCACCATCAGTTATGAAGCAGATATGCTTATTTCTCAATATGAGGATGTCTCCTAGGATTCGAATATAGAACAAACGCAAGGCAAACTTTCAGACCAAGTTCAAATCAGAACAAAATCTACTGCAAGAACCGGGTGAAAACAGACCATCTTTAAATAAAAGCTTCTCAATTTTAACAAATTATCAGAACAAGGAATAATACTGACACTATACTAAACCTAATCTGAACCTATGGATCCAACTTTTAACCAAATACGAGACTAGTGAGAATAGCCAAGCACACCATCTACAAGAGAAATACACCACAAAACAAAATCCCTCAATCATCCCTCAGAGCCCTATCAGCCTCACATCCTAAACATGCAGGCAAATTACTCGAGGGGATAGTGAAGCTTCGTTTAGAACACTTTTTGCAAACAAATATAAAATAATCAATCCTATTCAATCAAGCAGGAGACTAGACTAGACTTTAGACTAGTTCACACGGCTACAATACGCTGTCACCCAAGCTGAAAATCGGAGTGTTGTAGCCATCTTTCTTGACCCGCATGCAGCTTTTGACCTTACATGACACTCAGGCATTCTCTACAAACCAAGGAATATGGGATAACAGGCATACATGTATCTGAAGGCCTTTTTGAAAAACAGAACTATACAAATTTAAGAAGACGGGGAGCTCTCTAAACCCGAAAAATTGGTGAGAGACACACCACCCCACCCACACCCTCTTGATGTTAACATTCAAGAATCATATATCTGATATCTGACAGCATTAAAAAGATGTTATTTGAACCTGAAGATGCTGAGAATGCTAAAAGGGATCAGACAGTAGCCTCCATTTGTACTGGTCCTTAATTCGTCATAGAATACGAGTGTCAAATCTATATCAGTGCATATACTCAGTTACAAAAATTAGTCTGCCTACAGAATAAAGCCCTCGGAATAGAATTGGATACCCTTAACAACGTTCAACGCCATATATTAAAACAAAAAGCCAGAATGCCCCCTTCCCGCGTCCCCACCATGCCAGGAGGGAAGAGCAGCAAGTCAGATTCAGGGCCTGAGTCCGGTCAAAACCAAAAAATTCTTGTGAACCAAATCCTCGGCAACGGTTACTACACCCGCATTAAAATAGCCAAATCAGTACAACAAACTTTACCTGTTGGGGCCACAGTTTAGGACCGAATAGAGGAGTACGGTGTAGGGGGTGGGGGGCTGCACTGTAGCGGAAATGGGTCATATGCATAGAGCAGTTCAGGTAAGACTGCCCCATTCAAATAAGGGCAACAACACTGGAATTTTCATACACAAATTACTCAGATTGGTTAATATATACATTGCATATATATAAGATCCAAATACTGGCATTGAGGCTTATACCATTGTCAAACCCAGTCAAAATTATCTACACATTGATAGAATTGCTGATTAGACTTCCATCTTTAAGGCAGAATTAAATGCCACAATGCTTGCCTTATACTGTGTACTTAGACAAAACACAAACACATTTGTCATTCCTTGGGACTCATCAATCAAATTTGATAACAGCATATCCAGACCAGACCTCTGAAGTAAAATTAGAATGGTTATTCACCTTCGTCCTGAGAAGGGTCACAATGCATGGTGAATCAGGTAGAATCTCTGGCAGCGATCGTGCCGAAGCGGCAGCCAAAGAAGGCCTTTGTATCTCAAATCGCCATTTTGGTTAATCTAGATCTGAAATTCACTTTAATGACTAATCAAATTTCTTAAAGAAATGGGGAAATAAAACAGTCTTAGAAAATAGTACACTTAATAATAGCACACCCCTAACTGCTCGTACCTTGCATACATTCAGGAAATATCCGAATCAAAGCATCAGTAGATTAGGAACAGCTAAAATATTACTACCTGGTAGTTCATGGAAATACTTATTGACTCTAGATCCTATGAGTCCTATTTGTAATTCCAAGGCTTTTTTTTTCGCTGCCAGGGAAAGTGGCCCATTCCTTTTAATTTTGGGGAAAATAGGGTGATTTCTGCCTTAAAGGGGAATCAAAAATATGAGGTAAAGCTACATTTTGGGGAAAAATGCATGGTTTTAAAGAAAGTTTCTAAGGGCAAGGCGCCCGTAAACGGCTCCTACTAAAGAAGAAAAGAAAAGCCCTGAATTAATCTAACAACGATGAGTCACATTTTCTGCTGCAGTGATGGATCCATCGGCTCAAAAGGAAATTATTGGAAGAAGTATTTATCCATTAGTCTTCCACTAGACCTGCAAAATCTTCTATTTCTACCATAGAAACTTGAAAATAAGTCTTTCCGATACCTAAGCAAATACATAAAAACTATGATATGCTTGGAGAATAATAATTTCTATAACGATAAACCGTATACCTAAATAAAATAAAAATGAACGGATGGACGTCCTGCTGCTTTTCAATGTAATGAAATTTGGTTAAATTCGGTCGACAGGCGTGTAATCAGACGGTTAAATGTGGTCGACAGGCGTGTAATCAGACGGTTAAATGTGGTCGACAGGCGTGTAATCAGATGGTTAAATGTGTTCGACAGGCATGTAATCAGACGGTTAAATGTGGTCGACAGGCGTGTAATCAGACGGTTAAATGTGGTCGACAGGCGTGTAATCAGACGTTTAAATGTGGTCAGCAGGCGTGAAATCAGACGGTTAAATATGGTAGACAGGCGTGTAATCAGACAGTTAAATGTGGTCGACAGGCGTGTAATCAGACGGTTAAATGTGGTCGACAGGCGTGTAATCAGACAGTTAAATGTGGTCGACAGGCGTGTAATCAGACGGTTAAATGTGGTCGATAGTCGTGTAATCAGACGGTTAAATGTGATCGACAGGCGTGTAATCAGACGGTTAAATGTGGTCGATAGTCGTGTAATCAGACGGTTAAATGTGGTCGATAGTCATGTAATCAGGCGGTTAAATGTGGTCGACAGGCGTGTAATCAGACAGTTAAATGTGGTCGATAGTCGTGTAATCAGACGGTTAAATGTGGTCGATAGCCGTGTAATCAGACGGTTAAATGTGGTCGATAGTCGTGTAATCAGACGGTTAAATGTGGTCGATAGTCGTGTAATCAGACGGTTAAATGTGGTCGATAGTCATGTAATCAGACGGTTAAATGTGGTCGATAGTCGTGTAATCAGACGGTTAAATGTGGTCGACAGGCGTGTAATCAGACAGTTAAATGTGGTCGACAGGCGTGTAATCAGACGGTTAAATGTGGTCGATAGTCGTGTAATCAGACGGTTAAATGTGGTCGATAGTCGTGTAATCAGATGGTTAAATGTGGTCGATAGTCATGTAATCAGACGGTTAAATGTGGTCGATAGTCGTGTAATCAGACGGTTAAATGTGGTCGACAGGTGTGTAATCAGACGGTTAAATGTGGTCGACAGGCATGTAATCAGACGGTTAAATGTGGTCGATAGTCATGTAATCAGACGGTTAAATGTGGTCGATAGTCGTGTAATCAGACAATTAAATGTGGTCGATATTCGTGTAATCAGACGGTTAAATGTGGTCGACAGGCGTGTAATCAGACGGTTAAATGTGGTCAACAGTCGTGTAATCAGACGGTTAAATGTGGTCGATAGTCGTGTAATCAGACGGTTAAATGTGGTCAACAGTCGTGTAATCAGACGGTTAAATGTGGTCGATAGTCGTGTAATCAGACGGTTAAATGTGGTCGATAGTCATGTAATCAGACGGTTAAATGTGGTCGATAGTCATGTAATCAGACGGTTAAATGTGGTCGATAGTCATGTAATCAGACGGTTAAATGTGGTCGATAGTCGTGTAATCAGACAATTAAATGTGGTCGATAGTCGTGTAATCAGACGGTTAAATGTGGTCGACAGGCGTGTAATCAGACGGTTAAATGTGGTCGACAGGTGTGTAATCAGACAGTTAAATGTGGTCGATAGTCGTGTAATCAGACGGTTAAATGTGGTCGATAGTCGTGTAATCAGACGGTTAAATGTGGTCGATATTCGTGTAATCAGACAATTAAATGTGGTCGATAGTCGTGTAATCAGACAATTAAATGTGGTCGATAGTCGTGTAATCAGACGGTTAAATGTGGTCGACAGGCGTGTAATCAGACGGTTAAATGTGGTCGACAGGCGTGTAATCAGATGGTTAAATGTGGTCGACAGGCGTGTAATCAGACGGTTAAATGTGGTCGACAGGCGTGTAATCAGACGGTTAAATGTGGTCGATAGTCGTGTAATCAGACGGTTAAATGTGGTCGACAGGCGTGTAATCAGACGGTTAAATGTGGTCGACAGGCGTGTAATCAGACGGTTAAATGTGGTCGACAGGCTTGTAATCAGACGGTTAAATGTGGTCGATAGTCGTGTAATCAGACGGTTAAATGTGGTCGATAGTCGTGTAATCAGACAATTAAATGTGGTCGATAGTCGTGTAATCAGACGGTTAAATGTGGTCGACAGGCGTGTAATCAGACGGTTAAATGTGGTCGACAGGCGTGTAATCAGACGGTTAAATGTGGTCGATAGTCGTGTAATCAGACGGGTCCACACTAAAATCGAACTGATATCTCATTTATGAATTGCACGGGCCTAACACCTACATAGCCGATTACAAACTTTAGATTTGTTTATGTTTAAATCTCTATGGATTTTTTTTTGACTTATTTAAATGATTTAATTTGCATACATAAAATATAAGTTGACAGCAATACATTAATCTGTCCAGTGGAAATAAGAAGCCCGAACAGAGCAACCCACACGTATTTTCCAAGTGATAGACACACACACACACATACGCACGCACGCACGCACGCACACATACAATTTGATACTGCTACTAAATGTATGGGTCTTCCGGGCGAAGTCACCACCACAGAGTCGAGAGTTTCGGGTTTGGGTCGGGGGGAAGTTTGGAGGGACCGTCTCCGCAAACGCCGCTTAACAAAATAATTACATGTACATGGAGATAATCCGAAATGGCGATTTGAGATACTAAGGCCTTGTTTGGCTGCCGCTTCGGCACGCTCAATCTCAGTGATTTTACATGATTCACCATGCATTGTGACCCTTCTCAGAACGCTGGATAACCATTCTAACATGTAATTACAAAATAATTATTAGGGGCTCAATTTACGCCAAAAGCATGCATCCTGTGTAGAATCTAGCAGGGCCTGTCCGGATCAGCTCCTGACCGTGGCTCGAAGAGAATCGACCTGGGGATCGCGGGAAGTTGGGAGGACTTTTCTCCGCAGATCCCCTGTTTTAAATCCCCAAATTTTAAGTGCATGTAATATAATACTGCGACTATTCAGGTGCCACGTTCATCCCATGTTCAACCTTTTATATTTTATCCGTAATTCACATTGAATCACTGTTAACGACTTATGCAGGGCTAATCGAATCAGCCATATACCCCTCAGCCCATCGAGACTGGACGCGGGGGCGGGTGGAAGTCGGAATAGTTTTTTTCCCGCATAGCCAGGGAGACCAAGCAAAACCCACACAGACACATATCCTATTCGATTCCTGACGGCATCTGGTCGCAGAATACATGACAAGATTGAAAAAATAATCTGTTAATTAATGTTTTTAAGTGACAGAAGCTTTGGAATTTATTTTTAAACCTTTTTCACATTAACAAGGAAAAACAACGACAACACTGAAACAAATAGGCTTGCTTCAGTTTAAACTTGCTAATATAAATTTGTTTACAATCATTTTCTGAGGTAAAATTGGACATGTTTGTATAATAAGAAGACCATGATAGCCATTAATCGCCCACCTGAATACACGGGCTTTAGTAGGCTCATATCAAATGTCACGTGATAAGGAGTTTCTTAGAAATCTTTGGTGAAGATTGGGTCATAAATGCGGCCTCTAGCGGGTTAACAGGGTTGTTCTTATATTTGACATAGTGACCTATTTTTAAAGCCTACGTGACCTAGTTTAACACTCATCCATTCATGCAGACAAACATTCTGGCCAAGTTTGGTAAAGATAGGACCATAAATGTGGCCTCTAGTGTGTTCACAAAGTTTTTCTAAACTTGGACAGTGACCTAATTTTTTGACCCAACGTGACCCAATATCAACTCGTTCAAGAGTTCATGCAGTCGAACATTTCGACCAAGATGGTTGGTTGGTTGGAACTAGTTTAACGAGGGTCAGCACATCCTTTCGGATTTTATCGTGACCCCGCCATGTTGCCCATGCATGGCTTGAAAGTTATTGTCCTGAAGTATGGTCTAAAATGAGCCCTTAGGCGGTACATAGTTCATGTACCCGTTCAAAAGGGTGAAATGGATTTCTTTGATTTTGATCCAATGTGGTGTGGGGGTGAGCTAGGTTGCTTGTGAATTCCACAGCCTAATCTAATGCCCCCCCATCAAAACAATGGGCCGTGTTATGATCTCAAATAGAGATTTCGCTTTGTAAACTGAAGAAAGTACCTCCTGTATGGTAAACCTCTTTCCTTGCGAAAAGAAGGGGTAGGGATGTGGTTTACTTTTATGGATACTGATAGCCGAGTCGATAGTTATTGTGTGTTAGATTGGTTATTTTGCAACAATATTTGATGTCTGGACGCCTGGGGCCCGACCGCCCACTAAAACATTTCCTTCCTTTACGTACGTGTTGCATATAGCAAGGGAAATGTCCCCAGCTGTTTGTGTACGGCAATGATCGCCTACACATAGTTACGTGTTATAACACTCACTAAGGTTTGTATGTAGACTGTGTTAGGCGTTCATTATCTTATCGGAGACTTTACACAATAGCACATGTACATTTTTCCACATGGACATGGAGTACATAGAACAGGGTTAGGCTAATAAATATGATGTGTTACATGTTGTACATAAGTAGAACCCTTTATTATGTAGTTACATTCTCAATATAGTGATGTACATGACCGATTACTCAGATTCCCTGCAATTCATCATAATTGTTGACTGAGAGGTATTTTTAGGTGTTAAGAGCGGGTGTTGATGTTTTTTCACGGGCCCTTATGGGCCATTGTTTATTCTCTTAAGGTCCGCGGTTATCATTTTTTCTGTTGTTTGATTTGGATATGACATCGGTTGTATATTTTGTTGTCTGTGTTTATGTAGGTGCTATATCATTAAATATATCTAATGTAATTTATTTCTTCTAAGTAATTAAAGAGCACGTTTTAATTAATGTCTGGAAGCCCTATGTTTATGTTAAGTGTTTGTTCTAGTTTATGTTTGTGTTGGGTTATTGTATGTTGCCTATACTGGAATATAACTTGATTGAAAACTTCCCCCGTCCATCAATGTGGACCATTTCTTAGTCTAACTTTATTTTCGTCACCTAGGTAGCTGAGTCCTGGTCTGAGTCTAGTGTGCATTACATCACAGGCTATATTATGATGGTGCTTTTTTACTGGCTTAATGTAAAGCTGTAAGTTTCTTTGATACTCAGGCCGATTTTTAGTGGGATGCCATGAGAGGTCTTTTTTGCTCTTTTGTCAGCAGTTTCATTGCCTACAATTCCTACATGACTTGGTATCCAGACAAGACGTATTTCTGTTCTGTTATACTTTTGTTATGGCACTTATGTTTTGTTTGATTACTTTTGGCCTGTTCGTTCTTTAAATTTGCTGAAGAGCTTAAAATGCTCTAAGCAAGTCGGTTTACAAGTCTACAGTGCAGTTGTTTAATTTGTTCTTATGTACCCATGCCACATCTTCCTTAATTTCCTTCTCACTCGCCTGTGAAAACTGAGTGACGATGGTCTTTTTTCATTTTAGCATGTGTTTTGATAAGCGGAAGTACAAATTTTCCTAGTGCAAATGTTTCACCTGAACTTTTGCCAACATTCTTTACTTTGTATGTGATTAGCATATTTGCAAAGAATGCGTTAAATTTGTTAATCTTGGCCTCAAATTACATTATGTATAAATATTTCAACATTATAAATCGTACATAACAAGCTGCAATGTGGTTATGTTGAAAGTAGGCCGCCATTTTAATGTTGAAAATGTGAAGGTCGCATACTGCATTGTGGGACTGTTGTCCTTAGTTACCGTAGCAAACATAAATGTTAAGCATTACATTGCACTTGATGATGTTGTTGTATTTCTGCTATTTTGGTGTTCATTTGTGCAGTCAAATCGTTAAAGTTGCCATTTTTTGGTTAGTAAAGATCTTTGTGCATGTTTTGCAATAGTTTTAGCAGTTAGCCTAGTTTTCTAGAGCCCGCAAGTTTTCAACGCGCGGTTGCGGGCTTATGCCAGCAGGCGGGGTTTCCCCAGTGTGGGATGCGGGCAGCATTCGCTATGTGAGCAATGTGCATACTGTGCACAGGGACTCCAATTTTGTTCGTTCTTCGTGAGAGACATTCATTTTCAAATCTTCCGAAATTCTTTTGTTCATTCAGAGTTTGATTTTTTTTCCTAAAATGGTTGGGCCGTAAACGCTGTGTAAATGCCCATTGTTGGTTTTTGGCTTCAGTCTAGTCTGGCAGAAGTATTTGCATGTTTTAAAGTTTATTTTAAATGGTCACATAAGATGTGGCACATTTGTTAAACTTGTACCTGAGAGTTGCTAAATTGTTTTAGCTTCAAGAAACTGGCCATTTAACCCTAATTAAGTAATTTATTGTAAATACGTTAGAGTAAACTTGAGTTTTACGGTTGTTTCATTTTCCAGTCAAATATGTGTTCAGAGTTTTTTCAAGTCACTGGCCACTGAATTAAGAGTTTTCAAGCCGTCAACCAAGGACCACAACAACAGTCACCTAGTTACGTGAAGGTCGTGTCAAGTTACGTTCAGTCTAGTAGAATTAAGGCCATGTCTTGCTACGTTAAAATCATGTCTAGATATACGAGTATGTGACGCGATCTGTGATTTTCGGTGAAATTGTGTTTCATATATTTTCTGAAACTACAATCATTTCGGATTCCAAAACTGGTTATGTTTTCAAAACATTCGAAAAAATGACATAGTTAGAATAATTTTCATGACTTCAGTATTGACCCATTTCAGGCGAAATTAATTAACAACAAAGGCAATTTGAATTGTATATTTACTTTGAAGAACATCATTGTATGAAATACACAAAAACATGTTCTTTGACAAGAACTTAACGAGCAAAAACACAAAGACATAAAAGTATATTACACAACCCATGTTTATTTACATTTTGAAGGAAGACCCCAGACATTCCAGACAAATGGCTGGTCAGAACTACTGGCACACAGCAGGTCAGCTGGAAGACCTTCCCACATATGAAGTCCTTCGCGCCGAAAGGGACTCGAATCCACGCTGTGGGATGCCAAGCGGTCAGACACGTAACATTAAGGCCATGGGCAGTTAAAAGTAGCAAAATTGCAGACATTATTCAGAACATTATCACAACAAATAAAGAAACTTTAAACAACAGTCGTGTTGAACACTGATAAATACTGTACAACATAAAGTACAAACACAACAATACAATTGTTATCAAATAATTTACATAAATTAAACAAAAGCTATTTTATAGCATCACAAGCTTTAATACAGTCTATTCTAACAACAGGCAAGTAAAAACAAAATGAAACCCATTTACATTTGTCAATACTCAACACAAAATTGTTAGTTGATTGCTTACAACGCCATACATGGCAATAGAGTTCTGAACAATCAGTCAATTCCCACTTGCTTTTATTCTCAAGCAAACTACATTTTAAAAGGATATTTCTTGTTCAATATTCTTATTCAATGTATTTGTACTTAAAAAATGCATTTAAGTTTGTTTTGGATTTTTGTCAACAATAAATATGCAAGATTTAAACGAAGTTTGAATTAATGGCAAATATCACATCATTTTCTGCTTCTGATTCATTTTATTTGTTAATAAAATTAAAATTCAAATGGCAAAATTCTTGACTTTTGTGCATTGTACTCAAAACAATGTCTGACAGCATGAAATAGAAGTTCATTCATGCATTTAATTAATTAACAGAAAATTATATATTCATGAACAGAAACAGGGGTACCAGATTTACAAAAACATTTCTCTGTCAAGACTTTGCTCAAGCTTGTCATTTAAAGTGTTGACATCAAGTGTTGATCGATACTAAAGTGAAATGTTTGAGATACACGTATCACTGGTACAGTCAGTGATTCGGAATGAAAAATGTTTTTGCAAGTGGGATCGGGTTCAATTAAAGTTATTGTAGACATTAATCAGAACATTGTTACAACAAATAAAAAAACTATAAACAACAGTCGTGTTAAACAATGGTGAACACTGTACAACATAAAGTACAAACACAACAACAAAGTTGTTATCAAATAACTTACATAAATTTAACGAAAGCTATTTTATAGCATCACAAGCTGCATGATACACTGGTTCTGCCCAGAAGTTCATGCTAAATACTGTTGTAAATCACTGATTGCAGTCCATCATAGTGATGCAACACAACTACAATCCTGTTGATTTTCATGCTCAGAAACACTGACAAAAATATTTTTATTCAAATTGAGATTTAAAACATGGATTTGCTGATCCTAACGTAACACTTCTTATGAAAAAAGTGTTCAAATGGTGGCTTCAATACAGTCCATTCGAACAACAGGCAAGTGGAAACAAAATGAAACCCATTAAGTTACATATGTCAATACTCAACACAAAATTGTTATCTTACAATGCCATACATAACAATAGAGTTCTGAACAATCAGTCAATTCCCAGTTGCTTTTATTCTCAACCATACTACATTTTCAAAGGATATTTCTTGTTCAATATTCTTATTCAACGTATTTGTACTTAAAAATTGCATTTAAGTTTTTTCTTTGGATTTTTATCAACAATAAACATGCAAGATTAAAACGAAGTTTGAATTAATGGCAAATATCATATTATTTTCTGCTTCTAGTTTGTTTTCTATTTGTTAACAAAATTTAAATTTAAATGGCAAATTTTTCTTCACTATTGTGCATTGTACTCATAACAATGTCTGACATCATGAAATAGAAGTTACATTCATGCATTAAATTAATTAACAGAAAATTATATATTCATGAACAGAAACAGAGGTACCGGATCCACTTACAAATACATTTCTCTGTAAAGACTTTGCTTAAGCTTGTCATTTAACGTGTTGATCGATTCTAAAGTGAAATGTTTAAGATGCGAGTATCACTGGTATACTAAAGTGAAATGTTTGAGATGCAAGTATCACTGGTATACTAAAGTGAAATGTTTAAGATACGAGTATCACTGGTATACTAAAGTGAAATGTTTGAGATACGAGTATCACTGGTATACTAAAGTTAAACGTTTAAGATGCAAGTATTACTGGTACACTCAGTGTCGATACTAGAGTGAAATGTTTAAGATACGAGTATCACTGGTATTCTAAAGTTAAACGTTTAAGATGCAAGTATCACTGGTACACTTAGTGTTGATACTAAAGTGAAATGTTTAAGATACAAGTATCACTGGTACACTTAGTGATTCAGAATGAAAAATGTTTTTGCAAGTGGGATTGGGTTCAATTAAAGTTATTGTAGACATTAATCAGAACATTGTTATAACAAATAAAGAAACTATAAACAACAGTTATGTTAAACACTGATAAACACTGTACAACATAAAGTAAAAACACAACAACAAAATTGTTATCAACTAATTTACATAAATTAAACAAAAGCTATTTTATAGGATCACAAGCTGCATGATGCACTGGTTCTGCCCAGAAGTTCATGCTAAATACTGTTGTAAATCACTGATTGCAGTCCATCATAGTGATGCAACACAACTCCTTAAGAAAAGAATGTTCAAAAGGTGGCTAAAATACAGTCTATTCTAACAACAGGCAAGTGGAAACAAAATGAAACCCATTAAGTTACATTAGTCAATACTCAACACAAAATTGTTAGTTGATTGGTTACAATGCCATACATAGTAGTAGTTTAGAGCTCTGAACAATCAGTCAATTCCCAGTTGCTTTCATTCTCAACCATACTACATTTTCAAAGGATATTTCTTGTTCAATATTGTTAGGGATTGGGATTAGCCGGCATTATTGCCGATACTGTGCAGCGACATTTCTATCATTATAGCACAGGGGCACTTATGAGGTGCCCAGGGACTGAACCTGGCCGGTCCATTATACTGACACCGACGAGTCAGGCGTAATGCTTTCCCCATGGCCCTGAGCGTTAGGAGGGAAGTCACTACTACCAACATTTATAGTCTTTGGATTGACCCGGCCGGGGTTTTAACCCGCGACCTCCCGATCCACAAGCCGACGCTCTACCGCTTGAGCTATTGCGGCCGGTTGATATTCTTATACAATGTATATGTACTTAAAATTGTCTGCATTTAAATTATTTTTTTTTATTTTATCAACAATAAATATGCAAGATGCAAACAAAGTTTGAATTACCGGAAAATATCATTTTATATTCTTCTTCTTATTTGCCTTCTATTTGTTAATAAAATGAAAATTTAAATGCCAAAATTCTTTATTACTATGCACTGTACTCATAACAAAGCAAACAGACCATGTTTGTGTCTTTGTCTAAGAAATTGTTACATAATTTTCATCATGGCAAAAACATTTGTGCAGTTGTTTTAAGTACATTTCAAGTGCAAATGCAATGCTTAACCAACACCATTCATGTTATACCTGGGTTTTAATAATAAATTACCAAATCACCGAATGCTTAGGTTTTTTAACTCATAAACTTAAACTGCATCAATAAAATTTAAGCAATATTAAAACCCAGAATGAACAATTACTTCAATTTAAGAAAATGGAGTTGTTTGGATTAAAAAACAATAGAAATCTGCCCATATTTAAAAAAATGATTAACATAAAACTGAACAGAAAATTTTCAATCAAAGTGCCCATGGTGTGACCATAAATACATCTCAAGATATGGACTGATATTCTGATTAAGTTTTTGCCAATGACATGACACAATTGAATGCTAATGTTCCAGGAACCAGCCCAATCGATTGTTTGTTTGTTTGTTTATTGGGTTTATTGTCCCACCAACAGTATTTCAGTAATCTGGAGACGGTTTCCAATTGAAGCAGTTATAGTGCTGCCTTCACTGTGTATAGCATGCTGTGAACAGCTGGCATGATACCACACCCAGTCACATTATCCTAACACCGGGCCAACCAGTCGTGGAACTACCCTTATATTTGTTTGAGCGTTAGCAAGGGAGCTATACCACTACCATTTTTAACGACTTTGGTATGTCGCGGCCCGGGATCGAACCCGGGGCCTCCTGTAACTGGAGCCGACGCTCTACCGATTGCGCTACAAGGTCCGGTCCCAATGGATTGAAACTTATGTAGATCTGCAACATTTGAAAGAGTATTAAGGTATAAAGGCTCATGGACAGCTTGCTAGGGTTTTCAAAACAGATTTATATGGTATAAATAAGACACCTATTCAGCTGAATGTAGATATGCAAACAGATTATCATTACAGATGGCTCAACATTTAAATATGGTAATAAGCAACAAATTGCAAAACACTATGTCCAGTGTGATAAATTTGCAAGAACAATACTTGCAAGGCATAGGTACTTAATCATGAGTACTTTGGCTTTCTTACATTCTTCAATGCTTTCTGGAGTGTGCCGGTGGTTCTACCCAGACATTTGCCTGGAGTCTTCCTCCACCAAAACAGCTGGATGTTGCTATAATGATTGTAAATGGTCGCTGCATTGCCTCTCAAAAACAAAGTAGTATGTGTGTGGTTATGTATAAACAAATAACTTTTTTACAGATCAATTACTTGTGTGACATGTTTGCCCATCATTTAGTACAACACCAACACCTTCAACACCACACTCACAATCTCTTCTTTTTTGTATATAATGTGCCCCTGAATAGGTCCGGTTTCTTTCTGACAACCAGTCCCGTCTTTGGGTACACATTGCCCCTGATTAGGCTTGGTTTCTTTCTGACAACTCAGCCCGTCATTGGGGACAATTATTTCTTCCTTCCTTTCCCTTCTTTTTTCTTCCCTTCTTTTCTTTCTTTCTATATTCTTTTTTAGGTGTTGTATCTAACTAGTCAATCTAATTTCACATGCATATGCGTATTTTGCATGACTTTCCCTTTTCTCTATTTTGACTTAATTTACAAATATTGTATTGCAACTGCGATAAACGTAAATCCACCACTGTCAAAAGTGTGGAATTGTCACATAACGACAAATTTCCAAATGTATTTTTTTATTTTCTTGTGGTTTTTATAAATACATTGAGCAACCAATAATGATGATAATAGCAACGTCCAGCTATTTTGGTGGAGGTAGTCCACCTGCACACCGCAAGTCAGATGGAAGACGTTCCCACATTAAGTCCTTCATCCCAAATGGGCCAAAACCCCATGCAATGATAAGCTGTCAGAGGAGCTACACGTTAGCGATGCAACCACTACGCCACGGACATCATAGAAGGTTTATTTTATGAACCATTGAGCGGTACTGCCATGCTCTGCAACAAGTAGCCTTGACCAATATAACAGTGCAGTTATTATCATATATATAGCATATTATCCTACATGGGTAGTATCTGGAATGTATTCATGCTTCTATGATTCTAAACAGAGAAAAATAGTTTTCACTTAAATAAGAAAACAAGACAAAGTGACACATTTTAGTGTTATGATGTCAATTATTTTATCATAACCATCGTGCCGATTCCTGGAATTGTCTGATGCTACTAGTTTGAGTGAAAAATTCCATCAATGATTCAAAGTTTTAAAGTTTTGTGCATATGAAACAGCATATGATGGAATCTTCTATTGTTTAAATTCTATTAACATTTTATAAACGATGCATTTTTAACTTCCCATATTTTATGTAGTGTTTAGTTTTCAAGAAGAAAACCTACTCAGTAACCAAGTTAAGTAAATCTTTAGAATTTCAACAAACATTGTCGGGCATTCTTGTTAAATTAGGATAAATGAAAAATAAATTAATAAGCAGTTAGCAACTCAAAAACATAATGCCACAGTAAAAAAACCCTACCTTTTGCAAATTTTATTTTTGGATTTTAATATTAACTGAAAGGTAAGCACAATGCTACAATACAGTTCTTGATTTAATTTCAAATACTGACAGTTGGTAAAAAGGGACCTCTAAAATCAGTGTTATAGTTTTTTTTGTAATAGTTAAATAAAATAGCTCCAATGGATATTTGTTCTTAAATATTAAATTTCTGTTTTTGAAGATAAAAATTGCCAATATAATGTCTACGAATATAAACCAATTATAGTTCTGCCAATGCTCAGCTATTATCGGTGGATGAAGGTCCAGAACAAACAACTGTTCAGAAATAGTCGACACACAACCTTAAAAAAAAGTGTCAGTCCTATCTGAAAGTGGAACTCTCGCAATGAAAAGCACAGGTGTATGACACAAATCATTAAGTAAAAAGTGAATAATTAGTTAAGATTAATTGAAACCTTAATACATCTTTGAATAATGCAGGATAGGATTAAAGAAACTGGAAATTTGTTAATTGTTCCTTTTATTACGATATGTGCTTAATTTGCGACTTTAAGCCATCTTACAAAAGAAGGTGTCTTTACTATTTCAAAGATAAATATTGCCAATATAATGTTGTTGAATATACATCCTATTATAGTTCTAGCACTGTTCAGCAATTATCAGTTGAAGGGCCCAGAACTTTTTTCGATGTTAAATTATTTTTAGTTGTTTGCATAGTTAATTTTCTATTCACTCAAAAAATTAGTTCTAGCTAATGTTCTTTTCTAAAAATGCTTTAAAAGTACACAATTTAAACAACAAGCAGTTCGTTGAAAAAAATATTGGAAATGTCAAGGCATCAATAGACAATATATAAACACATCTCACTGAAGACGATAGATGGAATGTTCACCTAAGAGGTGTAATGTCAACCAAGGTGCTAATATCAATAGACAATATATAAATACAACATATCACTGAGATCAATCGAATGGAATGTTAACCTGAGACATGTAATGTCAACCAAGGTGCTAAGTATCAATAGACAATATATAAATATCACATATCACTGAGATCAATAGAATGGAATGTTCAGTATTGTTCACCTGAGATTGGTTATGTTAACCAAGGTGTAAATAATCAATAGACAATATAAAATGATGTGTGTAAAACTATATGTAAAAACATATGGTCAAGTAATGTTTGTTCACAAGAAACATGGATGCCACTTTTTTAAGTTTATTGGGTTTATCGTCCCACCAACAGTATTTCAGGTGTTTGGAGATGGTGTCCACTTGAAGCAGACATAGTTCTACCTTCACTGTGTATAGCATGCCGTGAACACCTGGCATGATACCACAACCAGTCACATTATCCTGACACCGGGCTAGACAATCATGGAACTACCCTCATATTTGCTTCAGGGTAAGCATGGGAGGTATACTGCTACAATTTCTTTTAATGACTTTGTTATGTTGCTGCCCAGGATTGAACCCGGGGCCTCCCGTAGCTGGAGCCAACGATCTATCGATTGTGCTACCAAGTCTGGTGCTGCCACTTTTGTCTTTGATTTCAAAAAAATAACAAGTTTATTTTTATTGTTATTTCTTATAAAAAATTAAGAGTATGTTCTCTTTTGTAAATATGTATTATTTTTACCAATATCAATCGTTTAGATATCATTTGCTCTCTTCTGCCTTAGCATTGCTTGTCGAAGGTAAGAGTTTAGATAGAAAACTGTTTCTGTACGATTAAAAGTGTTGTGTTAGCTTATACTGGATTCTTAGCTGTTAGGAATATTTTTTTTCACATATTTGTCATTTTTACACTAAAATGATCTTGATTAAAGTTTTACATTACAATTGTGCACCTTGCATGTATAAAATGAAAATTCTTGTTTGAACTGAGCCCCAAACGCAAACATTTCACTTCATTCATTTGAGTCAGTCATAAAAAGTACAACGGTCAAGTTATTTTGTTTTACTCACATTATTTTGTTCATGTCTTGTTCATGACACTTCTAGACTTATGCAAAAAGTTAAAGTTTTGAGGGGGTGTTGTTGTTGTTTTTTAATTTAAAGATCTTTCTGGAAAGAAATGCAGCAAACAGTGTAGATGTTAATCCAAAAGCACATTGCAGGAGTAACACTGCTTGCATTTCTGCTTATTAGGCTATGACTTAAAGAAGCTAATCAATTTGACAGCTAGCTAGTTGTTCTATCCGGAAAGATTTTAGTTATGAAAACTACCACGGTGACTGTAATTGTTTACGGGCAATTTTAACATGTTAAAACTAAAGAATAAAATTTGTATGACATTCAATAGACACATCTGGAAACTAAAGTTGTATTTAGTGTTTCAATATTTCTGATCAACCAGAAGTTAAACTACAACAATAATTTAAGTTTGAAATCTCCAAAATGATCTTCCACCATATAGACATACAGTTTGACTTCATTGAAACTTATACTACTATCCTATTTTGAGGTCAATTCAGAAGATCTATCTTAAGTTATTGATCATTTTAGAATAATCAATTAAACTTTGAATTTATAATACCTTTATCTAAACCTTCAGTTAGGGATTAGGGATTAGCCTGCATTTTTGCCGATACTGCGCAGCGACATTTCTATTATTATAGCACAGGGGCACTTATGAGGTGCCCAGGGACTGAACCCGGCCGGTCCATTATACTGACACCGACGAGTCAGGCGTAATGCTGTCCCCTTAGCCCCGAGCGTTAGGAGGGAAGCCACTACTACCATCTTTAAAGTCTTTGGTTTGACCCGGCCGGGGTTCGAACCGATGACCTCCCGATCCGCAAGCCGACGCTCTACCACTTGAACTATTGCGGCCGTTAAACCTTCAGTTACTGCAAGAGCATCACTAGAAATGAAAAATAGAAGCCTGTCACATTGTGGTGCAAATTTGGAACATGTGTCGGGCGACAATTCAGTTCTTAAAATAATGGTACCTAAAACATTTCTGTGGTAGAGTTTGATGATAAATATTTAAATTAAGACAATTATCATTTTGTTGTTAATTTACTAACTATGTGACTAAAGTGACTTTTTTAAGTTAACTTTCTAGTTTATATTTTCAGTTACAGTTTGTTTGTTTATTTTTTTTTCACATTCTGTTTTCGGGATATTATGATTCATTTAAAACAAGAAATGACATTGTAAACAGACATATGCCCCCAAAGTCATGTCCAGTAAATCAAATTTTGTAATTGTCATTGAGGTATTTGAGTTATTAAAAAGACAATTACATTAGATTTATGTATACAACCATAATGAATTATTTACCACCAATTACTTGTTTTCAATAGGCAAATGCACTATCATGATAGGCCTACAGGCCGTGAACATGGGTCACATCGTCTGAATATGCTATTTCTTACGTGACAGGTCATCTTCATGTGTTCTACATTTCTGCCAGTTTATTTTAAAATCCCTCAAGAAATGACATACTGAGCGGACACGACCACCAGTGCAATTCTAGAGATTATGACTTTGACCTGTACATGTGACCTTGACCTTCACGTAAACAAGCTGTGTCTTCTGCGCGACACGTCGTCATCATGTGTTTGACATTTCTGCCAGGTTATTTCAAAATCCCTCCAGAAATGACAGAGTTACTGAGCAGACACGACCACCAGTGCACTACCAGAAATTATGACTTTGACCTGTAATCGTGACCTTGACCTTCGAGAAGTCCACCAAGATCTTGTGCGCGACACATCATCTTCATGTGTTTGACATTTCTGCCAGATTATTTCAAAATCCCACAAGCAAAGACAGAGTTACTGAGCAGACAAAACACCAGTGTACTTCTAGGGATTTGACCACCATTGCTCTTCTAAGATTTGACCTAGTGACCTACTTTTTGACCCCACGTGACCCAATAACCAATTCATCCAAGATTGCATGCAAACATTCTCAACAACTTTGGTGAAGATTGTGCCATAAATGTGGCCTCTAGTATGTTCACAAGCCTTTTCTAAGATTTGACCTAGTGACCTTCTTTTGACCCAACGTGACCCAACAACGAATGCAACCGAGATTCTATACAGACAAACATTCTGATCAAGTTTGATGAAGATTGGCCTATAACTGTCTAATGTGTTCACAAGATTTTTCTAAGATTCGACGTAGTGGACTATTTTTTGAGTCCACGTGACCCACTTATGAACTGATTCAAGATTTTATGCAGACAAACATTCTGACCAAGTTTGATGAAGATTGGGCAATAAATTTGGTCTCTGGTGTGTTCATAAGGTTTGACCTTTTGTCCTAGCATTTGAACCCAGGTGACCCAATAATGAACTTAAAAAGAAATTTAAGAAAAAATGTTGCATTAATTTAATTGTGGGCCTTACATAGCTTAGTTTATACTTTGTTCCCTTTTAAACAACTGACTGAAGAAGATGACTGTTCAACAATCTATTTTTAAGATGCAAGTTTTATTAAAATGTACTTATATATATCAAAATGTAGGATCATTACACTGTACTAGAAGCAAAGTGTCGAGTAGACCCTATCTGAGGTAAAACTGAATGTGTCTAAAGCCAAGGCAATGTTCACAAGGAACAGAAATAGGGAAATAGATTTTGTTCTATATGTTTTATAATGTTAAGCTTAAGTATAAACCACAGCCATCACCATCTGCCGACATGTACATAGTATATGTAGTGAAATGCAGTCAGTTTGTTTAATACATTCAAACTTTCATAAAATACTTCAGTTCAAACATGGTGGAACATACAAATAGCATTGCATTTTTTTCAGATATAAAGCCTGAATCTGTTGTGGGGTTTTCTCAACTAAGATGTATATTTGTTGTAGGCACACAATTTTAACCTTCAAGATCATATTATTCAACTTAATGCAAGTAAAACAATAACATTTTATAATGTAAAGATTAGCATTTTGTTTTATCATTATTTAATGTCATATTTTATCATTAATTTATCATTATTTGTAAAGATATGTATTCAATAAAACTATTCAACTATTTAAGGTAAAAAATCACACAACACTTTTAATGATACCACAGTAAGTTAAATAATCCTTTAACCATGTCAGTCCTGTTTAATAAGTGAAAGCTTTGCTTTATCAAGATCATGGACCCTGTATTTACATAACCCATCTTATCCAATCAGCAAAAGTGTAAACCACATGATGAATGGTTGGCTTACTTTATACAAAAAAAACATGTGCGTTTTGTTTATGAAACTGTTTGTAAGCATTTGAGGTAGGCATTACAGTTTTGGAACCGTAACAGTTGTCACATGATACGATATACGTACGGTACGATTACGTTCGATGTACGATACCATGAGCTTGTTTTACACCATACCATACACGTTACGGTTTGATACCATACACGATATGCATTACGATAGAAAGTCTACACGTTATGAAGCAATACAGTGTACGGTTCGATACAACAAACTGTACAGTATTCGTTTACGTCACGTTACACGAAATACTATGGCAAATGCGGCATGTTGTTAAAGTAAAGGTTTAACTCGGTTTAGTTCAATTCGCTCTGCCCTAATCAGCCCACTTCCAGCGCATGAAGGCGGTAATGTTTTTCACACCTTTCAAATAAAACAATACAACTATTTCCGTCTAAATGGTAAAATGTGTAGGCAAATGATAAGTAAGTAAAGCCAACATGATACCCTGATTAAACATTGAGCAAGTGTGTAAAAATGTATCATGCTAAGATAAACTAATTTAAATCTGTAATTTACTAACATTCTTACACTACTCTTCTATACACGTATATTCCAATTTTCTACCCCTATCCCCGCATCCGTATCTGCGTTTTACTGAATTGAAATTGCATAGCCAGATAATGTGTGCTGAGATCATCATACATGTATGACATGTCTTTAGACTGGATGCAGGTGTTGTGCACTACAGCTAAATGACCACATACGTTCACATTGCAAGTCTACTTTGAATACAAACGTGGTGTCATAAGAGTGGCAATCTGTGTGGGGGCTTATAAATGCTCATGTGGTTTGTAGGTACATGTACTAAATAACCTACATAAATGGACTAGCTGCTGTAAAATAAATAACATCAGAAACAAACCATTGTCTCATACTCAACCCTATTTCAACACTATGTAAATAAAAATTCGGTAAGGTATAGAAGCATATGGGTCGATCGAAAAAAACAACTTGACAAACTACATAGATTTCAAAACTGAACTATTAAAATAATATTAGAGGAAGACCACAACTTACACACAAAACAAATACAAGCAGCGATAGGAGATCATTCTATAACATACCAAATAGAAATAGGCAGCTTAAAGTACTGGGCCCGCTTAATAAGACTAATAAACCTATTAAGCACAACTAAAGATATATTTAACACAGTAGGAGAAGTAGCCAAGCCAACTAACAGAACCATACACACTAATGATCATTATATTAGAGAGACAAAATTGAACTATCAGCCGACAAATTAACACCTCCACTTAATCTGCTCCATGTAGGGATCAAATCCATTTACAATAAAACAAATTTAGTAGACGTAATCGATGTTATCAATAAGATAGATTTTCCCTTAGCTAAACTCAACTCATCTTAAATACTGAGTACTGAGATATCGCTACTCACATCCACATCTACACTGACGGTAGCAAAAATAAAGAGAAATTTTTTAACGGACCAGGAGTTATTATGATTGAAAAACTGATGGGATGGGATTTGATTAGCCGGCATTTTTGCCGATACTGCGCAGCGACATTTCTATCATTATAGCACAGGGGCACTTATGAGGTGCCCAGGGACTGAACCCGGCCGGTCCATTATACTGACACCGACGAGCCAGGCGTAATGCTGTCCCCTTAGCCCCGAGCGTTAGGAGGGAAGCCACTACTACCAACTTTAAAGTCTTTGGTTTGACCCGGCCGGGGTTCGAACCCACGACCTCCCGATCCGCAAGCCGACGCTCTACCACCTGAGCTATTGCGGCCGGTTGAAAAACTGAATAAATAAGCAAGGCCAAAAAAAAACAAAAAACTAGAACTCCGCGAGTCGAATGTGTTGCCTGACAAAAATTTTGTTAGTCAACATAAAAAATGTTAATAAGTTTTTTTGTTGTACAGATATCAGCAATGTATTTGCACCAAATTTACATATAAAATAACCTTTTAATTGTCTCATTGCAAAAAACATGCACAACAAGTTATGCCCTTCGCAAGAAATGCACTAAAAATCAATCAAATGGGAATAACTAAAAAACGAAGAAGGTAGAGTTACCATTCTTGTGCACTGTACTTTGAGTCATTGCCAGAAACATGCATACCAAGTTTGGAGTCATTTGGACCTATGGTGACAAAGTTAGGCTATGGACAAGAAATGCTCTTAAAAATCAATCAAAGGGGAATAATTCAAAAACAGAAGAAGTTGGGGCTACGGTTCTTGTGCGCTGCTCTTCGAGTCATTGCCAGAAACATGCATACCAAGTTTGGAATCATTTGGACCTACGGTGACAAAGTTAGGCTCCGGACAAGAAATGCTCAATAAAATCAATCAAAGGATTATAACTAAACAAATAGAAGAAGGTAGAGTTACCATTCTTGTGCACTGCACTTTGAGTCATTGCCAGAAACATGCATACCAAGTTTGGAGTCATTTGGACCTACAGTTACACTCTGGACAAAAAAATGCTCTATAAAAATCAATCAAAGGGGAATAATTCAAAAAGGGAACAAGGCAGTGTTACTGTTCTTGTGCGCTGCTCTTCGAGTCATTGCCAGAAACATGCATACGAAGTTTGGAATCATTTGGACCTACAGTGACAAAGTTAGGCTCCGGACAATAAATGCTCTATAAAATCAATCAAAGGGTAACAACTAAAAAACAGAAGAAGTTAGAGTTACCATTCTTGTGCAATGCACTTTGAGTCATTGCCAGAAACATGCATATTAAGTTTGGAGTCATTTGGACCTACGGTGACAAAGTTACACTCCGGACAAGAAATGCTCTATAAAATCAATCAAAGAAGAATAACTAAAACACAGAAGAAGGTAGAGTTACCGTTCTTCTGCACTGCACTTTGAGTCATTGCCAGAAACATGCATACCAACGCTTGGAGTCATTTGGACCTACGGTGACAAAGTTAGGTTCCGGACAAGAAATGCTCTATAAAAAAAATCAAAGGGGAAATTCACAAACGGAACAAGGTAGAGTTACTGTTCTTGTGCCCTGCACTTCGAGTTATTGCCAGAAACATGCATACCAAGTTTGGAGTCATTTGGACCTACAGTGACAAAGTTACACTCCGGACAAGAAATGCTCTATAAAATCAATAAAAGGGGAATAATTCACAAACAGAACAAGGTAGAGCTACCGTTCTTGTGCGCTGCACTTCAAGTCATTGCCAGAAACATGCATACTAAGTTTGGAATCATTTGGACCTACGGTGACAAAGATTGGCTCCGGACAAGAAATGCTCTATAAAATCAATCAAAGGGTAATAACTCAAAAACAGAAGAAGATAGAGTTACCATTCTTGTGCACTGCACTTTGAGTCATTGCCAGAAACATGCATACTAAGTTTGGAGTCATTTGGACCTACGGTGACAAAGTTAGGCTCCGGACAAGAAATGCACTATAAAAATGAAAGGGGAATAATTAAAAAACGGAACAAGGTAGAGTTACAGTTCTTGTGCGCTGCTCTTCAAGTCATTGCCAGAAACATGCATACCAAGTTTGGAATCATTTGGACCTACTGTGCCAAAGTTAGGCTCCGGACAAGAAATGCTCTATAAAATCAATCAAAGGAGAATTACTAAAAAAACAGAAGAAGGTAGAGTTACCGTTCTTGTGCACTGCACTTTGAGTCATTGCCAGAAACATGCATACCAAGTTTGGAGTCATTTGGACCTACAGTGACAAAGTTACACTCCGGACAAGAAATGCTCTATAAAATCAATCAAAGGAGAATTACTAAAAAAACAGAAGAAGGTAGAGTTACCGTTCTTATGCACTGTACTTTGAGTCACTGCCAGAAACATGCATACCAAGTTTGGAGTCATTTGGACCTACGGTGACAAAGTTAGGCTCCGGACAAGAAATGCTCTATAAAATCAATCAAAGGAGAATTACTAAAAAAACAGAAGAAGGTAGAGTTACCGTTCTTGTGCACTGCACTTTGAGTCATTGCCAGAAACATGCATACCAAGTTTGGAGTCATTTGGACCTACGGTGACAAAGTTAGGCTCCGGACAAGAAATGCTCTATAAAATCAATCAAAGGAGAATTACTAAAAAAACAGAAGAAGGTAGAGTTACCGTTCTTGTGCACTGCACTTTGAGTCATTGCCAGAAACATGCATACCAAGTTTGGAGTCATTTGGACCTACAGTGACAAAGTTACACTCAGGACAAGAAATGCTCTATAAAAATCAAAGGGGAATAATTCAAAAACGGAACAAGTTAGAGTTACGGTTCTTGTGCCCTGCACTTTGAGTCATTGCCAGAAACATGCATATCAAGTTTGGAGTCATTTGGACATACGGTGACAAAGTAAGGCTCCGGACAATAAATTCTCTATAAAATCAATCAAAAGGGGAATAACTAAAAACAGAAGAAGGTAGAGTTACCATTCTTATGCACTGCACTTTGAGTCATTGCCAGAAACATGCATTCCAAGTTTGGAGTCATTTGGACCTACAGTGACAAAGTTACACTCCAGACAAGAATAGTTATATAAAAGTCAATAAAAGGGGAATAATTAAAAAAGGAACAAGGTAGAGTTATGGTTCTTGTGTGCTGCACTTCGAGTCATTGCCAGAAACATGCATACCAAGTTTGAAGTCATTTGGACCTACGGTAACAAAGTTAGGCTCCGGACAAGAAATGCTCTATAAAATCAATCAAAGGGGAATAACTAAAAACAAAAGAAGGTAGAGTTACCATTTTTGTGCACTGCACTTTGAGTCATTGCAAGAAACATGCATACCAAGTTTGGAGTCATTTGGACCTACTGTGACAAAGTTACACTCCGGACAAGAAATGCTCTCTAAAAATCATTAAAAGGGGAATAATTCAAAAACGGAACAAGGTAGAGTTCCGGTTCTTGTGCGTTGCACTTCGAGTCATTGCCAGAAACATGCATACCAAGTTTGGAATCATTTGGACCTACGGTGACAAAGTTAGGCTCCGGACAAGAAATGCTCTATAAAATCAATCAAAGGGGAATAATTCAAAAACGGAACAAGGTGGAGTTACGGTTCTTGTGCACTGCACTTCGAGTCATTGCCAGACACATGCATACCAAGTTTGGAGTCATTTGGACCTACGGTGACAAAGTTACACTCGGGACAAGAAATGCTCTATAAAAATCAATAAAAGGGGAATAATTCAAAAACGGAACAAGGTAGAGTTCCGGTTCTTGTGTGCTGCACTTCGATTCATTGCCAGAAACATGCAAACCAAGTTTGGAATCATTTGGACCTACGGTGACAAAGTTAGGCTCCGGACAAGAAGTGCTCTATAAAATCAATCAAAGGGGAATAATTCAAAAACGGAACAAGGTAGAGTTACGGTTCTTGTGCACTGCACTTCGAGTCATTGCCAGAAACATGCATACCAAGTTTGGAATCACTTAGACCTACTGTGCCAAAGTTAGGCTCCGGACAAGGAAATCCGGACACCGTTGACGCCGCGGACACGGTCGCAGACGCCGACACAGACGCCGACGACAAAGTAATCACTATATGTCAACTTTTCAGGCGACACAAAAATGTGTTCTAACAGAACACAATTGCCGATCAACAATAAATATTTAACCCAGCTCTCTTACTTATTTACAAGCATTTCAGACAATTTACGGAAAGCATAGACAAGAACTTATCAAAGAAATGTATAGATTACAATACAATTGTTAAGCAAAATCTCTAATATGAATATGGAGATTGTAACTCCAGGGTCAAACTCAACATTATAATATAGCCTATGATTGAATATTTTCTTGACTCAGACTCGGATCCAGTTAGCTAGGTGAAGAAAATAAGCCCCCCCCCCCCCATCTCCGCTACCCCCAAAGCAGAATTAATAAAAACACGCTCTTAAATTATTTAGAAGAAATGAATTTCATTAAATGTTTAATGAATAATATAGGATAACACCTACATAAACTGAATTATTACAGTGTACAACCGATATCATATCCAAATCAAACTAAAGTTTCCAAACCCACAAGACACGTGATAGGGTGAAATCTCTTTAAAATCTAAACATTCCTAGTAAACCCATTCTCTGATTGGCTGAACCTCAATGTGGCAAAAGATTCTGACTGCTTTTTGTTTAAAGGCATTATACCTCTTAGAAATTAATTCTAAAAATTGTCACCATTGAAATGTTTTCTACTCCTGATTAGAGCTGACACTTTTTGAACAAAAAGTAGACATGAAATCGGATTATTACGAACAAGATAACACACTAAGGGTAAACACCTGAATAACTAATCATCGTTCAAAATCAAGGCAAATAGACGGAGGAAGCTGAATAAATGGTGGACTCATAAAGACCTTGTTAAAAGCAAGGCACCGACATAAACCATATATATATTGATAGAAATATATTTCATCTTTCTTTTAAAGGGGGTATCTGACACGTTGCCTATGTCAAATTTATGTAACAATATCTAACCTCTGTGTGGGGTATTTGGGCATAATTTATGCAGAAAAATCATACTTCCCGTCTATGCTTGAACGATGTGTATAAACAGAATCTCCATTTTAGGGCAGTAAAACTTGTTAATCAATTCTAATATGTTCATTCTTTTCAAACCTATAAATAAGAACAAATGGAATTCCTGCTAAATATAGACATCGACGTCAGAGCAGATGACGTGGATGAGCTGAAACATGAGTGGTCACGTGGCTTTCCTAGTTTAAAAATAGCTTTCTGTGCAGCGTGGCTCAGATAGGAAATATATTTTCAAATGGCGATTGTAGCGTTATGGTTCACTTTATACGCAGATTTGTGACATCAATAATCAATTTTTTTTTTAGATCTGTTCAGGTAACAATAATTTTAATGAACATATTTTTGTCCAAACTGTCAGATACCACCTTTAAACGGGTATATTAACTAGGTACCCACTAAGGACCCAATTTAGACCATACTTCAGGCAAATAACCTTTAAGCAATGCATTTGTAACATGGCGGGGTCACGATAAAATCCGAAAGGATGTGCTGACCCTCATTAACTAGTTCCAGCCTACCAACAGACTTATAGTTGTTGCTGTTTATGGCTCTTCAAAGGAGTTCTGTTCATCAGCCATGTCCCAAATGATATTTTTTTAATGTTCAGAACTGTTCTTATCATGCCCTGATGATGATTTAGGGAAATTTGCTCGGCGCCCAAATTTGTGATTTTAGTGTATTTATTTGCTTATTAAGACGAACAGAGTCTATGGATTAGGAGTATGTTTTTTTTCTATATTTTTATGTTTTACTAATTTAAATCAGGAACTAAGACTTACGCGGTAGTATCACTTTAAATTGTATTTAATGCCAGACTTTAAATCAGCCGGTTCAGACGCGCCGTAGGATAATTTTGAAGTCGTACTAGTTACGAGGATGTTTAAAAGTGAAAAGGTACGGAAAAAGTGAGTAAGTAGTTAAGCTTGGGTTGGTAATTCTGATAGTTTAGTATATTATATTTAATATATATTTTAGTAGAGAATTAAATGTATTTAATGTATTTAATATCTTATAGGTATTTAAGAGTTGCATTTTTTATTAAATCTGCCTTTTTTCGCTTATGCAAAAAGCAAAGACATTGTTTTTTACCGAAACGAGTCGTATGTAAATAAAAGAGCTCTTTGTAGCTAATCTTTTGCTGTTGTGTGCTCTGTCACAGTAAGGACAGTTCCTATTGGTGAACTTGCATTCTTTACCAAGGTAGCTTGATCCTAGTTTTAATTGCATGTAAAAAACTATCCTCAACTAACCATATTGTGGCTGTAAATATTGACCTTAAGAGTCCTACCATTGATTGCAGGGCTGGAAAATATACAGAAGTTAAGAGGGCATGATGTCAGATGTTTACTGTTATTTATGATACAAGCACATTGTTTTGAGAAAAACATTCACACCTTAAACGTTTGATCACATCACTGGCAGAAGAATAGTGGCTTTATATTAGTTTGTTTGCTACACTTGTGAATGTACTTTTATTGAATTTCAGTCGATCACTTAATTGCTTTTAAGTTTATTTAAATTTGCATAAATGTGTATAAAATTTAGGCGTTTAAAATAATTGGGCGAAGAGACTATATCAGTGTTGATTGTGCCCAGCGATGACATAGGTAAGCTAGCTTTACAATTAACTAACTTGTCGGAATATCAAAGATGATTCCACACGGTCCAATTATTTATTACCAATGTTCATTGTATATGAGCATTTGAATCCCATATTTGAGACAAACCTCTTTTCCATAATCTGACAGAGCTACATTGTGTTATAGCTTGTTTTTCCAGCTGTATGTTTATTCCAATTATGTCGAACTTCTCTTTATTTTCCATAAAAGCGTGGGCAAATAACCAGAATCACTTCCCAAGTTTTCACGATTATTTTCCTAAACGTCCAGTCATATTCAATCTACGCATATTGTCATGTAAGTAATAGTATGCATGTACTGGAAATGTAATACATAGTTTAGTTTCTGTTTACAACCATAAACTTTTTTTTTGTATTTGTATAGCATTTATTATGGCATTAAGACTTCCAGTGAACTATTGTATGAGCATGATAATGTCATTAGAAAAATGTCACATATGTATATATGTATCAAAGAAGTATGTGAAGGCACAGTACCATTCTCATTGTGTTACGTTACCATACCATACGTTCCATTAATTTACCACGGTCTTGTCACAAGCGTTATCTTCCGTTACGGTACACTGTACCATTTACGATGTGGCTCATTACAATACTTTACGATAGGCCTATTCATTGCACGATGTGCTACTTAGCATACGATACCTTTACGATAGAAATACGCATGATACACGATGTTTTGGACAACTGGTACGGTGCCAGGACTGTACTTACAACTGTCAAAATAACAATAGAGGGAGCATCTATTTATGCTTACAGTATTTTTTAAAAAACTGAGCACTTCCAAATATGTAAAAACTTCTGTGTCAACCTTTGACCTTCCTTCCCTGAGTTTGTACTTGTATTTGGGGTTTTACGGCACACTGACACTCAAGATGTCATATGGCACTGAATATGATGAAGTTTATCGTAAAAAGAGTATACTCTGGTTTAAATTGAAAAAGGTAAGTATTAATATAACAGGAGGGCCATGATGCCCCTTAATCGCTCACCTGAGCACACAGGCTTTAAGTAGGCTCATATCTAGCATCGAGTAATTAAGAGTCATTTACTTTAGAAATCTTTGATGAAGACTGGACCATGAGTGTGGCCACTGGGTTGATAACGTTTTCTAGAATTTTACCAAGTAACCTACTGATTCCACATGTCTCACTTCCAAACATATGTAAGATTTCATACTGGCAAACATTCTGGCCAAGTTTGGTGAAGATTGGGCCATCAATGTGGCCTCTAAGTGTATTCACAACAATTTTTCTAAAATTTGACCTTGTTACCTACTTTTCGACCTCATGTGACCCAATAATATATTCATCCAAGATTTCATGCAGACAAACAATCTGATTAAGTTTGGTGAAGATTGGGCTATGAATGTGGCCCCTTGGGTGTTCACATGCTATTTCTAAGTTTTGACCTAATGACCTCTTTTATGACCCCACATGACCCTGTTATGAACTTATTCAAGAGTTCATGCAGGCAAACATTCTGATCAAGTTTGGTGAATATTGGGCCATAAATGGGGCTTCTTGTATTCACAAGCTTTTTCTAAGATCTGACCTAGGGACCTACTTTTTTGACCACATAAACCAATAACGAACTCATCCAAGATTTCATGCAGACACATAATGTGACCAAGTTTGGTGAAGATTGGGCAATAAATGTGATCTCTTGTGTATGCAAAAGCTTTTTCTGACCTATTTTTGACTCCACGTGACACAATAATATACTAATTCAAGATTTCATGCAGACAAACATGCTGACCAAGTTGTTGTTGGAACTAATTTAATAAGGGTCTACTCGCCCTGTTGAGAGCTTTTTCATGACCCCGCCATGTTGCCCATGCATGGCTTAAATGTGTATATTCCGAAAAATATCGCCTAAAGTGGGCCCTAATTAGGTACCTAGTTTATGTACCCATTTACTGGAAAGATGGTATAATTTTGGTAATTTTTTGGTCTTAAAGGGGATTGAGCATATTTTGAGTGAATTCCACTCCCTAATTCCTGGCTCTTTCCCCTGAC
The DNA here is from genome assembly GCA_007844125.1 of Sinonovacula constricta. NCBI lineage: Eukaryota > Metazoa > Mollusca > Bivalvia > Cardiida > Solecurtidae > Sinonovacula > Sinonovacula constricta. Next base: position 7,117,992 of record CM017570.1, on the reverse strand, counting down.
ACTAGGTTCTAATTGGTATTTGTTTATTTATTTTTCACCATAAGAAGGTTCCCTGTTTTCGGCTTACCTCTTCCCCTAACGAAATTGTGAAATAGTGGGGAAGGGGTGCACCTTTTTAGGGACCTGTGTAGCTAATAAGCTTTGATATTTAAAGAGTAGTTGTGGTAGCTCGTTTAGACCCTAGTGTTTGTTTAGTTTTGATGTCTGGACGCCCGGGGCCCGACCGCCCACTAAACCATCTTTCTTGTCTTACATATGAAATGTATATGCCAAGAAAGAAGTCCCCGGCTGGTGGTATAAGATAATGCTCGCCTTTGTCTACTACTTAATTCTATTTTTTTCTGACCAAGTTTGGTGAAGATGGGGCTATAAATGTGGTCTCTAGTGTTCACAAGCTTTTACTAAGATTTGACCTTGTGACCTACTTATTGACCCCACGTGACCCAGTTACAGGCTCATCTATGAATTAATGCAGACAAACACTCTGACCAGGTTTGGTGAAGATTGGGCTATAAATGTGGTCTCTAGTTTTTCCTAAAATTTGACCTAGTAACCTACTTTTTTGACCCCAGGTGACCCAATAATGATCTCATCCACGATTTCTTGCAGACAAACATTCTGACCAAGTTTGATGAAGATTGGATAAAAACTGTGGCCTCTAGTGTGTTCACAAGGTAAAATGTTGATGCGCATGACAGACGTCGGACGAAGCGGAATATGAAAATCTCACCTTGAGCTAAAATCTATCAGGTTTAAAAATATGAAGTATAACTGAATACAGGTTAGTACAGTTTTCATTTAAAAAGTTACAACATTAGAGCACCATTACGGGAGCTATGCCACTACCGTTTTTAATGACCTTGGAATGTAGGAACCTAGAATCACACCCATAGTTCTTCGTACCTGGAACCGATGCTCTACTGACTGTTAGGTTAGATGTTTGTTATCCAGAGATGTTGTTCACGTGTAGCAGACATAGCGTAGTCTTCACATTGATGACCCATTTGAATCCTGACACCATTGGATAAGAGTCTGAAATGACAGGAGTTGGAACAACTATAGTTTCTGCAAACCTTACATAGACATTTAATAAATGCACAAATTACTATAATAAAAATACTACTATAAACTAGGACTGTCACGACAGGCTTGTGTTCCACCATTTATTGCAATACATAAAAATCATCACAATGTTGACACAATGCAACACCTTCAATATTGGTCTTTGTTCATCTGTCCACCTTCAGTCAGAAGTGTCCCCAAACATCACTCTTTGGCACTTAATTTAGCATTCTTTTGAAAGAATAGGCTCAGCCATGTTGTTTACAATTGGCAACTGTCGCATTCCATCATACTGTCAAACAATAAAAAATTCTATGCTCAATAGCCTTTATGATCTATGCAACATTTGTTTTACTTAAAGAGATAGAAATGTGTACCAATAAGTCAAATCTTTGCTAAAAACTCCCATTTTAAGGAACAGTACAAATACAAATAAAGTACGCAGCATTTCCTAGGCTGTTTGGAATGAACACACATGGATTTGACTTCAGACTACATGTTTCGCATAACAGCTACCGCTCTTCATCAGCATGAACATCCTTGAACAGTATTGAAAAATGGTGGCAGCAAAGAAAGTTTACAAAATATGGTCAAAAGCTGGTACGGCCATTGTGTATCAGGGTACAGTATTTACTTTACTCAGTATTATAATAAAGCGGCTTATCGTGACAACCCTACTATAAACTGGGCTAATAATCTCCCTGACTACGCTTTTGCCCGAGTGGTAATTCAACCTTTAAGATGACTAAAATGAGCGCTTTATAAAACAAATAAAAAATATATTAAATTTAATGCCATTTGCAAGTGCAAGTACAAGTTACATGTATTTTTTGTTGGTTGAAGTGATCATCATTTACAGGTCTTTGACATCTTGTTCCTATTACATTGTCTGCTGTATGTGCATTTATTTACAGTGTATATGTTTGCAAAGTGATTTTATGATTGGCCTCTAAAATGTACCTTAGGCTTGGGGAAGATTCCGGATGTAATGCAACTCCAAGATCTGGCAGCAGGATCTCCATGGTTGCCTCAGCTTGCAAGGTTTCGTCACATGCTATGTCTCTGAAATTACAACACAATTCACTTTAAGTATTTGACAATTTCCACTGCTTGAACTGAATACTGATCTTATAAACAGTATTTTATATAAAAAAATATTTTATATAAAAAAAAAACACATGGGTAACATTTTCACATTCTACAACAACAGTGAATATATATAATAAGAAAGTACAGTCGAACCTGCCATGGCTGGCTGCTTAATGCAAGTTTACTGTAGTTACATTATCAAACAGAAATGCTGTCATTGTCATTGTTTTAGAAAAAAAGCACTTTGCTGGGTTATGCTTACTTCATCTCCTGTTCCAATGAAGATTTCGCAGCAGAACTGGTTGACTTGCTGCAACTTTTTCCACAGTAGCCCCAGCACGGCATTCCATTTTCTTCAGTTTACTGTTGCTAATGGTAGGTATGTTCAGCATTGACAGGATGTTGTTTACCATATTTGGACTCTAAAATCCCAAATTAAATATGGCGTTAATATTCCATGAACGATTATCACTTCTGTGATCTTGTATTTACAGTATTTTGCTTGATTTGTGTGCATCATGAATTTGGGGTGTTTAGGCTAAACCTTTTCATCAGATACGATAATGTAGACATGTATATTATATGCATTTATCAAGCCATTAAAAGTCTAGGGTGGCTTTGAACTAATAGAAATTTTATATAAAAGTGACTGGTCATGTATAAACTTAATAACATACCTGTGCCTAACTTTGTGTTGACAACAAAACAAGGGGCACCAGTCCGTTTACAGTGGTAGGTTTTGCCATAAGGCACCGTGTTATTATGCCCACACTCCGCCTAGCCCCTTCTTATTTCAAACCTTCACACTAAATAATGTCAATGGCACAGGTCCTTATTTACACTTCTCACATGCACTAAGCTAGTTCAAAAGCATTGACAATTTGATGACTCTACAACCACTCTTCCAGTCACTGTTTATGCTTTTTGTGCAATCTTTTGCCGAACCATCCCTTGATTCATCGTCAAAATATATTTCACTAAGCTTTATTTATATATTTTTTATGTTGTTTTTAGGGTCTGTCAATAAAATGTCGTTTTTAGGGTCTGTCAAAAATGAGTATTAATTATTTCTTCAATTTCACTTTTGGTATCTTGATTTAAAATATAACTATTCTGTTCTGGGCAAAAGAAACAGTTAAATATATTATCATTACTAATAAAGATAACTGTACGAGAAGGTAAACTTCTCACATGATCTAAGAGACATTTATGGATAATCAGTGCTATATCAGCTGCATCTGCCGCTTTTTTGACAACTACATGAGCAAAATTAACACCAAACCTATTCTTCAAAAGTCTGACTATTGCCTCTACGCGAGTTTGATTGTGTCCCTCTTTTGTAATAAGTTGATTGTGATTCACTCCTAGTGCTTTTATCTGTAATGTTTCACAGTTGGGTCCTGGTAGCAAACCAATCAGGTAGTTAATAAATTTCTCACTGATCAAGCCATTGTCAAGATCAATAAACAAGAAAAGGATATGAGTGTTGTTTCCTAATGTCCACAGTGCCCTCATGTCGGGTAGATTACTTATTGTATCGATGTGAGCAGAAGAAATCTGCAAACTCCTGGTAGGTTCAGATTCATAGTCAGCTACTGACACAAAAAGCTGAATCTGAATAGTTATTTCACAACTGATACCAAATACTGCAGACATAGCTTTCCACAAAACATCTAAATAATTATAGATAAATGTCTCATCAAACTTTAAAATGTGCACTTCATTTCGAATGACACATATAGTAAATTGAAATTTTGATACCCCTCTTGTCCGCTCATTTTGTCTTATTGTTGAAATGATTCTATTTGTCATTGCGATAAGTATTGCTGTTTTCTCCTGGCCTGTTACTTTTCTAGGAAAATGTTCTTTAAAACACATAATTTTTTCAATATTTCCCGTTTTTTGGTCTTTATTTATTTCTTTTGTTACTAAAACTTTAGTATTTTTTTCTGAAAATACTTCATTTTGTCTTATAAATTGAAAAAGGGCTTCAGGCATTGATGGCTTATTTAAGTGTCTTTGTTCGTAGTAAAAAAAATTAATGTCTTCCTTTATCAAGGGTACGTCTTCACCCAAAGTAACCTGAGTCAATCCTGGCCTGAAAGCTGAAGAATCCATTTGTGTATGGTCATTGATGCTCATGTCTTCTGAACTAAGCATGCCACCCACAGAAACATCATCTGTCCTGTTATCAGCTCCGCCCATAGTAGGTCGAGTCAATCCTAGCCTATAAGCAGAAGAATCCACTTCTGAAAGCTCCTTGTTTTCAACGTCAGGTGATAAAACACTGCCATTGATGCTCAAGTCTTCTGAACTAAGCATGCCACCCACAGAAACATCATCGACACTGATAAGACAGTTTAAGGAAGCCATCTTTGTGGGCAGAACCTAATGCAGGCTGAAATCGAGAAAAATGTGCTGTATTAAACTCACCAGTGTTTTTATTTTTCAGTCTATTTTACTGAATTTTATATCAAATTTAACAGCTTTTATAAAGTATTTTAAATATCAAAACTATATTTTGATAATTTAAAAGGAATACAACCGAAAATCATACCCTGTTCATTTTGTTTAAAGTATGAGTCAATTGTTTTATATATTTCTGTGTATTTATTATGTGTGCTTTAATCAATTGTAAAAATATTGTATTCTAAAAATATGAATTTCAAGAGCTTTCCAATGGTGTATAGCTTTTTATTTTCGGACCACAAATGAAGAAATTACGAGAAAATAAAATTTACCATTCTATACAATTCATATTAAAATCCCTTGAAGTTGAAGTTACCATCAAAAATGGCTGCAAAGATAAGGGATTTTCAATGATGCGGAAACTATTTATACAGCCCCAAATTTTACTAATCCTCGACTACCGATGATTCGCGGACATAAGAAACGATCAAACTTTTATAACTTAAATAACAAGGCAACATTAGAACTTTTACTTACCTAGAAAAAACAAATATATTTTCATCAAATGTTGATCAGATATTAATCAATTTGTACACAAGTAATGGTGCACCAGGTATACAAACAGCATGACTGCATGAAGGCCGCCATTTTGGTCAAGTACATTTGCGGTCGAGTCAGTAGGCCTCAGACCACAGTTATTTTTACTATAGCCTATCATCCAAGAGAAGAAATTCTAGCTGCAGAAAGTTGGGGGTCAAGCTGCTTCCGGTCCCATAATTTCCAGTCAAAATACAACCATGCACCATTCGGCTGTAATCCGCCGGAACCACGTGAATTTGGCCATGTACACAATCACTGAAAATAGACAAATTGACATAAAGTCTTCATCAATGCTTTCATTTACCAGCTTATTAAGGTCCACTCTGTTGAAAAATGTCCATGTTGCCATCTCTTTCATTCATCAACTTATTTATGTCAGACTTTCAACACATGCACTATTTACTATGTAAACACTTCCTTTTATTTGACACCGCAAAACCGGTATGACTATTTACCGGATATGAATTCATATCCGCGGATATGAATCTGGGGTACGGATATGAATGTAAAAATCAATATTTACGAACCTTTCTTTAGATTTTTCTGTGTTTGGATGCCCTAAAATGTATTTGGAAATAATTTAGATAAATTATTCTAATAATTAAATAAATATAGTCCAAAATACAGATATTTATGTATATATCTATATGTGATTTCATATCCGTGGGCAATAAGGGTACGGATATGAACACCGAAACTGCAAACTAGAGCATTGATTGTTTTATAGATCTATATGTAATGTCTTATGTAATATCATCATGTTTTCAATTTATTTAACAACTTTGATGACAGTATGCTCATATTTACTTAATTATTGCATATAAACATAGCCGCACCACAGTTCATATGGATAGTAAGCAGGGCTGGGGAGGTACGGATGTGAACGTTTAAATCAATATCTAAAATTAAATTTGTAATATTCTTGTTTACTTTGAAAAATATAATTATTATTTTTTATTATTTTTAACTAATGAAACTTTATTTTTATGAAGGTATACACGCCTTTACATAATTATTGTGTATAAATAAAGCCGCGCCAGAGTTCATATCCGTGGTCATTTGGGGTACGGATATGAACGATAAAATCATTATCTACAACTTAATTTGTAAGATTATTGTTTACTTTGATGCGATATTATTATTTTTAATTAATAAAACTCCCTTTAATGAAGGTGTAGACACCTTTACATAATTATTGTACATGTATATAAATAAAGCCGCACCAGAGTTCATATCCGTGGTCATGTGGGGTACGGATATGAACGTTAAAATCATTATCTACAGTTAAATTTGTCATGTTCTTGTTTACTTTGAACAATTATTATTATTTTAATAAATTAAACTTCATTTCATGAAAGTATACACACCTTTACATGATTATTGTATATAAATAGAGCCGCACCAGAGTTCATATCCGTGGTCATGTGGGGTACGGATATAAACGTTTTTAAAATCATTATCTACAACTTAATTTGTAATATTATTGTTTACTTTGATGCAATATTATTATTTTTAATAAATAAAATTCCTGTTCATGACAGTGTAGACGCCTTTACATAATCATTTCATATAAAAATAGCCGCACCAGAGTTCATATCCGTGGTCATGTGGGGTACGGATATGAACGATAAAATCGTTATCTACAATTTAATTTGTTAGATTCTTGTTTACTTTGATGCAATTTTATTATTTTTTATTAATAAAACCCACGTTCATGAAAGTATGCCTTTACATAATTATTTCATATAAATATAGCCGCTCCAGAGTTCATATCCGTTGTCATAGAGGAGTAGGCCTACAGATTTAGATGTTGTAATATTCTTGTTTACTTTGATGCAATGCTTTTATTTTACATGGGCTAGGATGCAGTTTAAACAAGTTAAGGCGACTGGCAGTTTACCAGAACTGTATTGCTCAACTCGGTTTGCATACATATTACAGAAATATCACATACTTTGGTCTGTGTACATATTCGCACACCTTATTAGTAGCCGCTGATTTTTCTGTACCTATGTTTGCATATTTCTAAACAAGGAAGAATTTTGGTAAAGACGGTTATATGGCTTTTATTATACAACCTTTTGGTTCATTAAAGAATTGATCATCCTTAATAAAAAGAGCACAAATATAAGTTACAATACTGTAGACAGTCTTTTTAACGTTTATTATCCTCATTCAGTGGGTCTGTAATTTGCCATGTACCTAAACTGATACATACCTATTATTATATTGTAAGGAAGAGTCGTTCAGACCTTTAAACAATGGTCTGAAGAATTAAATGTAGCAATGCAAACAGAAACAATGCTGTTGATAACGATTTTCAGTGTTTAGTGTCCATGCCATATGTACAATGGTATGAATTTCGGTTTGGCTAAACACGAAACGGATACGGCTTACCTGAAAGCTTTTTTTTTTATTAAATCACAGTTGCATGTTATATAATAATACCCAAGTAAAATTACTGTTTTGAAAGAGAATGCAATAAATGTCCAACAAACACATAAATATATCATAAATGGGTGTAAATAATGAATTTTGCGTTCATATCCATAGCTTCTATGTCTACGGATATGAACTCTAGCGCGACTATGGTATTATTTAATAACAACAATTATGTAAAGACTTGTAGAATTTCATCAAAGTGGTTAGGTGACTTGATTAAAAATAATTAAATAACAACAAAATTTACAGAAAAAAAACAACAACAGCAGCATTTAGAGTTGAAGATAGTAAGTTTAATTTTCATATCCGTACCTGTATTTCCACAGATATGAGGGCATGTGCGACTGTCAGTATATTTATTATTAATAAGTGTGTAAAAGTACTTCTATCAAAGGATGTAAAACATTAAAACTAGTTTTATTTCTTTGCAGTTAACAGAATTATAAAAAAGTGCTGTAGATTGCAATCTTATTGTTCATATCCGTACCTTGTTTGTACACGGTTATGAATTACAGTATAAAAATGTTCGTTTAATCAACCTCGATTGTATGTTACACGACAAAAAGTTACATTATTTTAGTTATAGATTTTTTTCTTTAATACACATAAATGTCACATACATGGGTGTATATAATGTTTTTTACATTCATATCCGTACCCTGTATGTCTACGGATATGAACTCGGGCACGATTATGGGTTTATGTATTGCCAACAATTTCTGTAAAGATCCGTAGAATTTAATAAAATTGGTTAAACTAATTAAAAATAATATTATTACCATAAAATGCAAAAAATACATCAATTATAGGTGAAGATATTGCTTTTTACTTTCATATCCGTACCCCGTATGTCCACGGATATGAACGCAGGCACGATTATGGGTTTATGTATTGTCAACAATTCTGTAAAGATCAGTAGAATTTCAAAAAATTGCTTAAATTAATTAAAAATATTATTACCATAAAAATACAAAAAATACACCAATTATAGAGTAAGATATTGCTGTTAACGTTCATATCCGCAACCCGTATGTCCACGGATATGAACTCAGGCGTGGTTATAGGTTTATGTATTGCCAACAATTCTGTAAAGATCCGTAGAATTTTATTAAATTGGTTCATTTAATTAAAAAATTATATTATTACCATAAAAATGAAAAAAAAAAATAATAATAATAAAATAAAATAAAAATAAATAAATAAATAAATAAATAAATAAATAAATAAATAAATAAATAAATAAAATATCCTGTACCCTGTATGTCCACGGATATGAACTCAGGCGCGGGTATGGGTTTATGTATTGTCAACAATTCTGTAAAGATCAGTAGAACTTCATAAAATTTGTTAAATTAATTTTTAAAAAAATATTACCATAAAAATACAAAAATATACCAATTATAGGTGAAAATGTTGCTTTTTACGTTCATATCCGTACCCATTATGTCCACGGATATGAACTTCCGTGCGGCAATCGAAATCTTAATTAACAGCAAATTTGTACAAAAGTTATACTTCTTTAAAAGGAGGTAAAGCAATTAAAGTATGACATTTCGTCAAAATTAACAGAAATAACACAAACAATGCTGCAGATGGCAATTTTAATGTTCCTATCCGTACCCTGTATGTCCACGGATATGAATTCCCGTATGTCGGTTTTTATTACATCAATCACAATTACAATTAATACGAGAATGCCTAATGTTAATTAATTTTATTTATAGAAAATACATTAATGTTACTGAAAAAGACATAAATATAACATAAATGGACTTTTTTTGTTTATTACGTTCATATCCGTACCCAGGATTCATATCCGTGGATATGAATTCATATCCGGTAAATAGTCATACCCCCGCAAAACGACGAAGTGGATCAAGGTTTTTCGCATATTTACGACAATGTTTACGACACTAATTTATAACTTTTGATTATAATTTGGCACATGTACGTTCTATTGCCAGGTAATGTTCATCAGATTAATGTGGATCATGATTTTATAAAGAAGATAACGATCAAAATATTCCTGATGTATGACTACAATTGACGAATCAGCCATTATTCATAATTAAAATAACCGCGTTCAAGAGTTATGTCCCCTGTTGTCGCTTTACGTTAGCTGTAGCTATTATTTCCCATGATGCAACGCGGTAAACAGACAAATTAGGCCAAGCAAATGTTATTATGTGGTTTCTTAACTAACAAACGGTAAAATGTAATGGTGACAGTTTATAATAATTATAAAATGTGTTTATTTGAAAGTAACAATTAACATATTTACAGATAATATGACAATAGGTGCTACCTAATTCGGGGAAAGCGCAATTATTGTTTGAATACAATAAACTTTAGACTTAGTCATTGATACATGAAATATCAATGAGCACATTTGGAGCCTCTCCACGGCTTACCTTTTTTCAATGTGGTTATTTTCAAAAATAATAGTTTACGAGTAAAGTGAGCATTTACCAGATTTCTAATATCAGACCTACCTAATACTAAGGGCTGAGCTATAGCTGTATCTCTGAAACTGCCAGGGGCGTGCCTAGGCGACCTTTAAATATTCGCACTATTATTTTTCAATTTTTGGAAGCAACTATACGCACGTGCGTAAGCCCAGGCACGCCCCTGACTGCTACACTCCTCCCTTCTTACACAATGAGGTTCTCCCTGAATGTCATTTATTGTTCTACTCCGTAGCATCGTTGCATATCACAACACAAATTGAAACAATTGCGCATGCGTCGGAACGACAAAGTCTTGTCTTCAACTTCAACTTTGTACTGCCAAAAGTCAATACTGACTACATAAGGCAGGCGCAAGTCCTGAACATTGACAATTTAAGACTAATAATTTAAAATATCAACTAAAAAGCATAAAACTTATTTAGGCCATTTGCAAATGCATGTACAGTTGGGGCATCCTTAATCTCAGTCGGTAGTCCGTTCCAAAGTCGTATAGCCCGCGGAAAGAATGAGTTCATGTGGTGTTTTGTTTTTGAGTGGGGAATAAGGAATTTGTTGTTTCGTGTAGTTGTGAGATAACAGTGATCGACATTGACCTGTTTGTTATGTATTTTGTGTAGCATTTTGAGACTGTCTTGAATTCTGCGTTGCTCGAGAGTAGACCACTTTAAATCTCTGAGCATGTTAGTGACACTGCTTGTGTAGTGGTAGTCATTTTGAACATACCTTGCGGCTGACCTTTGAACCATTTCTATTCTGTGTGTGAGGTGTTTCTGCCATGGGTGCCATATAGTTGAACAATATTCGACCTGGGGGCGTACATATGTTCTGTATGCAGCCTTGTTCGAAAGCTAAGTGCTAAATTTTCAATTATTTAAATCTTTTGCTTGTTAATATCTTGTATACTTAGTTTAGTTTGTCCCCTTTTAATCCCAGTTTACCCACTTTTCGTGTTTTTTGGTGCAGGTAAAGGTTATCTCGAGACTCAGCAGGTTTTTCCACCCCCAGTAAAACTGTCAAAAACAACCGCCATTTTTGTTCACTTCCGGTCTAGTTTGTTTACAATAATGAAGTTAGAATTTACTTGTCTCACCCTTCTCTTATTGATATATGCACATAAAGTTACAAATACTGATCAAAACTGTTCATCACCCCAACTAGGATCCACATTGGTTTCAATTAAAAGGTCCATTAGGGTAATTTCCCGAAACCAAGCTAACGTTGAAAGTAAATGCTCGCTAATATTTCTTCACTGTCTCCTAGCAACCCAAACGTCCGACATAGAGACCAACCCGGGACCTAACCCAAAATATCCCTGTGGAACTTGTCATAAGGAGGTTACTTGGAATGATAAGGGCATCTTGTGTGACGCATGCAGTACTTGGTATCACTGTGATTGCCAAGAACTAGGGGACACAACCTATGACTTCCTGTCAAATTCTAGTTTCTCTTGGTTTTGTATTAGTTGTGGAAGTCATAACCACTCTTCATCGTTAGCAGAATCACTGGACACATTAGGCTCTAAATCTTTCTTCACTCCTTTAGAAACAGCCCCTGAATACTTTAATCCTCAAAGCAGTCCAGTGAGGAATGATAGGAATCATGTTCAACCAAAAGCGAGCTCTACTCCTAAAATAAATAAAGCTAAAAGGACTAAACCTACTAAATTGAACCCAGAAGAAAGACTAACAATCCTTAATATTAACTGTCGTTCTGTCAATAATAAGATTCCTGAACTCCACCAAATTATAGATCAAGTTCAACCTGATATCATATGCCTCACAGAAACATGGTTAAAACCTGATATTCACACAGCGGAAATATTCCCATGTCACCTTGGTTACCAAATATACAGAGACGACAGAACATCAGGCAAGGGCGGAGGTGTCCTCCTTGCGGTAACAAACAAGTTCTTAAGTGATGAACAACCAGAACTTAAGACTGACTGCAACATAATATGGTCAAAAATTTCAATCACATGCATAAAAGACATTTATGTCTCCTCATTCTACAAACCACATGAACACGACGAACAGTCACTTAAAGAATTATGGTCATCAGTAGAGAAAATTCCACAAAACAGTCACATATGGATCCTTGGAGATTTTAATCTCCCAGACATGAACTGGTCAAATGAGTCACCATCAGACACATGCAGATTCAAAGAACTGTATGACACTTTCACTGAAAACATGATAAATCACAATCTCGAACAAATGGTCAAAATCCCCACCCGAAACAACAACATACTTGATTTATTTCTCACCAACATACCAAGTCAAGTTCATGAAACCAAAACGTTACCAGGATTAGGCACATCAGATCACGATATAGTATTTCACGAAATCAAGGTCAAACGAGGTCGCATCAAGCAAAACCCCAGACAGGTCAAATCATACAAGAAGGCTAACTGGTCTTACTTTAAGAAAGACTTGGCCATCTTCACTAACACATTCACGACACACAAACACAAAGACCCAAACCACCTCTGGGACATGTTTAAAGCTGAAGTCAACCGGTTATCCACCCTACACATACCAACAAGACAAATCAAAAGTAGAGCTGATCTACCATGGGTCACACACGAAATAGTCAAACTCATAAGAAAAAGAGACAAACTCTACACAAAACTGAAAAGGTCATGCTCACACAAAAGTTACTACATTGAAAAGTTCAAACATCTCAAGTCAACTATACAAAAACAGATTAGAAATGCATACTGGTCATACCTAGAATCAATTATCTTTTCTGACACACAAGGTCCTGGTCACAAGAAAAAGTTTTACAACTTTGTAAAACACAAAAAGACAGAAAACATAGGAATTGCACCACTAAACTCGGAAGGTCAAACTCACTCAGATCCAGTGTTGAAGGCCAACATACTCAACAAGCAATTTGAATCAGTCTTTTCAAAGCCTTCGCCACTCAGCCTCAAACAAATAGCAAAAAGTTCAATGTCTAAATTAGATCATCCACCCATGCCACAAATCACCATCACAGTTCAAGGAGTTGATAAACTATTGACAGGACTCAACCCCAATAAAGCCCAAGGTCCGGATGAGATCTCACCTCGGCTGCTTAAAGAATTACACAAAGAGATAGCACCGATTCTTACAATCATATTTCAGAGGTCACTGGACACCGGTATTGTTCCTAAGGACTGGAAACATGCCATAATCACACCAGCATTCAAAAAAGGGTCAAAGTCAAAACCAAGTAACTACAGACCAATATCACTCACATGCATAGCATCAAAACTAATGGAACACATCATTGTGTCAAACATGATGGATTACTTTGACACTCACAACATACTTTGCCCTCAGCAACACGGATTCAGGTCAAAACACAGCTGTGAGACTCAACTCATTGGCTTCACACAGGAAATAGCAGACAGTTTAGATCAAGGTCAGCAAACTGATGTCATTGTCATGGACTTCAGTAAAGCGTTCGATAAAGTTGATCACCACAAACTCGTTCACAAACTGAAACACATGGGGGTAAACCCATACATCACCACATGGATTAAAGACTTCCTACATAACAGGTCACAACAGGTCTTAGTCGAAAACAAGGTCTCTCACAGACTCCCTGTACATTCTGGTATCCCACAGGGCTCGGTCGTGGGCCCGAGCCTATTTTTAGCCTACATTAACGACCTACCAGGAAGTGTCAGGAGTCGTGTGCGTCTGTTTGCAGACGACACAATAGTTTATCTCACAATAAAATCACACGCATCTGCACAAAGTCTTCAGGAAGACTTACACAACCTAGAACTTTGGGAAAAAGAATGGTCAATGGAATTTAACCCTGACAAGTGCGAAGTTCTCAGAATACACAGGAAAAAGAAACCGGTTATCTTCCCATACACACTTCATGACACCACCCTCAGAACAACAGAACATGCAAAATATCTCGGGGTCACTATCAGTAGTAACCTCGATTGGTCATCTCACATAAACACCATCACAAACAAGGCCAAAAACAGTCTGAGATTCATCAGACGAAATGTCAAAACACAGAACAAACAACTAAAAGAGGCTGCATACAGAACATATGTACGCCCCCAGGTCGAATATTGTTCAACTATATGGCACCCATGGCAGAAACACCTCACACACAGAATAGAAATGGTTCAAAGGTCAGCCGCAAGGTATGTTCAAAATGACTACCACTACACAAGCAGTGTCACTAACATGCTCAGAGATTTAAAGTGGTCTACTCTCGAGCAACGCAGAATTCAAGACAGTCTCAAAATGCTACACAAAATACATAACAAACAGGTCAATGTCGATCACTGTTATCTCACAACTACACGAAACAACAAATTCCTTATTCCCCACTCAAAAACAAAACACCACATGAACTCATTCTTTCCGCGGGCTATACGACTTTGGAACGGACTACCGACTGAGATTAAGGATGCCCCAACTGTACCTGCATTTGCAAATGGCCTAAATAAGTTTTATGCTTTTTAATTGATTTTTTTTTTAAATTATTAGTCTTAAATTGTCAATGTTCAGGACTTGCGCCTGCCTTATGTAGTCAGTATTGACTTTTGGCAGTACAAAGTTGAAGTTGAAGTTGACAAATAGAATACTGCAGTGGGCAATGGCATCAAATGTAAAAGAGAGGGAAAAGTGAGCCTACCCAGGTTTCAAAACACAGGCACAATGTGAATTAACTATCAGTAAAATTGCTTCTTTTATACCGAGATTTTTAGGGCTATATCTCAACTTCTGGTGGATAATAATTATTTTGTCTCATTAAAAAGCAATAAAATAAACAATAGAACAGAAATTATATATGTTATCATAAGTTCCACTCTTTAAAAAAGCAGACAAGACAGTGTGTATGTAAGAATGTAAACATGTTCTCTAAAATTACAATGGCAGGCTTTGCGAGAAAAGGTTAGTTCTAAAATAATATATACATAACTTTAATTCATGCTTATTTAATGTAATAGTTATCTTTTATTTACGTGTAAATATACCAGTAAGTCACAAATCACATATCTATTTGGCAACATCACGCATTTCAACACTGATGAATGTTGACAAGTCATTTTTGCTCAAGTATTGAGTTGAAACTATTTGAAGGTATATTTTTTCATAATTTTTTAATGTTTTTCTTTTGTTATAAATATTTTTGTTTGTGGATTCAATACTTCTTTGCATAACAGATTTGTTCAGAGAAATTGATACCATAATTTGTCCTTTTTAGTATGCACTTTGATTTCAGCAGGCTTTAAACAAAAGTTTAGGTCCAGCGAAAAGCTGTAATGATCAATTTGTATCAATATAAATAATTTTGTAAACCTTATTCAGTCTCAAAATGATCAGAAATAAAATAATATCTCCTTTAACATAAGGTATTCACCAAAATTTGTAGGGTGGTGTCCATTCTTTGAATAGAAACATGATGCCCCATGGGATTTTGGGTCTTCGGGGGATGTTTAGGCAAAATTGAGTTCTGGCTGTTTCAAAGATATGAAACTAGTCCGCTTTCAGTAAAATACGATTCTTTTAAAAACATAGTACTTCATTTAGATAGCAGATTTTTTAAAACATTTAAATGCACTTTATTAGCTTTCATATAAACAACTACTACTTTATATCGATTAGGAAATTTCCACATTGATGCTGTATTTCAGAAGATGGATAATGTAAACATGTTTTTGATTTTTAAAATTTCTCAATAAATAGCTACTGTTGGTATGCAGAAAAGAAAAAAAAATAACAATAAAGCTTTTTATGTCTTTAACTTTATTTTTTTTAAAAGTATTGAAAAAAAAGGAAAATACAGGAATCACTTCTTCTATATGTTTTACCAGATTGAACCTATTTCTTAATAAAAACAAACATTATCTTTCCAAAAAGTGGAAAGATGCAAAATGTCACTGAAAGCGATTTAAATAAAGATAATTATGCTTCAGCGGTTTAAGCTAATATGCAATGTCAAAACATAGTTAATAACAACACACACATTAAAAATATTGCATTTTACACTAAAGCAACATCAAATACAATTTATTAATATCATGGCACTTTAAGACAAATAAGTTAAGGCATTAAGTTATAGAACACAGACTACAACATTACATCTTGATGGAAAATGAGATTGAATATGTGAATGTCCAGTTCTAATATAAATGGTATGTACATTTTATTTAATGAAGGTGCTGTAACCGAATTTTAACACATATTTTGTTTTAATTAAAGCAAAATGGTCACAATAAAATGTTAACTATATCTTTAATCCATAGAAGAGCTGATGTCAATCTGTTAAATAAACACCACCTGCACAAAGGCATATTATTGTTCTGAAACATATATTTATTTCATAACTATTTATTTTATATTAAGAGAAATGTGCAAAAACAACAACAATTTCATTAACTGTTTGTTACAAAAGGGTGTGGTCTTGTGAGCACATTGTGTTAAATAAACTTTTTCATTCTTGTTCAGTCTGATTCAATATTCAGATTTAGTAACACGTGACACATTGCAGGATGGCAAACTTCAGCCACTTTCTCAAGAAAATATCAGGTCATCCTAGAATCAAGTCACTTCATCTTTGATCTAGATGGGCATGCCTCAAATTTGTTATTCCGTCTCTGGACGACCTTGCCTGAAACCTCTGTAAACTGGGTGCACTCAGTACTAATGAAGACAATTCCTGGATTTTTACAATCTGTATAACAGAAGAATAACAATCTAATAATAAATATTTTTGCAGTTGTGACACAAGAAAATTCAGTTAAATATATTCAATTGGAAGAATAATGCATTAACAGTAATAAGTTAATATCTGGGGAGATATACTTATAAAACTTAGGCAATGACCATCTACAATTAAATATTATCAACTACATGGCTAGAACTTTCCAGAAGACTTGATATTGCCCTTATGTCTACAGTAGAAAAAAATAATTTCTATACATAAATGTGTAAAAAGTTTGATTACAATATTCTTAAGCATTTTTTCTTTTTCAAAACAAAACCTAAAATACCCATTGATGCAACCTAGGTATTAAGTAAGGTTGTGTTGTAATATTAATGATTTTATTTATCTCAAGCTATACATTGAGTCCATTTCAACTTGATTTAAAACAAATTACCATCCACAGCATTTCTTTCTGTTCTTTGGTTAAATGTGGAGTGGCCGTGTCACCTGGTTAACATAGCAATTGTCAACTACAGTACTCATGGAGACTTCCCTTCACAGACTGCTTAGCTGTGAAAATATAACACAAAATGATAAAAATACATTATACCATGTTTAAATTATGCCAATAAACTCAGATGAATGTTATCAAATCTTTCTTGAAAAGCTTAAGTAGTATGCTTTTGTATATGTTTTGGTCAAAATGATACCTAATGTCAGTGATTTTATTCCACATAAAAATGTCAATGTACAACAATTGTTTACCTTTCTTTTTATTAAAATCATTGTGGTGGAATTTATGGCTATTGGCAAAATTGGATTGTTTACAGACAGTTTTTGTTGGAAATAATATTATTAGAAAATTGTAATGCAAATCTTAATAAATTAATAAATATGCATGGAATTTTTCAGCATTTTAAATCTAGTTTTATTTCAGGTATAATGGGGAGTGTCAATCTTATAAACTGATATTTTAATTTAAATTAATTTATTAAAAGTGCACTTTAAAAAACTCTTCTATGAAGGAAGAAAACACTGTCTAATTTGAATAGTAATGAAATGTCAAAGTAGATCTACACTTTTACAATATGTGTGTCAATTAAATCAGTCTTATATCAGAAGAAAGAACACTGCAATTTCTTCTATTTGTTGAGAAATATATCCATCATCCCTTTTTAAAAAAAGAAACTGGAAAACTTTGTCATCCGAAATGTCTTCTCATTTTCAACATTAGCTATGTCTTAAGCCATCTTTTTTTTAAAGAAACCGTGCTCTGATGCGTGATTCATTGCTTACTCATTATCAGTATATCAAATACTTACAAAAGCAGTAATGCAACATTCTGATTGTGATATCAATAAATTTTGATAAAATATCAATTGATACATAATCAGAGTAAGGTCCCTCACACTTCATCTTCATTTAAAACCCATCTTGGTTGCTGACATCACGCAGGCTTCAGCAAAAATGAAATTAAGTGTGTTTAAGGTAGTAAATCCAAATTGGATTATCTCTTTACGCTAGCTGCAGACGACGCAGTGTACGGAAATGGTCAATGAACTTGCCTGGTTTCCCGGTGTAAGACAATATGCGTCCACTCGTACTAAAAAGTGGGGAACCAGTTGAAATTTCACTACTAAATTCGTACTCAAATTGATTCGTATTCAACGTAACTTAAACTGAAGTTTTTGTTTATTTTTATATGACCTTTATTGATAACATTAAGTTAAATAAATAATTCATCACTGTTTGGTCTACTTTTATAGATTTGGTCTTCAAATAGAGAAATAATATAGAACCGTAATAGTTGTATTACTTCATACAACGCCCGCTCAGAACCGCTCTTTACACTTTCATCAGTCAGAGAAAATAGCTGCTAAACTTCAATTTTGATTTTTGTATTTCTGCCTTAACAATCATCGCATGTGATTCCTTTCCCATAAATTTAAAAAAAGATTTATTACACAGTGTTGTTTTAACTCGTTGAATTTTCTATGAAGAAATTATGCTTCAAAACACTTCTTGCATCAAGACTATTGTTATTGTGATCCTCACTCGCTGGTAATTTGTATGGTTGCACCGAAATTCAAGATGGCGCCATGCAGGGGGAACTTTCAATTTGGTCGGACGGGTATATATTTTCATTTTTGAAATTGAACATATCCCATTACCCACACGCTCCATACGCATTACCTATAGGCGGTCAAAGCCCGCAAAGTGCCCTTCGGGCTCTTTGCTTGGCTTTCCCCGTATCAGTTTGTCTAATTGAGTGTCTACTCTTCTTTACAGTGTGGACAAAAGAATTTATACCCTCTTCTGACCACCCTGACATCTGTACAGAATGTCAGGTGTGTCCAGTGTAGACATGGCTGGCCATTTATCATGCCATCACACTGTTCAGAGCTTGCAAATAAACTTTAAGGGACACACCTGAGGGTAAAATAGGCTCAATTCGAGTGATAGATTCAAATAATTTGATTATCAACTGCTATGGGTCATTAATATATATTTTCGTCTTATTTACTTGCAGTTGCTCTCATGAACTGATAATGGATACATTGGTAGATTGAACCAATACCACCACAAAGGCTTTAGACCTATTTGGACACATCACATGCTCAAGATGGGTTTTGCAAAGCTTAAAACAAGGTCACTGGTACATTTTTTTGGACTTCATCAAATTTTTTACTTGTAATTAGGATTAATACTTACTGCGTTTGAAATATGCACATGAAACTATCACTGACATATTGCTTAATGATATATTACAAAGTGCTTTCAAGTATTGCTAAACTTACTTTGTTGCATATAACCACCATAAATGGATACGTCTTGTTATAAGTACAAAATTAGGGTGATATTGAATATTGAAGAGGTGAAAGTTTGTAACTGATTGCCTTATCTATGCCATCTCTTAAATATTTCATCTATCTTTTCTTGAGTAAATTCTTTTATCAAGCCCCTGAGTGGTTCTGAATAAATGCTAAAATATAGAATGCATATCAATTCAGACAAAGTTATTTTTCTTCTAATCCATACCTTTTAGACTAAAGGAAAGTGAATGATTTCCTACATTGATATTGCTAACTTAAGTGCCAGTTTAGGAACCACCATTTACATACACCCCACTTTACAACTTTGTAGATGTTTGTTTATTGTTTAATGGGTTTATCGTCCCACCAATAATGTTCTAGTTATCTGGAGACGTTGTCCACTTGAAGCAGATATGATGCTGCCTTTACTGTGTATAGCATGCCATGAACACTTGGCATGACACCACACCCAGTCACATTATCCTGACACTGTGCCAACCAGTCATGGAACTGCCCCTATATTTGCCAGAGCATTAGCAAGGGAGCTATGCCACTACCATTTTTAATGACTTTGTTATGTCACGGCCTGGGATCGAACCCGGGGCCTCTACCTGGAGCCGACACTCTACTGATTTCGCTACCAGGTCCGCAACTTTGTAGATGATATGCATCGTCTTAAAGTGGGAACACTTATACAATGGTACTCAAAAGCATTAGACTTCCTGCATCCCAGAGATGTCACATCATTCAGTTTTATGAAAGTTGATCTAATATTACTAATTAGAGATGGCAGTGGTTAATCTTCATAAAATGCTGTCTTGCAGCTTCAAGAAAGATGCCAGGCCAGCAAAGAAAGAAGAAAGAGAAGAAAAGTGATGTCTACATCTGAACCTACCCAATGCTACTGTAGGAAAAGACAGACACCCCAACACCATGGTTTTCTTTGCCATTAAAACACAAAAGGTAAAAATCTGTATATCAGTACAGATTGTGTTAAAGGATTAAGTCACTAAAGTTGACCTCCATTAATTACTATCGTTGCTGCATTTGTGTTTTTATATTGTCAATATTGTGTGTTTTTTTTCTTTTAATGTTAATGATACAGAAGAGAAAAATATTGTGAGTGCTTGTGGTTTGAAAATAATAATACAGAAGAGAAAAGATTTCATATAATGTGAGGATTCAAAGGAAATCTCTATTTTTTGACAGATAATCCATTTTCCATTCTGCAAATCAAATACTCTTCATGTTCCACCACAATTTGATTATTGATAAGCAACATTCCAGGTGATAAACTCAATTAATTTAAGCATATCAATTAATGAGCTAAATGTTCGTATTGTACTCTTCTGAAATACCTCATTATGCAGTTTCTGTTGTTTCAGCATCAGATAATTAAAAACTCAACATCCCCTTCTGGTCCAAAACTTCACCAACATGATCTGCTAACACCTGAGCCAAATAGCACTACATGTACAGGTAGATTTATTTCTTTGCAATTCTTTTTTTTTATCATACTGCTTTTACCAGCATGATGCAAAGTGGTAGGATTGCTGACTCATACAAATCCTTGGCCTCTCACTGTGTGGGTGTAGCCTTGTAATAGGTAGAGAATGTGTAAGTGGTCCGGTTGGCTCAAACAGTAGAGCATTGGCCTTGTTTGCAAAGGGTTCGAGTCCGAGACCGACTGCACATTTTCCTCCCTATGTTACAATGGTGCCAAACATAAATGACCAGCGATTGGTACAGGTGCTTGAGGGGTGCTTGCGAGTTACATCTAGAGCTAATGGTCTGTGGAAATATGAGGATAAATTTCAGGTTGCCCTGGATGTATGTAGCTGGATAGGGAGATTATATATAAGCCGTCCGGTTAGCTTAGCAGGTAGAGCATTTGGCCTGTTAGTGAGGGGTCCGGGTTTCGAGTCCCAGACTGGCTGCACATTTGTCTGCCTATGTTACATGGGTATGATTTTAAGATGGGATAAAGGACTTAAAGTGGAAGTCTTACAGTTGATTGCTGTGGCATTGGTTCTACCCAGACATTTGTCAATAGCCAGATGTTACTTAAAGGCATCTCAAAAGCCTTATATAAGTGACCCTACGTTCCTACTTTTCCCTACTTTTTTGGGGTTTGGCCCTACTTTTCCCTACTTTTTTTAGAGCCTTACTATCCCTACTTTTTGAGAAAAAAAGTCATATTGCTTTTTTTTACATAATCTTAAATGAATATAAATTTGTTTTAAAATAAAAGTTAATACATTTTTCTGCATTTTTCTTTTAAAAACTAGTTGCTAGTATATTTCAAGGACACAAAGGATGGTACCAGTAGTTGGTCTTCAGTGGTGCAGGGAGATTATGAGGATGGTTGGAGCTGACAAGACATTAACCCAGACAAGGTGAGATGTTTATATTTTTTTAGAAAAAAATAACAAAAATAAAAGTTGCAGACCGTCTCCAGATAACTGAAATACTGTTGTTGGGACGATAAACCCAATAAACAAACAATAAAAGTTGCAGAATAATGATAAAATATAATGTTTTTGTACACAGACTAGATTTTTCATGTCCAAATGATGCGTGCTGAGGGTGAATACTTGCCATTTTATGTAAGTTTAGCATAATAGCAAGTATTAAAAAGCTCACAGTGCTCATTTTGAACCTAAATCTTCATTGAATGAATAAGGGATCAAGTGTAGTGAGCTTTAATTTTTTTACCAGTTTGTAGTAAATTGCATGATAATAGATGTGCAAGCTTTTCTTAAAACTAACCATGTGTCTTTCTAGGACTAACCTTAAACACATATGCTGCCACTAAAAATGTGATAGTTTTTAAAAATTTCCATTTTTAATTGCTTTTTGGTAGTAATGTTGGGTATAAGTTACCTATTGACTATTAAACTAATGCCCCTTTAATAACAAGAGAATGCCAGGTAGGTAGTAGAAACATAAAGCTAAACTGGATAACACTTACTCACATCCTATGTGTCCGTATGTCTTTTTGAAATCTGCTATACTAACAGTTTATCATTACAGGTCTTTAATTTATAAATGGTGACATCACAATGCTTCATGGATGCACACAATTTAACATTGGCTGGTTAAAACAAGTGGATGAAAATGGACATGAACTTACTCTTTGGTGTAAAAAAGACGAAAGCTCGGAGTACAGTGGCTTCTGTACTTTATGTAGTAAATCTATTCAGTGTGCAAATAATGGTGTTAAGCAAATTCTTAGCCATGCTCAAGGGAAAAAATTGCAAAAGTCGGGTTTGTGAAAGGACAGAAGCATTTCATCCAAGTACAGACCAGTGGCCCAAGTGGATCACAGGCTGGAGGTGACAGTGTGAAGCACATTGAACTTCAGAGTAAGTCGTTGAAAGAGCAAGTGACTACTGCAGAAATTCTATGGGTTTTAAAAGTAGCATCTGCTGGCATATCTTTCAGTGCAACTAATGAAACCCCAGAGCTATTTCGCATCATGTTTCCAGGGCCTATCAGTAAGGAATTCTCTATGAGTAGGACAAAAGCATCATACATGCTTTCAGATGGACTTGGCCCATATTTTAGAGAAGGTCTTGTTAAGTTGATTTGTGAGAGCAAAGTGTTTTATACCATTCAGTTTGACAAGACGGGAAACGCACAGGGCAGAAAACAATGTGACATATTACTGAGGTTCTGGAACAATGACAAAGGTCCGATTACTACTCAGTACTTAAAATCAGTGATGTTTGGACATGCCAAAGGAAAGGATGTAGCAGTAGCCTTGTTGGGCTTATTGTCCGAAGACAAATATGAATTGCCTCTTTCCCAGCTAATATCATTAGGAAGTGATGGCCCCAACGTCAACAAAACCATCTGGAAGTACATAGATAGTCATATTAAGGAAGCTGGGAAGAAATCCTGATCCAAATAGACTTTCTATTGAGCATTGGGTTATTGTTTCAGGAGTATGAAGCTCTTTTTCAGAAGCAAGAACCATTGATTCATGTGCTATTTCCAGAATCTGTTGAGCTTCTTAAAAAAGTTCTGATGCGTTTCATGAAGTTTGAAGAGGTGTCTGGAAGGAGTGGATCAAAGCTTGCCCATATCGACTGTGACAACCTGGACCTCTGCAAGCCGCTGACAGAAATCAATGTTGGACAGGATGTCAAGATTGCAAAAGATGGAAAATGGAAGACAAGAATCTATTCAAATGGAAATGAGAAAATTCTACCAAGAGGTTAGCAAACACCCAAGCAAGAAATTACCAATTCTGGAGCCAGTTGTGAAAAATGCTCAGTGTCTCCATCCAGAAGTTAGAGACCAAGATCAGGCAATGAAAATGATATCTCAATTGGCAGTATCCCTTCCAAACTTGACCAGTGATGATGCAACAAAAGCCATTGATGAGTGGAAGTTATACAGGGAAAAAAGTGTTGAGGATGATGTTGTTTATGAAAAGGATGGTACATTAAAGAGAGTTGATGCATATTGGAGCAAAATCTTTGAAAGAAAAACAGCTGCAGGCATGTCAAAATACACAGGGCTCAGAAAAGTTGTGACATCATGCCTATGCATATTTCATGGAAACGCAGATGTTGAAAGAAGTCTTTCTATCAACAAGAAGATCCTGACTCCAGAAAGGTCCCTGCTGTCTGATAATGCACTGAATGTGTTACGACTAACACGGGATGCTGTTAGTCTTCATGGGAATGTACATTCAGTGCCAATAACAAAGAAAATGATCACGTATGTGCAGGGTTCCTACAAAAAATGTCAACAAAGGCTAGATGAAGAAAAGTCTGAGGCAGAACTGTCTAAAGGAAAGAGAGCTATTGACAAAAATGACGAGGATGCACAAAAGGAAAAATTGATGCTCAATGAAGAAAGAAAACGCAAAATCCACCAAAAAGAAGGGGAAGTCAAAACAACTGAAAAATAACTTCAGGTTGATCTGGACAATGCAACATTAGTGTTTGACAAAGCAAATACCAAACTTATGGATGGCATCAAGGAAAAAAATTTCCACAAGATTTCTGTTGCTCAGGGGCTACTAGAAATGGCCAAGAAAAAAATAGATAAATCCAGGGCTGCAATGGAAAAGTGTAGAGAGAAGAGGGAGGAGATCGATGAAAAGAGGCACAAGTTACTTGAAAGTGTGCCATCATCCAAAAACAATCAAAGGAATTAACTCTGTGGTTAAGGAGCCTGCTTGTTTTCTTGCTTTGAGTAAATTACTCAATCTATAAACCTATGCTTTAAAATGTCACTTGTTTCATACATTAACTCTGCATACTAAATGCTAATATTATGAACATTGTATGTGGTGCTGTACACTATTATTGCTTGTTTGTTTTCCTATGTAAACTTCCTCTTAGCTAGTTTTGCTTTAAACATTTGTTTTAAACTTTTGAATAATGTAGGCACATTAACTATGCATACTAACTGCTAGTATTATGAACACTCTATGTAATGCTGTACACCATTATTGCTTTTTTTTTGCCCATGTAAACTTCCTTTATGCTAGTTATGTTTAGAAGCTTTAAACTTTTAAAAAAAATCTTGTCTGTGTACATAATCCATGCTACATGAAACTTTAGTTGATATGTTTGTAATACCAATTTTTTATGTATGTGTTTGGAATTGGAACTAATAAAACTTAACCAATTCCAGGTTTATGAGACACTGAAGACCACTTTACAGGTGCCATGAACATGTTAGTAGGTGTTTGTTTTTTTGCAGCTGAATGGTAAGTAGACAGCCCTATTATCCCTACTTTTTTGCTATGAAAATCCCTACTTTTCCCTACTTTTTTAGGAAAAAATCCTACTTTTATCCCTACTTTTTTCTTTGTGGTCACTTGAAAGCCTGCATTGTTGTCAACTTAACAAGCCATAATGTGGGTATACTTGATAATCAAGACAACATTTAAGTTGAGAAAGGTCTTTTTTTCTGACTTTATTTGAATAAAGGTGGTTCACTAATCAGTGAAGCTTTTTTAGCCAGATATATGTACACTATCAACATGTATTATTGTATAGATGCAAAGTTGCAGCCATCTGCAAATTAAGACAACTTAAATCAACTTGGTCACAGTTTATTGTAGGAACATGACTGATCTGCATTTTAATGTTACAACATCACTGTTGACTCATGAGTCAACATATTGTTTATTATTGACACACAATTAATGAATATAACTGCATGCACAGTTTGAAAATGAATAAGTGTAGTTTTTGAGCTCAGTAAGTTTAAATAACTAGGAAAAATGTTGCAACACTATTATTTTTCCAACCTCAACAAAGGTTTTGAAGCGCAGCGTTTCACATAATATAGTGGTCAGAGGTATCAAAACAACTTATTGTTTTACTATCTGTAGTTAAGTAGTTTTTGCTTTTTTGAAGCAAAAAAGAAAAGAAATTGTAAACTTTACAAACTGTGAATAATTCACTTTTAAAGCTATGTACAAGTTGAAACCTTTTCAGACAATCTAATTATAATGGAAACATTTTTCAGAACTGTTTTTGTAGCATGGTTTATTTTTTGCTAATGTTGATATTTCAAGCTTTATTCTGCAATATTTAGTGTGATTTATTATTTCATATGTAAGTTTTACCTACACTTTTGCGTTCATAATGGTGTAATAACCACTCTTACAAGTCGAGAAAAATGCTTTTGAAGTTATATGAAAGGCCTCCTTATGTTGAAAACCAAATGATCTGCCTGCTCACCAGATCTACTTTTTGTGTAAAATGTATTAGTATTGTGTTGAATGCCAAGTATTACGTTTTAGTCTTGTGTTGAATGTTAAGTCATGGGAATTTAAGACTAATTTGCTAAATACTAGGATAATTGGTAGTTTTTATTGATACAATGGGGAACACACACACAAGTATCATAGCTCACATCCAACTTTTTCATTATTCATTATCCCCTTTTAGGATACCATTTAACTGCAACAGAACTGCTGATGCTCATTATTATGCTACAGCTAATCATTATCCAACAGATTAACATAAGACTTGAAGTCCAGACATTTAAAGGCTTGTAACATATCTATGTGGTGCCTTTAATGCAGTTTGTATACAGTTACAAAGAATTAAAAGTAACACTAAACAAGTTCATGAATTTGCATATGCTTTATCCAGGATTTTTTTTAATTATATTTCAGTTACACGAACTCCTGCTCAAAAGCTGCCAACTTAAGGCCGACGTCTGATTATACGAGACCCCCAGTTTTTAAGATTTTGTCAATCTGCACAGGAGTAACACCTTAGGTTGATTATCAACATAAATAAAGCTAAAAGTGAAAGCTTATACTGCAGTGAAATGTATACAGCTATGGAGGCAGTGCTAAACACATTTAATATATACATCTCAGCGTGCAGTGTAAGCTATTTCTGTTCAGACACGTGAAAGTAAAAATCATTGCAGAACTTACTTGTTGTATTGCAATTTGTTTCTTGTTAAAATAAAAGTATTTCCTAAAAATTATGTTGCTTTGTTCTTTGAAGCATTACGCACTAACAATGACCTGACCCTGACCCTAAATTTAACATCGATCATTAATGCATCTAAAAATGAGATTCGTTTTCTTCCTGTCACTATTTCCAAAAATGTAAATCTTGTATCAATAAATAACAGTTTATTTCTGTGTTAAGGTCAGGATAAACTGCATGTTGGTGCATAATTTCACCTTAGTGTATTTTTTTTTATTTGAAAAAAGTTAGACATATCATACAAACAGTTTTCATCTTTATAACATAACTTTAAGTGTAAAAAGGGAATTAAAAAATGAAGCAGACATAGTAAAAAAAACATATTTAATTCCAAAAGGCATTACATCTTTTTTATACACTTGAAAAGCAATTGTAAACTCAAAACAAGCTATAAACTCTTTCTTAAAAAATATAATTAAAAAAATCAGTTGACTGCAGCATGACTTTTGAGTGTTCATTGTCTATGATCATCATCAACAACAAAAACAACAAAGTTTGAATAATTGAGACTGTTATATATATATATTACTAAATTCAGACGTGTTAATCAATTACTATTTATCCATAAAGTTCAGACTCGTCTATTAAATTCAGAGTCTTTATCTGCAGGTGTTCTATTATTTCTCTATTGCAGCATATAATACAATAACGAAAGTGTAAATATATAATTATAGATGACCGGCCCTACCCAGAGTTGAACTGGGAATCAAGAATAACTTGATTGTTCTACACCAGGGCGTAAGGTCACCATTTAAACATATGATTAACTGCAGTAGTTATATTTTAAAATATCCTACACATTACAGGGTTATGTGTCGGTAATTTGAGAGATGCTGGTAAAACTTGGTCGCAGTCACTGGTCCTTGTCCATTATACGTTAGCAGGTTATTCAGGCTGTAATCACTACTCCACAAGATTATCACCAATCCAATGTCACTTAACACAGGGAAATCA
The DNA here is from genome assembly GCA_007844125.1 of Sinonovacula constricta. Lineage (NCBI taxonomy): Eukaryota > Metazoa > Mollusca > Bivalvia > Cardiida > Solecurtidae > Sinonovacula > Sinonovacula constricta. The sequence goes on along the minus strand of CM017570.1, from coordinate 7,090,014 downwards.
GGTTAGGAAGTATGCTATATTGACAGTTTGTGGCAATACAATACTCGCAAAGGAACAGGGGCACAGTGGTAGAAACTCTGAAATGGAACACAAACACAAGTGGATCAGTTTTGGTTAGTGCTGATTAGGCAAATTTTATGGCAAATTGAATTATGTATAGTCAATATTTCTACATGATACTCAGCTAAAGAATTTATCAAACTAAGTACATTGTAATCAGTAAAAATAAAAAAGATAAATGTACGTATACTAGGTATTGAACCTGCAACAGTGTGCAAGTAGTTAAAAAGTTTGCAATTGCATACGTTTGATCGCAAAGAACATTCTACTGCTGTACTCAAACTTAAAATAAAAATTGTCCAACCTGTCTTACCTATTATTGACAATGATATCGGTTTTGTTCTGATTTTATACATTGGCCAAGTTATACTAAGTAAGCTTGTAAAATGGTCTTTTCATAATAAATTACTTTTAAAATCTCTGATATTATGGTAGCCTGTCATACCATATAAATACTTCTATAATTAGTTACATTTCTAGTCAAATCAGAACCACTACTTCCGTTACTTTGCACATTTTTGCACATTTTTGGGACAATGGATGGACTAAGTGTCTACAATATAATTATCCTTCAACTGAAATCTGGGCATAAAATAGCTATATTTCAATATATTTTAATTAGTAACTGCATTAATAGGCTTGGAAGTAATCCAAGTGAAAAGCTGAGAATAACACACCCTTGTCATAATAAACATGTAATTTCTATTTAAGCCACACCACAAAGTTAGCTATTTTTAAACTAAGAAAATAACATGGCCATTTATTTTTAAAATCCTGTTATATCATCATCTGAGTAATCCTCTGGGACATTGGTACTGGTATCTTTATGTAGCATTATGCTTATTTATAGATTTTGGAAAGAATTAATATTTAGTCAGACTATTTCACAATTGGTACTGTTAACAATAGATAGTTTCCACGTGATGTCAGAGGCACTGATAAGACATAAAAGGCAGCCATCTTTGAAGGCGGAAACTAATGCAGGTCAAAATCTGGAAATATGTGCTGTATTAAACTCACCACTGTGCTTTTATTTTTCAGTCTATTTTACTGACTTTTATATCAAATTAAACAGCTTTTATGAAGTATTTTAAACTATAGTTTGATAATTTAAAAGGTGAACAAAATAAAACCAAAAGAAGATACACTGTTCATTTTGTTTTAGAATGAGCCAATAATTTTATTTACTTCTGTGAATTAACCTTTTGTGCATTTCATCTTAAAAATCTTGCATTCTAAAAACATGAATTTTAAGAGTTTTCTAATGATGTATAGCATTCAATATTTGGACCACAAATGAAGACATTACAAGAAAATAAAATTTACGCTTCTATACAATTCATTTGAAAATCCCTTGAAGTTGCCATCAAAGATGGCTGCAAAGATAAGGAATCTTCACTGATATGGAAACTATCTATTGGGATAGTGGTAAAAACATCTTGATTAGACAATATCATGAGTTTATGCAGAAATTATTCCCAAAGTCCCCAAAACAGGGTTAAGGTTTTGTTAATTGTATTTGATATAGGTAAACTGTCAGTTACCACCTTAGCATTTTTACAAGACAAATTACTAAACTACAAATTGCTCCATTTAGTTATATCTGAGTTCATGTTCTGAAACATGTGGGTTGTAGGAAGCAAAGTATAAATAAAGCCTGAGCTGCTTTCTACGCAATAAAATATGTGTCAATACTATCGCGACACATCGACATACCTCGGGTGATGCAAAGTGATACCTTGGGTGAAACATCGAAATACCTATTGCATTACATTGAGATATCTAGGACAACACATTCAGACATCAATGTATACATCCAAAATTTATCACTTTACCCATATAAACTATACGCTACAGAAGATTTTGTGGCAACAAGATTTTGTGACTACAAAAGATTTTGTGTCTACCAACGTATTTGAGACTACGGAAGATTTTGTTGCTACAGAAGAATTTTACTACAGATAATTGTAAGATAGTTTAGCTGAGCAGTTTCAGAGGAGATGCCGTTTAAAACTGTTGACAGACACCGGACACAGGACAATCACAATCACCCTGAGCATAAGCTTAGGTGAGCTAAAAAGGGCACTCAGATGGACAAAGCTGCGACTATATGCAATATGCTCCCCTTGAAAAATAAATATTACAAGTTGCCTCTCGTCTTGTTTGTAATTGATGTTTGAAACAGTATTTCAGTTATCTGGAGACGGTATACACTTGAATAAAGCAGACATGGTGCTACCATCAATGTGTATAACATGCAGTGAACAGCTGGCATGATCCCACACCCAGTCAAATTATCCTGACACTGGGCCAACCAGTCGTGGAACTACATTTATTTGTAGTGTTTTATCAAGGGAGCTATATCACGACCATTTTAACGACTTTGGAATGTAGCAGCCTGGGGTCGAACCAGTAGTTTTTCATAAATGGAGCGGATGCTTCGTTTGATCCGTTGTTTGTTTTCCAGAGCTGTTGTTCAATGTCTGCAAACAAAAGGTAAACATAATAATTACACAAATTAATAAATGTTCTACAATAATTGGCCTCACTCATATAATCAGTCTTTTACCGCATCGGTTCGAGGCATGGATGGGTGAAAGTCAATGCAGGAAGTTTTTTCAGTTGCTGTTTTTGGTAATAAGGCCAATATTTTTGGCTCTATCAATTTCCTTTTGTTAAAATAGTAAACAAGAGGGCCATGATGGCCCTTGATCGCTCACAGGCTTTTAATTGGCTCATATCTGGCATCAAGTAATTAAGCATGTGGCCACCGTGTTGATAACATCTTCTAGAATTTTACCTCGTAACCTACTGAATCCACATGACCCACTTCAAAAAACATGTCAGATTACATACTGGCAAACATTCTGACCAAGTTTGATGAAGATAGGATAAAAACTGGCCTCTAGCGTGTTCACAAGCTAAAATGTTAACGACGGAAACCGAACGCCAAACGAAGCGGTATCACAAAAGCTCCCCTTGAGCACGTTGTGCTCAGTTGAGCTAAAAACTGGGTTAGAATATACACAAAGTGGTATGGTGGCCTCCGCTTTCTGTATTCCATCTCAAGATATAATTTTTTCGCAAAGAATAACTAATAAAACTTCCATCTACACAGTAGAGATGAATGCCATCTTACAATTCTTGAACTGGCTAAAAGAACAAGAAAAGAACAAGATCTGTCATACTCCCAGACTCTTTAGGCTCTATAATCTCAATAGAAAATAATAGTAGCAGATCTAGACCTGACCTCCTCAATCAAATCAAAATCAGTTAACCGGTGTATGGAGAAAAGTCATATAGTTAGTTACCTTAGCATGGTGTCCAGCGCAAGTAGGGATCTCTGGAAATGAAAGGGCTGATGGGGCTCTGAAGGATGGGCTAAATCACCAACATGTGGGTCAAGATACTGGTCTCGCACCAACCGAAATTTATTCTATCTCAAAAAAACAGCCTTTAAAAAATGGAAAGGATTGTAAATCTATTAACGATAAAATTAATGATGAAAGACACAAACACCATCATTTAGACTCCCATCTATTTACCCTAAAAACTTTAGGCTTGAACAATATATATCTAGGCAAAGAATGGGCACTACACTCTTGCCAGGCAGTACTGGCCAATATATCCTAGGTTTACCACCATCCTGTTCCTCGTGCGGGATCAAGTATGACGATAACCACCTTCTGCTACAATGCAATGATCAGAGGGGGGAAAGGATGATTTAGAACAAACTTTACTTTCAGAAAATTTGGCTTTTACATAGGCAAACATCCTCTATCCACCCAAAAATTTAGAAATGACCATCTTTAAAGCTCTGGGTGATTTCTTACACAACACCCAGATGTTGACAAAAATCTAAAAAAGACAAAAATTAATTCAGAACATCGAAATTAAATCCTAAGTCCGACCACTCAAATCGTGCCTCTTCATAAATGAAGCACTCAACGTGCACATGTAACCATAAAATAAAACATAGTGGATTAAACAACCCACTTAAACTAATATGTCTAACAATAGTGATTAGTATCACTAATATATTATAAAAAATTTATAATACTTTACTGAACTCGCTTTACTGTATTTTAATGTAAAAGGAATTTCACCAAACCCACCCAGAGTTGAACTGGGGAACCAGTCAATTTGTAAACACAAATATTTTAACTGGCCCGACCATCCAGGGCTTGACAGCGTAATCCTTTCACGCCAAAATACTAAACAAACTGTAGGACCCCCGGTGGGATGCGTATAAATAAGCAGTAAACGCGGCTTGCCCGGATCAACTGCGGACCCGGCCAAGCCACGATGGTTCGACTGGGCCCGTAGTAGTTGGTAGGGCCTGAAAGGGGCACTCCTTTTTACACCTTATTATATAAAGCATATAACAACTTTTAGTGACCTGGCTTATCCAGGTGGAGTCGGGAGGATTTGAGAAAGATCACTATCCATGTTTTGTTTTTTAGATTGTATAATTTTTGCCCGGCTTATCCGGATAAGCCCCCAGCCCGATGCCCACACTAAGTTGACACTGGGCTGGGGGAAGTTGGTAGGATCTGATAGGCTTGTCAGTTATACTGTCCGGAATTTATAAATCTAAATTATTAAACACACATCCCGCAAGGAGAAAAAACCTACGATTAGAAGTATGACGAGGGAGGATGGAGAAGGCCCTGGTTAAAAATACCTCTTCAAGGAAAATCACGATTAAAAAAGAAAACCGGCCGACATCAACCGAGTGCTAAATATATGCTAGTGGTAGCGCCTTACAACCTCACAATGGTAATAGGAACCAGTATACAATAGCAGTGAATATCCTTACACTACATTCTCCTATCACCCTACATTCTATTACTTCGCTCTATCCTCTCAGGGCTTGGGACTGCCTGTGCACTATACAATTGTCAAAACAGGTTAAAGTCCCAGCCCTGTGCTTACTTAACTATTGAGTTTACACCATATTATATAAATAAAATACCTCTATTCCCTATTCCAAGGTGTACAGGGACAAGAAAAATACAAAATACACGTAAATAAAGCTACAATGTCCCTGTATTAACCTGTCTTCACCTCTTCTATACAATAATATTTACTATAAATAATGCACTTGAACTATAATACTAGAATTACCAGTACAAAAAAAAATTGAGGCCAGCAGACCCGTTACTATAAACAAATGAACCACAGCTCTATTACACAATAACAAATAGTGGTACAGGTTCTACCGAGGGGTATACCATCATCCTTCGAACAACGCCAGGACATACCTTGTATAAATTAAAGTATAAAAATATTAATACTATAACTATAAATACTATTTAGGTTTTTAATGAATTATAGTTCACATCGTCACTGGTTCTACTGAGGAAGTGTTATGTTTGTAGAGATCACAAACATAAATAAAAATTCTGACAAATAAAAACTATTTTTAATAGTAATGGCTTTGCTGGCTCATATTACGGTGCTGCCACTAGCATACAGGTTGTAAAGTGAAAATAAGAAAAATAAACTCTCTCAATCATAATCGGAACAACCAATATGTTTCACTGGGTCAAATAAAACAAAAGAATAAATGGCATATTTTACATGTTTCCCCTATAGTAAGTTAAGAATAATTAGTGTAAACATTTCCACATAAATATCTTCTAACTAGGGTTAAAACAAGGACATCTTAAGGTTTAACTAATTTCATTATAAACTACATAATATTTTTTTATTATTAACATCTTACCTTAAGAGCCCGAATAGCGTGGTGGATATGTAGGTCAAACCGCTTATGGTATTTCGTATGGCCATTCAAACAACCATGTCCACCAACAATTAGGACCCAATCAACCGCATAAAGGCACTCGGTAGTCGAAATCAACATGACATTCTCGTGCGGGCCTCCAGTCCCATTGTAAGGGTCACCCGTGCACAGTTAAGAATTTGGCCAACTAATAGCACACTACACCTAACGAACATGGCGAAAGAAAAGGAAATATAGATGACAAAGCTAGCGCCTGATTGGCCAAAATTAACATAGATAGTATTTTAAGTATATTTTTACTTCTATGTAATCTTTTACTATTGTATATGTTATCTAAATAAATTTTATTGAATTATATCCGCTCTTAAATTATTTTTTTATTTCTTTTTTTCTCATGAATTTAACATGAAATAACTTATATATCGCCGTCCAGCACCTCTATGGGAAATGAATGTATATATATATATTTTTTTTTAAACCCATACTTTTAAAAAAGGCCATGGAAAGACAGCCGTGGAGAAAAGTCGGAACATTTTTGCTTTTATTATTTTAACAATTTTGTTTAACTATTTTCTTGGTTCTTAAAATTGTGATATTAAATATACAAGGTCCCAATGAGGTGCAGGATAATATGTAATTTTACATTAAAGTTAAAAGTCAGACGATAATATGTATCATTTATTGTTAATGAACAGGTGGTCTGGTAGGAAAGAATAATGAATATGTAACTGCGTACCCTATACATAAGTAAAACATGGATGATAAACAACGTGATGATAAACAACGTGATGATAAACAATGTGATGTATATATAGTATATACACACATTATAAGCTTTTAAAATACCCAGGAAAGTATTTGAAAAAATTATTACAAAGTCATACCTCATGCACACTTAAAAGATCATCATCAAGCCTCATGCTCAAACTTAAACTGCTCAAAGCTAAATATCATTTTTAAAATAACATCATGAATTTTTAAATCTATTTACAATCTTAATCATCATAGCTAAGAGCAACCCTCACACCATTAGTATGCATCTGTGATATCGAATTTTTAACCAACCTGTAACTAATGCTCGCCAAATAATTTACAATTAACAGCGAGGGTAAATAAGTCCAAAAAAGTAAGTGTTCACAGCATCGGACGATGAATGAAGCAGTATCAGAAAAGCTCACGTTGTGCTCAGGTGAGCTAAAAAGAGAATGATAAATGCATTTGCGTTCGGTTTAAAAGTAAAGTAAGAACGTAATAAGAACAACTTACCACTTCTCTGTATCTATCATTTAAATAGGACATCCTCATGTGAGCTGTTGTCCGTCTGTTTGTTGCAATAACCTCCTGAATGAAGCTTTACACTTTTATCACTTTATTCATAATAAATAAATATTTAAGTACTGAAAAAACGGTCAGTTGAATTTGCCATCCATGGAATTTATACAATACAATATATATCCCCTATAGTCAGCATGTGGACAACTTCAAAATGTAATTATACATAATAACCTACCGTACTTACTCACTTATAAGACGGGGATTTTTACTTTAAATTTCATGCTCAAAGTGTAGGGCTCGTCTTATAGGCGGGGTCTAGCGACCTGGAAAAAAGTTTTCAAGTTGTTTTAGGGCGAAAACATATCACATAACCTTGTTAGCAGTTATGCAATGACCCGCCGTGCCGTCATTATCGACCGCCGATAACTTACCTTTATTGAACTTTGAATTCTGTCGGTCAACGATTAACTGTCTCACATACATTTCCCTTTGTTCTCCATGAAACACAGCTAATTATCCATCAGTAAACACCGAGACAAACTTTCAACTTCAGTCTGCTAAATACACCAAACTGTAATTTACTTGACGTTTCTGTGTAGACTTGCCTCATTACACAGGTCAAGTGACTGACTCTGAGATAAGCTGTTGTCAAGGTGATATCGATCGGAGCAGTTTGACAGTGAGGGAGTGAACGATGTGTTTTTATAAGCAGCTGCCGATTACATTTCTCCATGAAATTATTGATTGGTGGCATGTACACAAGGACAATGCACTGTTCCTCGATATATCGTGTACTGTCATACCAGACTTGGTGACGTAGATCAAAGAAATTAATGTCATGCCGCCACGAGCTACAGGATAGCAGAGCAAATGACACCAGATACATCCCGCAACGTGTGAAAATTATAGTCACTGTTTACCAATTAACCCTTTGGTTGAGACAGCATGATAGGTCGACGCTCCTCTTCATTTTTTCGCCTCGTCTTATAAGCGGGTCGAAGCAGAAACCGGCAATTTCACAGGTGAAGTAGGGGGGTCGTCTTATAAGCGAATAGTCTTATAAGCGAGTAAGAACGGTAGTCATCCTTTTAGAGGGTTAATTTTAATCATTAACAAGTAATGTACACAACTTACAATAAAAACATGTATACATGACTACAAAACAAACAAGGTAAAATACAAAAAAATCTCTTTCTACCAGTCAATCTCTTGATTCCCCCTAAGGTATCTGTTGCAGAACACCAGTTTGGCAGCTTTCTCAAGACCAAGTCTATTCCTCAGTTTAGTTTGGATCAAACTGAATTCAGAAAACACTCTCTCAATACATGCAGAACTGGATGGCATTTTAAGGAGTTTCACTGCAACCTGGCACAAGTCACTGTTCACTGTTGAGGACCGGTTTATGCTTGTCCACCATGTAGTTGGTTTGGTGTTGCTAATCACAGAGTCATGAAGTAAGGTCTTTGATATTGATAAGGAGTCTGTCATGAAACTGAGGAGATCTGGGAGTGTTGCTGGGTTAGTGGATAATAGTAGGTCTTGGGCACTAGTCACATGTTCAGGTAGCAGCTTCTTGCCTCTGTACACTGGATGAAGTAGGTTGGCTAAGTAGTGGCTATTTGTCATGGCCTGGTTAAATCTGTTCTGAACTTTCACATGGTATGGCTGAAGGTCTGGATTCTGAAGTAAGTCGAACCAAACCTCACAGGCATCTGCTATGGTGGAGCTGTCAGACTGTAGGCGGTTTAGGGCACTGGAAATAGGCTCCAGCTGTTTCTGCAGGTTCTTAACTTCATTAAAGAGACCAATGTTGTTGATCAAGTTGCGAATTCTCAAGTCGATGGCATCCTCATTTTTGGCACAGATCAGCAGTAGGTAGGGTCTGTTTCTGATGTATGTATCAATACAGGTCAGCTGGCTATTCCATCTGGTTTCAGCTGGTAACTGTGGCTTAACAGACTCGGGAATCTCATATAGTAGAGCACTTGGGACATGATGATTCCTAAAGTATTTGTTGACCTCTACAACTTGATTGGTGACATGGGGTGGTGTGACATCTTGGCCAAGCAGGTTTAACCAATGAGCAGAACAGCCATACACAGTCAGTTTTGGATCAATCTCAACCAGGTTTCGCTTCATGGCCACCATTTTCTTTTCGTTGTCCGTTACGACACCCATCACATTACACTTGTACTGTTCAGCAGCTTCTTTAATGGCATCTTGGGCGACAGAAGTGCAGTAATCAGCTGTTTTCTTGTTGGTACCAGTGTCCATGGCAGACATGAAGTAGGCATTGCCATCACACTGTATGCTGGTGGCAATAACCGGCGTGTTGTGTATGTCACTCCACGCATCTTGGATCAGAACAACATCTTTTCCCTTCAGTTCTTCGGATACTTTGGTGGTGATCTTCTTGTGAACTTGGTCAAGTAGGTGGCCGCCAATGTCCTTGCAATTTGGTGGTTGGTACCCTGGTCGAAGCATCTGAATGGTCTCTTTCCAAACTGGATGGTCAGCAATGTTAAATGGCAGGTTGCATGCGAAGAATAGCTTGGCTATTTGTTCATCTAGTTGCCTGGACATAGGCTGGCCTGTAGACAGACTGTAGGAATTCATGCTGGACTGGAGCATTCTTGGCTTTTTAGCTGCAGGCTCAGGTGTTGCAGGTATAGGAGTGTGTGGAGATGGATCCACTGGAGTAATTAAGCCTTAATTACTAGCTGTCCTTCGTCCATCTTAATTATTAGTCATTAAATTGCTAGATTTTCTTTGTCCGCACTCTGCTGTGTAGTCCATTTGTCTCGCACACTTTCCAGGTATTTGTCATCTAGTTTGGCTGAGACATTCTTTCAACGTAACCAAACAATCTTAGTCTCTACTCATACTGTGGGAAAGATCTTCCAATTCGATCCAATGTCCCAAGTCAGCTTGTTCTTTAGGATTTTATTTTTAAAGGTTTATTATTCTCCTTACAGTGTGCCAAAGGTATAAACAATAACTGTAAGACCTTTGCACATGATATATTATTTTTCTATAAAAGGCAGGTAATTTCTGATGCTGATCGTTAGGTTCTGTCAATGAAATGAGTTTTTCAATTTGTCCCTCAATTTCTGTTTTTGTTTCTTTCTTTAAAATATAACTATTCTGTTCTGGGCAAAAGAAATAATTAAATATATTATCATTACTAATAAAGATAACAGTACGAGTAGAAAAACTTCTCACTTGATCTATGAGACAATTTATGATAATCAGTGCTATATCAGCCGCATCTGGCGCTTGTTTTACAACTATATGATTGAACTGATCACCAAACTTAGTCCGCAAAATTCTGACTATTTTCTTTAAGTTAGTTTTGTTATGACTTGCTCCTAGTGCTAACACTTGTAATGTTTTACAATCGGGTCCTGGTAGCAACTTGATCACTTCGGTAATAAATGCCTCACTGTTTAAGTTATTTTCCAAATCAATTAATAAACAAAGCACGTGGGCCTTATTTCCTAACTTGCTCAGTGCGCTTAACACAGATGGATTATTTGTTTTGGTAGATGTCTGAATCTCCCAGCCAAATTTAGATTGGTAATCATCAACTGAATTAAAAAGTTGAATGCGAATAGTCATTTGGCAACTTATACCAAATACTGCAGAAAAAGTTTTCTGCAAAACATATAAAAAATTGGAGATAAATAGTTCGTCCAACTTTAATTCACACACATTATTTCGAATAATGTGTACATTAAATTGATACGGGTATGGAGATTCTCCTCTTTGTTCAAGCTGTCTTATTACTGCTGTTATTTTGTTGGTCATTGTCTTAACAATTGCCGTTTTCTCGGCGCTTTTAACTTTCCTGACGAAGTGTTCTTGAAAACATAAAACTGTTTGTATGTTTTCTGTTGATTGATTTTCGTTAGTTTTTTTTGTTATTATTATTATGGAATTTTCTTCCGAAAATTCTGCTCTTTCTCTGATAAACTTAGCCACGTCTCCAGGCTTACGCAACCCTTTTTGTTCAAAGAACAAAATATAAAAATCTTGTTTGATCGAAGTTATTTCCTCACCTGAATCCACTTTCGCGCGCTCTTTGTTGGAAGTAGCCATTTTTTTTCAAGCTACCCAACTCCAGCTTTACAGGTTGGAATACACTCGGAACTCCTCGGGTAATTCCGTCAACGTAATCCGACGCTTGTCGGAGATCGCCGAGTAGGTACGATTGGTTGGAATATTTATAAGCAATTGCCTTTGCTGTGATCTCCCTTGCTATCAATTCGGAATCTCTCACTCGTAGCCACACGGCAGTTTTCGGAATGTTCGTCCCGAGGTGCTCCTTGTCAGGGTCACGCGATACTCGTCGCATACGTTCTTCGACAAAATGCAGAACCCGCCAGTAACTCTCGGAGGTCCGACCTGTCAACCCTTTAGAAGTGTGAATTACCATTACGCTCGCGGGTAGATTGCTCCGCCCACCGAGTCACGTGACCCACTATTTGATAACCTTGGACATCTTATCGTCGATCGGGTCAATACTCTATTGTCAACGGTCCTACGAAACACTGCAAAAGACATGCAAAAAGACACAGAGACATGCAAAGACACAACAAAGACATGCAAAGACATACAAAGACATAAAAAAAACGATTTTAATGTATATATGTATTCATATATTACATAATATATATCAACCATTCGTTGATAGGGGCATAAATAACAATAAACATGTGTCAATACAATTCACATCATCTCCAATGAAAATATTATTGTATATACTAAATATTGTGTGCGTTACTTGTATGAAATATTAAATGTAAGATATGAACATTAAAACATAAATTACAAAGCATGACCAATGTATTATCGTTTGTGATTATCGTTTGTGAGCGAGATATGTCAAATAATTATGACTGCTTTGAAAATAAACACAATTAAAGCGATAAATATTTTCTATATTTTGTCGGTAAGAAAATGAATAACACAGGTGCAGTTAAAAAGAATGTGTTGAAAATTGAAGTGGTTATTATTTGTCTTGATCAAAACATAAAATTAACACCTAATGTGGAATATCCATAATAACAAAAGCGGGAGGTTTAGAAATTAAAGCAATACATTTCGCACCTATGCGGCATCTTCCTTGTTGAAAGGTAAGTGGAGCATACTTCAATAATTATTGCAATTAACACCAGATTTGAAATGCTATACAATGTAATGTTAACGTATACTCTGCACCATATTTTAATCGGATGTTAATCCTCGTGGGACCCATTGTCAACAAACATGGCTGCCTGTTTAAGCGATCTACCAGCGAACTTTGGTGAGCATTTTATGCTAAGAAAATCGTCACTTCGGCAAAGAATTCAAGCCAGACGATACGCAAATGAATCTTACATTCATTCAGTCAGGTTGACTTTTAGATCGAAGGAAGAAATTGACGTTAATTCTAGTGTTTTCCGATCACAACGAAAGAGCGAGAAGCCACACAGTGTGCACATGACGATCGGCCTAGATTCCGTTACAGACGCATACTGTTCGTGTAAATCCGGGTAATTTTCATTATTACATTAAATCCACGATTTATAAATGCAGTTAACCTTTGATAATGTGTTTATTATTTTTGTTACCATATATCACAACGAAATCGTCCGATGTTACTCATGTTAAAGGGGATCTATTTCTTTGATCTGAGTAGAAGTTACTGCAGTAGGTCATAACAAAGATGGAATATATACATATATATTAAAACGAGAATGCGTTAGACGATACAAGTTGTAATTTCCGTCGACTTTTTCAACATTCAACTGGTGGTGTTCACGATTTCACGATTTTACCCATCTTTTACATTTGTCCAAGGTACGTTTCGGCTTTGGAAATGGAATAAAACGATGCCGCATGTCAAACGTTCCGGATATCGACTATCTGAATCACAGAGACCCCACTGACATCTTTTAACCATTTTCTTCTCGCTTCTCGCATAATCAGAATTATTCCTCCGTTTCTTGGTCAACGAAATGCACCCAGCTTGTCCAAGGAAAATGGCGACCGAAAACAAAAGAATCACGTGACCAAATGGAGCGCGCTGATTAGCTTACGCTAGGCGTCTTGTCCTGTCAATCAAATTTCGGCGTAATGTTAATTCTTACCTTTTGACTGCGCTCTCCTGGAAGTCCTTCCCGGTCATCTATCCAACAGCGTGAAGAATGGTCGTTAGTATAATCCAGGCACTTGTTCTTCGGCAGGATCCAACAGCGTGAAGAATGGTCGTTCGTATAATCCAGGCACTTGTTCTTCGGCAGGATCCAACAGCGTGAAGAATGGTCGTTAGTATAATCCAGGCACTTATTCGTCGGCAGGATCCAACAGCGTGAAGAATGGTCGTTCGTATAATCCAGGCACTTGTTCTTCGGCAGGATCCAACAGCGTGAAGAATGGTCGTTCGTATAATCCAGGCACTTGTTCTTCGGCAGGATCCAACAGCGTGAAGAATGGTCGTTAGTATAATCCAGGCACTTATTCGTCGGCAGGATCCAACAGCGTGAAGAATGGTCGTTCGTATAATCCAGGCACTTGTTCTTCGGCAGGATCCAACAGCGTGAAGAATGGTCGTTAGTATAATCCAGGCACTTGTTCTTCGGCAGGATCCAACAGCGTGAAGAATGGTCGTTAGTATAATCCAGGCACTTGTTCTTCGGCAGGATCCAACAGCGTGAAGAATGGTCGTTAGTATAATCCAGGCACTTGTTCTTCGGCAGGATCCAACAGCGTGAAGAATGGTCGTTAGTATAATCCAGGCACTTGTTCTTCGGCAGGATCCAACAGCGTGAAGAATGGTCGTTAGTATAATCCAGGCACTTGTTCTTCGGCAGGATCCAACAGCGTGAAGAATGGTCGTTAGTATAATCCAGGCACTTGTTCTTCGGCAGGATCCAACAGCGTGAAGAATGGTCGTTAGTATAATCCAGGCACTTGTTCTTCGGCAGGATCCAACAGCGTGAAGAATGGTCGTTAGTATAATCCAGGCACTTGTTCGTCGGCAGGATCCAACAGCGTGAAGAATGGTCGTTAGTATAATCCAGGCACTTGTTCTTCGGCAGGATCCAACAGCGTGAAGAATGGTCGTTAGTATAATCCAGGCACTTGTTCTTCGGCAGGATCCAACAGCGTGAAGAATGGTCGTTAGTATAATCCAGGCACTTGTTCGTCGGCAGGATCCAACAGCGTGAAGAATGGTCGTTAGTATAATCCAGGCACTTGTTCGTCGGCAGGATCCAACAGCGTGAAGAATGGTCGTTAGTATAATCCAGGCACTTGTTCGTCGGCAGGATCCAACAGCGTGAAGAATGGTCGTTAGTATAATCCAGGCACTTGTTCTTCGGCAGGATCCAACAGCGTGAAGAATGGTCGTTAGTATAATCCAGGCACTTGTTCTTCGGCAGGATCCAACAGCGTGAAGAATGGTCGTTAGTATAATCCAGGCACTTGTTCTTCGGCAGGATCCAACAGCGTGAAGAATGGTCGTTAGTATAATCCAGGCACTTGTTCTTCGGCAGGATCCAACAGCGTGAAGAATGGTCGTTAGTATAATCCAGGCACTTGTTCTTCGGCAGGATCCAACAGCGTGAAGAATGTTCGTTAGTATAATCCAGGCACTTGTTCTTCGGCAGGATCCAACAGCGTGAAGAATGGTCGTTAGTATAATCCAGGCACTTGTTCTTCGGCAGGATCCAACAGCGTGAAGAATGGTCGTTAGTATAATCCAGGCACTTGTTCGTCGGCAGGATCCAACAGCGTGAAGAATGGTCGTTAGTATAATCCAGGCACTTGTTCTTCGGCAGGATCCAACAGCGTGAAGAATGGTCGTTAGTATAATCCAGGCACTTGTTCTTCGGCAGGATCCAACAGCGTGAAGAATGGTCGTTAGTATAATCCAGGCACTTGTTCTTCGGCAGGATCCAACAGCGTGAAGAATGGTCGTTAGTATAATCCAGGCACTTGTTCTTCGGCAGGATCCAACAGCGTGAAGAATGGTCGTTAGTATAATCCAGGCACTTGTTCGTCGGCAGGATCCAACAGCGTGAAGAATGGTCGTTAGTATAATCCAGGCACTTGTTCGTCGGCAGGATCCAACAGCGTGAAGAATGGTCGTTAGTATAATCCAGGCACTTGTTCTTCGGCAGGATCCAACAGCGTGAAGAATGGTCGTTAGTATAATCCAGGCACTTGTTCTTCGGCAGGATCCAACAGCGTGAAGAATGGTCGTTAGTATAATCCAGGCACTTGTTCTTCGGCAGGATCCAACAGCGTGAAGAATGGTCGTTAGTATAATCCAGGCACTTGTTCGTCGGCAGGATCCAACAGCGTGAAGAATGGTCGTTAGTATAATCCAGGCACTTGTTCGTCGGCAGGAACGTATCGAGACTATTTAAGTCTCAAGCATACCTGGTGGCCAATCAAGCTGGTACTTATATAATTATTTATCTGACGTTCCGACAGGAATCGACTGTGTAGACAGGAATATTATATTTTATAAAATGACTGGCTACTTCAGCGCTAGCAAACAACTGAAATCACTACCAACAAATCGGAATAAAGCCGAAAAAATATATATCGTGACACATTACAGTTGCGACAACAATCTAATACTTAAATACTACATACTAAATACTACAAAATTTTATTTTATTTTTACATAAAGGGAAGCAATCTACTCCCATTCTACACCATATTATTATCTTCGAGGTTTATTCCTGAAAGTATAATAGTAGCAAGAAACATCAAGGGAAGTAACTCCGTTTTTCCTTTTTTGTTACCCGCAAATTCGGTTCCAAATTGTAACCCCAAACATGACCTTCACTTACGCGTTTTTTTAGAGAGGTTTTCGATTGGCTGGATGAAAAAAAATCAACCAATGAGAAAAGGTTAGACATCCTTCCATCGGAGCACGGGGGTTTTACCATTAAAACAATTCGGAAAAATATTTTTTGCGAAAAGTGAAAAATATCATTGAAGTGTTAAAATGCAAAACCTTCGTGCTCCACATTGAAATTAGGCTTATTTTATCTATTAATCATTATTCTAAAAAGAAACACTAAAATATATGTATAAAATGGACGTATTAAGTGTTAATTAACGTATAACACACATGAGTAAAAACCGACAAATTTGCCGATGCGGTGCCACAGTCGGGTGTTGGTTAAAACGGCCTCAGGTCAAAACGGCCTCAAGTTAAAACGGCCTCATTTTGGTCAAAACGGCCTCACTATTTGGTCAAAACGGCCTCACTTTATATATTTTTGGTTAAAACGGCCTCACTTTTAGTCGAAACGGCCTCGATTTTTTAACATAACGGCCTTAATTTTGAAATTAATTTCATATATTACATGAGAAAAATTAAATTAGATGCAGTAAGGGATCGTTTATAATGCTTCATTACTGTTGTCATTGGAAATATGTACATGTCAATTCGCTTAATTTATGTTTTGTTTATTCTATTAAAAAAAATATATTAATTAAAAAGATAAAATAATAAAAAATTATTTATTCCATGACGAGGCAAACTTAGTAATTAATGTATGTTTTATTTTCATCATAGATAATAAAATCCAATACAAATTAATGCATATTGTTTTTCGGGAAGTAAACACAACTGAAAGGTAACACCGACTTTAATGTTGTAATTGAAAAATAACAGTTTTCTAGTCTAACTTCGGCAAAAATGCTATCGCAGAGATGAAGTGTCATCCACCGGTCTACTGAAATTGCTGTCTGGGATATATAGACCATGACTGGAAAAGAATTTTTGCTTCCGTAGCTGACCAGTAGACGATCCGAGAATACTGTCTGGCAACAATCGACAGATCTAATCATGTTAAATGCATGTTTGTAGTTATGTTCTTATTAAAATCTATTCAACTTATGCCATTATTGTTTTAATTACAACACTTGTTGCATGCATATGTTTTTTATATTAAGTAAATCTATTCAACTTATGCCATTCTTGTTTTTTTTACAACACGTCCTCGTAAAAGCACTTAACATAATAGTAATGAAATAACATATGATAGTATTATACAAACATAAAATTATAACATATTATAATATAGAACATCAAAAAGTGACATTAAGACATATAAAAAAAAAATAAAAAAAAATAAAAAAAAAGTGAGGCCGTTTTAACCAATATTTTATTTAAAGTGAGGCCGTTTTAACCAAAATGAGGCCGTTTTAACTTGAGGCCGTTTGGACCTGAGGCCGTTTTGACTGTAATCCGCCACAGTCTACATCAACACCGTTCGACTTTGGCGGGAAGTTATGTCAGAGAATATTTTTGGGTAATTCTCAACTTTTTTGTTTGTATCCTAAGTGCATTTATCAATGCAATGCCATAATGCAGTATTCTTTCTATTAAAATAACATATTTATTCATAAAATCGTAATAATGTCATTGCTTATTCACTGATTAATGTCGATGCAGTTTCAGTTGAATATCGCTCATGAATATTGTTTCGTAATCGTAGTGTCTAGTGTCAGTAGAGGTAAATAAGTACTTATTTTCTTTCTGAATTAAAAAGCATGGTTGTTTTGTGTTAAAACAGATTCGGACCATCGAAGTTTCTCTGTGATGACTGGTTCTTGAAGAAACGGGTTGAATGCAGCTTCAATATACCTTAAGCCACAAAGAGTGAGTTTTAAACCATGTAAACATTTGGGCAAATGAAATATTTTGTTGTCGAAAATAGTCCATCTTTTTTTCGTTTTCAGTAATGAAGCAAAAACAAATCCTTCATTTTTTTTAAATAATTGTTTTTGTATTTTTATTACATCAATGTGACTTAGGAAGAACCACCAAACCATCAAAAGTCATCAGGGTTTATTTTATTTTTATGAATACACTAAAGGGACACATGTATCATAGTATGCTCAGTAAAGCAATGTCCAGCTATTTTGGTGGAAGTAGACCCGAGACATGTATCTGGGTAGAACCACCGGCACATACAATTGCAATTCAGCTGGAAGACCTTCTGACAGAAGTTCTTCACCCTGACCAGAGCTCAAACCCAAACAGTAAAAACTGCACAGTCATAGGAGTTTCAAGTTTACAACTCGATCACTTTCACACTGGAATATCTTACATTTTTACACCAACTGGAACTCAAACCCACATGTGCTTTAAGGAGCCAATTTCAACCACCTTGTTAAAATATTGAATTTTGCCTGCTATCTGCATTTCAATTTAAAACTAATTTTTTGTTCAGAGAAAAGGAATTGAAGTTATGAGAAAAGTTGTAATGATCCATCCTGTTTTACTTAGGGCTGGGACCGATCATTTGATAGGATTAGATGGCTAGATTTTCAGTTAATGGAAAAGAGTTTTGCGATTAAATTTTTTTCCTATTAGTTTGTTTATTTTTGTTAAATCTTGTAAACATATGTACAATACACTGTCTCATATTATCTCACCTACTTCATATTATCCTCTGCTCCTGATGATCATGATCCACTTATTGCAATTAGGGTTTACCCCCTTGCCCTTCAGTAGCTCTCAAAAGAGTGAGAAAGTCTTTTAGGTCAAATAGTCTTGACTAAAGATGCAGCTAAAGATATCATATGTACTCCTGTGCAGTAGACTGCATTTGGATGACTTATATGACCAGTTTTGTATAAATCAGAGGCATAAAGTCTACATCTTCAATCACATTCTTTTTGTATAATGTTGGAGTTAAACACTAAATAAAGTATTAGTGCTTGAATCTTCAGTAAGAATCAAGCTAGCTAAATCTGATGTCTTGCATTTAAATGTGGAACATCTGTCCTCTTACACTATTTCCTTATCGATGAAATATTTAGGACATTTTATGGTTGCCCTATGAATAGGCTACTAAGTACGGACTAACACACCACTTACGTTTTTATGTTCATTGTTAAAATTATATAATTAATATCCCTCTTTTGGCCTTATTCATTGCATATCCCCCTCCTTTGTTATACCCCCTTATTTGTATGTCAAATAGAAAATGTGGGGGCGCCCTTGCTACAGTGGTAGAGTCGCCGATTTGTAACTCCTCTGACTGCTTAGCCTCTCACCGCGTGGGTTCGAGTCCCGTTTGGGGTGAAGGACTTAATGTGAGCAGGTCTTCCAGCTGACCTGCGGTTCTACCCAGTCATGTGTCTGGGGTCTTCCTCCACCCAGAAAGCTGGACGTTGCTATAATGATCATAAATGGTTGCTGCAATGTATTTACAAAAAAGAAAAAAAAAATAAAGAAAATTTGGAATTTCACATTTTATAGTGCTTGATACAGTGTTGATTTTTTTATCTTCATTGGTACATTCCATTTGACTTAAAGTTGTACTTATTTTATTTCTGAAAGAATTTCAGGAGAGTTTTTTGTATGCAGATTTTCTGTGCATGAAAACTTCATTTTTATCATTTCAGAGTAGTTTATCAAGTATTAGGATAGAGGTTAAATAATCTCAAAGGGACTCTTTTGGTTTTTACTGTATTTTTTTTTATCCGGTTTTGTTATGATTGTGACTTACAATATAATATTGAAACATGTTACTTTTCATCAGAATATTCTCATTATTTCAAAAGGATGCCTCTGAACCTTCTTTAACTTCCAATAGGAAAAAAACTTTATTAAAGCTATATTTTTCATTATATTTGGACTTGATAAATACCATGCTAAAGGTATTGTCTGATAATACATGTATGTGTCATCCTATATAATTGCATACTTTTGGTATACTACAAATGAAGTCAAATTTAAAAACTAATTTAAAGTAGTTTTTTTTTATCAAACTGATACAGGGTCATTTATTAATATTACCACAATAAATAAGGATTAAATTAATAATTTCAACTTAAGTTTGTTTCTTTGTGAATACTTTTACACAGTACTTGCCCTCTACTATTGTATAAACTTAAATAGGAACATTTTCTATGTTATGTAATTTTAAATTTATATTTAAAAAATATTTTTTAATTGATCCTTTTTCTTTCAGACTAAACAGACAGGAGATGAAGTTCTTGAAATTGCAAGATGGAATGTCATGTTAAAATTTAAATAAATTATAAAATATTTTAGCTTTGTGTTTTTATTTCTCAATTTACATTCCGAATAATTTGAGGAAAAATAGGAATATCCCTTACAAATTTATTTCTTCGTTAAGTCCTGGACAAGTTTAAATAACACTTTTCAAAACTTCTACTTTGAATAAAAATAATAAAAACATTGAGTACAATTTAATAATTCTAAACATACATAACCCTAAAACATAACTCTTTCAAATATGCATCATAGACAAAACGCTTACAAACGGGTTTTTTTACTATATCCAAATAATCAAATACTATATTTTTAAATTAGGGCATCTGGAACTAAGTTTTCCTATTATAATATTGTTTGAATGATGTAAAAGTAAGTAAATCTGTCATAAAAAAACTCTCAAATTAATATGAATGCATTATAAACAACATTAACATACAGGGTACGGATTTTCAGGCAGAAATGAAAAAGTGCCACCAAACTAGCATTTTTGTAAAAAATCGTTAAAAAAAGTGACTATAGATATTTGGACAAACTAAACTGTTTTTAATTTCTTGGATGGGAAATAATATAAGTGCCAAATTTCAGCTTCCTGTCATTAAAAATAAAAAATCGATGTTGATGTTCCATGCTATTAATAATAGCCGAAGGAAGTATTTCCAATGTAGTAATGACCGTACTCGGGCAAACTCCGGGGTCTGCGTGCTCGGGACGATGAACTTTCCGAATGATACAAACGAGCGTCGCATTGGAACTCCTCGGATTATTTCGTCCGCGGGACAATAGGAACTCTTCGGGTAATTCCGTCCTTGGGACACGGTCACTGCTACGTTCGACGGAATTACCCGGGGAGTTCCGATTGATAAGCGTCGGTGCAATCCCGGGGTGCGTTCAGTATGACAAACCGTAGCGTTACGTTTCGCAACGGTTTGAAACGGTTCGTATTTTTAGCACGCTGAACCGACCGTACGCCACATTCGATTGCCTCGGTTCGCAAACGTATCTCGGAGGTAGTGTGCGAAGCAAATCAAGATGGCTGCCAGGTGAATGTTTACTTTTGATTCGCTAGAATTAATGGAAATATCTTCAATTACAGTTAATTTTCAGCGACAAAACTATGTGTAAATGTCATATTATGCGGTATTATGCAGGATACGTTTTCCTGACAGTTTTAGATACGTGATTGGCCGGTACACGTAAACAAACGTTAAAAATACCAGAAAACTTGCATCAATGCCTTTTCATTGCATAGATGAAACTTATATAATATTAAATACAAATAAAGAAAGTTGTCTATTTATTTCTTCCTTTTTGCCAGTGTAGTTTAAATTCTTTCGTAAATGCAATTCTTTGTTTTTCCTAACATTAATTATTATTATTTTATATGTCATTGACATTGATCCATTTTAAAAATTCATTATTGTTTAATTACAGTAAACCAGTGGGTTTAAATCCAGTAAACACCTTTTGGAATTGGGCAGAGAAGAAGGAGCATGTGGAGAGGCCATTCTGATAAACTGAAAGAGGTAGGCCCTATTTTTCATGCTTATGCTCACATGTGATGCACCAATTATTTTTAATCATACATGAGCCATTGGTTCTACCCAGTCCTTTGTCTGGGGTACTCCTCCACGAAAATAAATTGACGATACATTTTGTATATATCTTTACAAGATGATGCGAATCCAATAGCATTTTAAGTCAAATCACTATTAACACATGCATGGTTATATTCATTACTTTTTTAAAGATATTTTTACAATATTTTTCGAGCGTCTGCTCCAGGAACGGAAGGTCCCAGGTTCGATCCCTGACCGCGACATACCAAAGTCGTTAAAATGGTAGTTGTATAGCTCCCTTGCTAACCCTTAAGCAAATATAAGGGTAGTTCCACGACTGGTTGGCCCGGTGTCAGGATAATGTGACTGGGTGTGGTATCATGCCAGTTGTTTACGGCATGCTATACACAGTGAAGGCAGCACTATATCTCCTTCAAGTGGACACTGTCTCCAGATAACTGTTGGTGGGATGATAAACCAAACAAACAAACAATATTTTTCCAATTTTTAAATCTTTATAGACTTGGTTATGCAGTTCATCGATTATAACAACTGGCATGGGCTGCACAGAACAGAAATTCACATTCCTTTTTCAAACAATCTATGCACATGAAAAATGTTGAAATATGCATTTAAAAGATAACTATTTCAACAATAATTTGTATAAATTCTTTTAGCACAAAGTCAACATACTCCATCAACAGAAGTGATTGTGGAAACAGGACATGGCACTTGAACAGAAAACTTGACAGAAAAAATCATGGCCAGGGACCCTCCATAACCCCTGCTTCTTTCATAAATACAGTAAATAATCATATACAAAACTTTATTTTTGGCATAGTTTTTCCATTTTGATAAAATGTCATTGATTTAAATTATCTTTTCTGGGGAGAAATGTTAAACATATTTGTGGACTATTTCACCCCTAGAATTGCCAAGAATAAAACAATATGCTATTGTAACAAAACTTGGTAGTATAAATGCTTTTGTTTAAACAGCTTTTAATTAGGGTTTATACATTATTTTAAACAGAACACAAGTTGATATCATTTTGAAAGTATTATGCTATTAATAACTTATAAATCATTCACATTCATGCTAAAGATCAAACTTCAAGTTTAAATTTTTGTTTTATTAAAATGATTTTTAACAAAAATTTAATTTCAGATCTTTGCCAGCACACACAGAGATCCATACCTACAGGACATATAACTACACCTGTTCAAGCACCAACCAACAAGATGAAGGGAGACAGGACGGAGAGAACCCACTGTGTTATTCCTTTCATTTGCTATAAAGTATATGCTATTGCACTTATGCATGTTGCCCTCATATAACATTCATGACTAGCTATTACATTTGTCCTGGAATTTTAAACTCCTGTTACAGACAACTTGTTAGGAATGCTTGAAAATCCTGTTGATGAACCTATGCTGATAATCATTGTCCCGGGTTTGGGAATTTGTGTTCCATCTTGCCCCAAATTATACCTGGCAGCCAACTTGACTGAAACAAATTTGCCATATCGTTAGGCTCTTTTATCAGTTTAGGGAATATCACATGTTTGTGTCCCATTTTCTTTACTGGCCTCATATGTACAATAGACCTGAAAAATATGAAACTGTGGTCAACATATGGTTATGACGAACTACAGCATGTATGTTGCAATATTTGTGTTATTCTGTTGTCAGTGCTATAAAGAAAATATATTGATATACCTCATTCATCAATTAGGTGTTGCTACAACACTGATTGGTTATTTATCTCTGTTTAAAAGTTGTCTTATTTTAAAATGTATGCATTGAGGTTGTTTTTTTTATCTCAATCATATTTTAAATGTCTGGTCTTCCCTTACATTATTTAGTTTTGTTTTTATACCATGTTATGTACACATACAAGAAATCTCCAACAATTTAGGGAATAAAGATACTGTATTGTATTGTCTCAATCATCATCTGATGTCTTTAAAACATTGTTTGTTTTTTATCTTAATAGCTTTGTCAGATATAACTTAAAATATTAAATTGTGTTTTTTTATTTAGTTCACTGGATATGTACACAGCATGAATTTTTGTATCTGACAGTGATTAGCTCTGATTTTCATACTATGTTTGCTAAGTACAGAAAATTATTACAAATGCATGTACTTTTTATTGTTCTTACCAAAATAAATTTGAATAAAACATTTTGTTGTTTTTCTTAGTACCTTACTAATACTTGCTTTTTGTATATGACAACATGTCAGAAGTTATTGAAATATATTTAGTTGCAGCAATTAAATTAGAAATAAAGAGGCAGATGTTATGTTAAATTAGCATAGGTTCTCAGTGAACCACAAGGAAACCTATAGTGGTTGTCGAGCCTTACTAATAGTATAATTTGTCAAATAAAATAAAAATATATATGTGTAATAGAACATACCATTTTGATGAAACAAGCCTAACTTTATTTTAACCATTATGTTAAAGGTTTAATCTGATTGTCATTGGATACCTTTTTAAATCTTAAGGAGGATGATAAAAACCAATATTATACTTAAATTGTAAAATTAAAAAAGGAATGTATCTTGCTGCTCCTACTGAGATTTGAACTCAGATCCCCTCTATCTCCGAAGAGAAACAGGGTGTTCTTCCAATTGAACTATAGAAGCTAGATGAAGATGACATTCCAATCAAACTTTTAAGAGATTGGACATATTCCCTTGAAGTGTAAAATTGTAAAAACAACACAACTGGTTCAATAGGTAAAGTGGGATCATAACTTGGCCCTGGGTATCTTGTCAACATATTTCAATTGATTTTATAATTATAATGTCACAAAAAAATATTTAAAGTGTCATATACTACACTGCAATGTCATTTCCTACGTTGTTTTGTTTTTTGCATTTGCATAATTTTACAGAGGAATATGCCAAGTACATTCATTTGTCATGCTATCAGAGTGAAGTCAGCATTGTATCTGCTTCAAAACAAGGAGGAGATGAAGTGTAACTTTGCTCCAAATGGTCTAAACAATCAGAATGCAAATCATTACCGACTTATGGCCTTGTTTCGTTTTCATGTTATGATTTTGCTCAATTCACACATCATTAAACGACAAATTTATTGTCAAATTATTGGCTTTTGCTAAAAGGACAACAAAATTATATGTCACGTCATTTACTAGTCTAAAATCAATCCAAACAACATTTATCAAGTGTCTTACAACACTATCACACATGAATTTATGTAAAATTAATTCCACAAACCATCGCTGTCCGCCATATTGAAAACGGTTTGCGGCTAACGGGTCGTTCAGTATGGAAGGTTGCGATTTGCAAACTGCTTGGCTTACGGTTTTTTATACTGAACGCACGCCGGGGTGCGTTCAGTATGACAAACCGTAGCGTTACGTTTCGCAACGGTTTGAAACGGTTCGTATTTTTAGCACGCTGAACCGACCGTACGCCACATTCGATTGCCTCGGTTCGCAAACGTATCTCGGAGGTAGTGTGCGAAGCAAATCAAGATGGCTGCCAGGTGAATGTTTACTTTTGATTCGCTAGAATTAATGGAAATATCTTCAATTACAGTTAATTTTCAGCGACAAAACTATGTGTAAATGTCATATATTATGCGGTATTATGCAGGATACGTTTTCCTGACAGTTTTAGATACGTGATTGGCCGGTACACGTAAACAAACGTTAAAAATACCAGAAAACTTGCATCAATGCCTTTTCATTGCATAGATGAAACTTATATAATATTAAATACAAATAAAGAAAGTTGTCTATTTATTTCTTCCTTTTTGCCAGTGTAGTTTAAATTCTTTCGTAAATGCAATTCTTTGTTTTTCCTAACATTAATTATTATTATTTTATATGTCATTGACATTGATCCATTTTAAAAATTCATTATTGTTTAATTACAGTAAACCAGTGGGTTTAAATCCAGTAAACACCTTTTGGAATTGGGCAGAGAAGAAGGAGCATGTGGAGAGGCCATTCTGATAAACTGAAAGAGGTAGGCCCTATTTTTCATGCTTATGCTCACATGTGATGCACCAATTATTTTTAATCATACATGAGCCATTGGTTCTACCCAGTCCTTTGTCTGGGGTACTCCTCCACGAAAATAAATTGACGATACATTTTGTATATCTTTACAAGATGATGCGAATCCAATAGCATTTTAAGTCAAATCACTATTAACACATGCATGGTTATATTCATTACTTTTTTAAAGATATTTTTACAATATTTTTCGAGCGTCTGCTCCAGGAACGGAAGGTCCCAGGTTCGATCCCTGACCGCGACATACCAAAGTCGTTAAAATGGTAGTTGTATAGCTCCCTTGCTAACCCTTAAGCAAATATAAGGGTAGTTCCACGACTGGTTGGCCCGGTGTCAGGATAATGTGACTGGGTGTGGTATCATGCCAGTTGTTTACGGCATGCTATACACAGTGACGGCAGCACTATATCTCCTTCATGTGGACACTGTCTCCAGATAACTGTTGGTGGGATGATAAACCAAACAAACAAACAATATTTTTCCAATTTTTAAATCTTTATAGACTTGGTTATGCAGTTCATCGATTATAACAACTGGCATGGGCTGCACAGAACAGAAATTCACATTCCTTTTTCAAACAATCTATGCACATGAAAAATGTTGAAATATGCATTTAAAAGATAACTATTTCAACAATAATTTGTATAAATTCTTTTAGCACAAAGTCAACATACTCCATCAACAGAAGTGATTGTGGAAACAGGACATGGCACTTGAACAGAAAACTTGACAGAAAAAATCATGGCCAGGGACCCTCCATAACCCCTGCTTCTTTCATAAATACAGTAAATAATCATATACAAAACTTTATTTTTGGAATAGTTTTTCCATTTTGATAAAATGTCATTGATTTAAATTATCTTTTCTGGGGAGAAATGTTAAACATATTTGTGGACTATTTCACCCCTAGAATTGCCAAGAATAAAACAATATGCTATTGTAACAAAACTTGGTAGTATAAATGCTTTTGTTTAAACAGCTATTAATTAGGGTTTATACATTATTTTAAACAGAACACAAGTTGATATCATTTTGAAAGTACTATGCTATTAATAACTTATAAATCATTCACATTCATGCTAAAGATCAAACTTCAAGTTTAAATTTTTGTTTTATTAAAATGATTTTTAACAAAAATTTAATTTCAGATCTTTGCCAGCACACACAGAGATCCATACCTACAGGACATATAACTACACCTGTTCAAGCACCAACCAACAAGATGAAGGGAGACAGGACGGAGAGAACCCACTGTGTTATTCCTTTCATTTGCTATAAAGTATATGCTATTGCACTTATGCATGTTGCCCTCATATAACATTCATGACTAGCTATTACATTTGTCCTGGAATTTTAAACTCCTGTTACAGACAACTTGTTAGGAATGCTTAAAAATCCTGTTGATGAGCCTATGCTGATAATCATTGTCCCGGGTTTGGGAATTTGTGTTCCATCTTGCCCCAAATTATACCTGGCAGCCAACTTGACTGAAACAAATTTGCCATATCGTTAGGCTCTTTTATCAGTTTAGGGAATATCACATGTTTGTGTCCCATTTTCTTTACTGGCCTCATATGTACAATAGACCTGAAAAATATGAAACTGTGGTCAACATATGGTTATGACGAACTACAGCATGTATGTTGCAATATTTGTGTTATTCTGTTGTCAGTGCTATAAAGAAAATATATTGATATACCTCATTCATCAATTAGGTGTTGCTACAACACTGATTGGTTATTTATCTCTGTTTAAAAGTTGTCTTATTTTAAAATGTATGCATTGAGGTTGTTTTTTTTTATCTCAATCATATTTTAAATGTCTGGTCTTCCCTTACATTATTTAGTTTTGTTTTTATACCATGTTATGTACACATACAAGAAATCTCCAACAATTTAGGGAATAAAGATACTGTATTGTATTGTCTCAATCATCATCTGATGTCTTTAAAACATTGTTTGTTTTTTATCTTAATAGCTTTGTCAGATATAACTTAAAATATTAAATTGTGTTTTTTTATTTAGTTCACTGGATATGTACACAGCATGAATTTTTGTATCTGACAGTGATTAGCTCTGATTTTCATACTATGTTTGCTAAGTACAGAAAATTATTACAAATGCATGTACTTTTTATTGTTCTTACCAAAATAAATTTGAATAAAACATTTTGTTGTTTTTCTTAGTACCTGACTAATACTTGCTTTTTGTATATGACAACATGTCAGAAGTTATTGAAATATATTTAGTTGCAGCAATTAAATTAGAAATAAAGAGGCAGATGTTATGTTAAATTAGCATAGGTTCTCAGTGAACCACAAGGAAACCTATAGTGGTTGTCGAGCCTTACTAATAGTATAATTTGTCAAATAAAATAAAAATATATATGTGTAATAGAACATACCATTTTGATGAAACAAGCCTAACTTTATTTTAACCATTATGTTAAAGGTTTAATCTGATTGTCATTGGATACCTTTTTAAATCTTAAGGAGGATGATAAAAACCAATATTATACTTAAATTGTAAAATTAAAAAAGGAATGTATCTTGCTGCTCCTACTGAGATTTGAACTCAGATCCCCTCTATCTCCGAAGAGAAACAGGGTGTTCTTCCAATTGAACTATAGAAGCTAGATGAAGATGACATTCCAATCAAACTTTTAAGAGATTGGACATATTCCCTTGAAGTGTAAAATTGTAAAAACAACACAACTGGTTCAATAGGTAAAGTGGGATCATAACTTGGCCCTGGGTATCTTGTCAACATATTTCAATTGATTTTATAATTATAATGTCACAAAAAAATATTTAAAGTGTCATATACTACACTGCAATGTCATTTCCTACGTTGTTTTGTTTTTTGCATTTGCATAATTTTACAGAGGAATATGCCAAGTACATTCATTTGTCATGCTATCAGAGTGAAGTCAGCATTGTATCTGCTTCAAAACAAGGAGGAGATGAAGTGTAACTTTGCTCCAAATGGTCTAAACAATCAGAATGCAAATCATTAACGACTTATGGCCTTGTTTCGTTTTCATGTTATGATTTTGCTCAATTCACACATCATTAAACGACAAATTTATTGTCAAATTATTGGCTTTTGCTAAAAGGACAACAAAATTATATGTCACGTCATTTACTAGTCTAAAATCAATCCAAACAACATTTATCAAGTGTCTTACAACACTATCACACATGAATTTATGTAAAATTAATTCCACAAACCATCGCTGTCCGCCATATTGAAAACGGTTTGCGGCTAACGGGTCGTTCAGTATGGAAGGTTGCGATTTGCAAACTGCTTGGCTTACGGTTTTTAGACTGGTGCGCATGCGCCAGTCTTAAGTAACGATGCTGTGAACTCAGCGACGCGTGGTTTTTAACATCGGGTGTATCATTGCGACCACGAGAGCGTATTCAAGTAGTTGTGCGGCATAAGAAGTAGTGCGTTTTTTAGAAAACACAAATATAACGAAGGAATGCGAACCTTTGTAAGGAAATGCGACAAATAAAAACAAGGAAACAATGTAATGTTGTTTTTCGAACAAATATGAAAGGATATTAAAAGAACGATTACAAACAAATCAGTCACGTGACAAGCGGGAGATAGCGTTGGTCGCGATTTTGGATAGATCGGAGTGCTTTTGAACGAGTTTCTGCTCAGCTTTCAAGGCCCGTAAGTAAGTTGGCAAATATTTATGTTAATGCATTGTTGCGATCGACGTAAAAATTAGGATTGTAACTGTTTCAGTCTCTTCAGTTACGTGGGCCTTGTGCATTTCATTGTTGACACTACTTCAGTTGTGGCGGAAGCTGATCATAACTGCATTAGAACTAGAAGGTTTTTTATCGTTAACTTCAGATAATGCATTTTTCGTAACGTTTGTGGTGTGTTGTTAGTTTAATAAGCTAACTGACTTCGGCATTTTTTGTCTTGAAATCTAGACCTAAATACAGGACGCTACGATTATAAACAAATCAGTCACGTGACCAAAATTGCGGGAAAATCTAGCGTGGGTTGCCATTTTTGTAAGCTTCTGTGGATTAAGAGTTTCCTAAGCAATATTAAGGAAGCAGTGACATCCATTGGTGGAATGTATGTTACATGTGTACATATATATTACAATACTGATGACCGCAACCGTTCACGTAAATTTCATGCTGTGCTACTGTTGACAATCACTGTACTTCCATTTCATGAACCAATTACAACAGCCAGGTTAATGGTTATCACCACGGTACTGTATACTCAGGGATTTCAATAGCTTTCACTTTTGTTGAGAATTTCTTTGACAATTTTCAAGGGGTCATGATCAGATTGACACAAGTCAAATCATGTGTTTACGAACTCACTGTGTGGGAATGGACACCGGATATAGCTCAAAAAGTGATAAGTAAACATACCAATATGCTGTTGTTTTTCTTGACCAGAGGTAAGATCTTGCTGTGTTAACGATTATGTACCGTATCCACAAATGAAACAAGTGTTTGAACTATTAGCTGAATGCTAAATTTGGCCTATGATGTGCTTTATAATGCTTAAAAATTAGCAGACCATGAAAAATGTTACTTTAAATCTGTGATGATCACCTCAAAACTCACAGAATTTCGACAAATATTGTAATCTTAGGAAATATATCGAATAAATAAAGAAATCTGAATCGAAGGATTTTACAAGCATAAGCTAAACTATGTTTATTGTAAAAACTGGCAATGTAACTTTTAAACTGTTAAAGATATGCCCTTACAAATGTTCACGATACTGTACCGGGGATAGCCGTTTTGTGTACTGGGGATAGTTTCAAAGTTGAGCAATGTGTACTGGGGATAGCATGTAAAAATGGACCAAAATGATAGTAAAACTACAACATTATACATACAATATACATGTATGTCTTTTTCGAACTATTTCGGTTACTCCATTTTTTTTTTTAAATTATCAATATTTATCATAGGTACGTCTAATACTAATTGAGTATAAAAGACGTATCACATTTACCAATGATTTATAGGTCCAGGGCTACTACCTTTATTATCATCTTTCTTGCCATCTATTCGACTCTTGTTAAATAACCTACAAAATACTGCAAACGTACGTACTCGTTTGACAAGCAACTGGAAGGACCCGCGAGTCAGCCACCGAAAGTGTAAATGGACCGAGGCGCAAGCTAAGGTCCATTCACCTTCGGAGGCTGATTGGCCGGTCCATATGCACCAGTCAATTGTAACCACGCCCCCCCCCCCCCCCCCCAGCTCCGGGGAATAGCCGGGACTTTGACCTTTCGGTCCAGCCAAGCCCGGGACGAACTGATGGTTAAACCCCGGCCAAATGCTCCCGCACCCCAGAGACTCTACATAAGGCCCAATCTCGGCTAAATTTGTCGCTATGACAAAACCACCGCGGGTGGACATGGAAAGTAAAAACACGGCCCTTTTCCTCGGTTATCCCCGGTATACCCCCGGACCTGGGGGTGGGGGGCGTGGTTACAATTGACTGGTGCATTATAATGTCATTTGGCCCGAAGTGTAATGTAAATATTTTTTATATTATACCGAACCTTGTATATTACCATTAAATACTATTAAAGCGCTTTAGGTGTGTTTTATTAAACAAAGCTAATGAAGTTTTCTTGCGACTTTTCTACGTCGGTGTGAAAATAGCAAGATGCACTTACTAGATGTATGACGTCACCGGTCAATATTATATTTATGATATGGACAGCTGATGATATAAAACTGAATTTTCATTAGAATACAAAGACATACGGACCGATCATCTTTATTTATATATACAAAGAAGGGACACATTTATGTAAGGTATACTGTACATATAACAGTAACATTTTTGCTCTAATTTCTCGATATGGACAACATTGGACAATTTCCCCTGAGCTTGCATAGAGTTAAGATGTCGTAACCATTATCACAGTCTCGTTAATATAAATACATCGCAACTATCCTCAGTACAGTTAATAGCTATCCCCTGTGCAGTTATTTTTTTGCTTCAGCTATCCCCGGTACATCTTCAGGTCATCAAAAATGATGAATATCTCCATAACAACAAAACATATCGTATTGATATCATACACAATATTAGATGCTGTAATTACAATGAAATCGCTCGATTCAGTTTTCATTCTTATTTTCTATTTGTTGTTTTATGTTTGAAATCGTATCACATAACTGAACATTTGTGAGCGATCATCCAACATTCGGCGAGAATTTTGCTATGATACAAAAGAGGAGACACATTTCCATAATAGTCGTGTATTGCACAGGATTGATCTATTCGAAGCTCTTCGAATTTGATAAATATCACTATAAAATAAAACAATAATAACAAAAAACTTACCATGTGTCAGAATCAAATGCTTATTGATTGATCATTTTTCGAGCTATATCCGGTGTCCATTCCCACACAGTGGAACTTAACTAATTGTAAAATTGCTTTAACTTCATTTCCATATATTTACAAGGGTCCAATTGGTATTTACTTCATTTTTTAAATGCTTTACATACTACATTTGCATCAAAATGCAAATATCTGGATCTGTTAAAATCCCTGAATATACTGGATTCTTTGCTAATGTTGTTGATAGTGACTCTCACGTACAAACGAAAAGAACATACACGTAGTTTCATATGTTTCGAGTAATGATATATGTGCAGGAAAAGTTTGATTCTTTTGTTCTTCTCCACCTCTCTTTTGTTCATCTTCAAATGTTTTTCAAAGTTTTGTTACATTAAATTCTTATTTTTATTCATTGCTCCCCTATGACAGCCAGTGTAAGACCATCAACAGCAATCTTTCCAATTCCTTAATGTGCATTTCGCCGTTCAAGACATCTTGATTACTCCCTTGGAACTACGCTTTCAACAGGCGCGCCAGTCTTTCAACGCTTTCAGCGCTTTGATTTATACTGAACGCACGCCCGATTGGCGTCGGTGACAACTATTTCTCACCAGTTACGGGATCTCGCCGGTTATAGTATCATAAATATTCATGACAAATGGGTCTGATCGACAGGTGTTTTCTTACTTGGTCGTAATATATTCGTAATAATTTGATAATGAGTTAACCTATTTAATATGTTAATATAAAAAATAGCGACAACCATAATGGGTAATACAAACTACTTTCATGTTTGTAGTTCCTGAACTGAAACCGCGTCTCATTTCAGAGACCGAAGAAAAAAAAAGTGTATAACTCAATTTCTGGGGCGGGATTATGCGCTTATGTAAGTTTACTGGCTGAGATGCGACCCATAGTATGCGAGATTACTTGATTTAAATCGCGATTTTTGCATTAAATGGTAAATATAAATGTTATCTTCTGTTTCATAAGTCCGTTATTGCTTTTGCCGCGATATCGTTAGACAAGGCGGGATTATGCAAATATACCCAAAGTCGGTGAGACATGACCTACCTGTTACATTATGCCACGTCCTTTAATATGACATTGGTTAAAGGAAGATGATGTTATCTAAAAATACGAGTGTTAAGTGTTGTATCCGAGTAAATTAAATAATTCTTAAAGATAATGATTTCCGTTTGCGGGCCATCATGACAGTTGAAAAGCAGGTGAATGTTTAAGTGATTCTCAGAGGTACTACTTTCGTTTTTATAACTTTCAACTACTCAGGGGGGCGGAGGCTTCCCTGACCGAGCGGTATGAGTCAATACATCAGCCTTCATTCGAGTGCCGGTAAAGGCGACAACTTTTATGTGCAGAAGGTTTCAAGCTAACATGCAGTGCGCCGGTGGTTCTACCCCGAAAAAAAGTCTTGGGTCTCCAGTATGACCATAATTGTGTTGCTGTGATGTGACAAAATCACAACTCACCAGCACCTTTCGTACTCTCATTGGTGGTTTATTACACTAATTTTGGCTCAGAACAGTTTGCTCAGAATATGTAAGGCAAGGTGACTCAGTAGTTTAATCCAATTTATAATTGTTTAAGCAAAATAGAGGGAAAGAGAAGGAGAGACAGAGAGAGACACACACACACACAGACAGACAGAGAATGGGAGAGGCAGAGAGAGAGGCATATTACGTAATAAGTAGAGAAAAAGTTAAATAGATGGGAGATAGAGAGAGGAATGAAAAAAAATATGACCTGGTTATTTTGGTTATTTATAAATTAATGATTATCAGTCAACCGTTTTCCTTCTAATAAACAGTCCTCCATATTATGTCTGTATGTCACTATCATCAGGATGTCGTTGATTGTTGTAGACTGAGAAGATTATTGTGGAAAAGGGTTCATAACTAAAGATAAATCATTTGCTGATATCTAATCTCGATTGTTTCAAATTAGACGTTAAAGTTATACAATCACTTCCTTTTAAGCTTAGCTGTTTAACCTCACTTTTGATGTCGGCTTGTGGATTGGGAGGTCGTGGGTTCAAATCCCAGCTGGATCAAACCAAAGACTTTAAAGTTGTTAGTAGTGGTAGCAACAACCACCCATTTTTATAAATGACAACATATGATCAAAACTACACATTTTCTGAAAGTGCTACTCATGCCAATTAAGAAAATATATAGGTTTCCCATGTAGATGTATAACATAATTGTTTTGATGGACCAGAAAAAAGAAAGAAAAAATCAACCTTTGAAAAAAGGTCAATTTTTAAAGTCATACAACCGTTCAAAAAAAGGGTTAAAATTGCGCAATTTAAGCATTATTTCTCTAATCTTATCCAAAAATCACCGCAAAATCCGTGCAAAAACCCACCATATCTGTACAGCTTTGCTTACAATCGACCGTCGAGCGCGTCGATTTTTTATCTTTCTCTCATAGAAAGATAAGTTTGTTTGTTTACATTTTGAACGAAGCGGGCGATCTCCGCTATTTCGCGGAGTGCTACGGTAAGTTCCGAGAAAGACTAAAAGTCACGTGATACACATAAAAGTTTGATGTAAACAGAAGCAGTCCAGAAGCCATCATGGATGCAGAAATAGCATCCGTCATGGATGTGAAAAGAGGGAAAAAAACGGGAAAAAGGCCCTCGTTGCCGTGGGCGGAAAAGGTTAAAAGGAAGAAAACATCTGCATCAAAGCTGAACAGAAGCCGCATTGTATTAGGGGATGAGTTTGACCGTTGGAGGTCACTGATAAAGGACATCGGAGTAAAGACGGTGAATGGCGAAGTGTTTGCTCGACAGGTAGCTTTCATCAAGATCCCCTAGTTTTATTTTTTTTTTTAATTTCACGATTGGTTATCATCATAGACTATAAATTCTAGGAGCGTTATAAATTCCTGATTAACAGTATTTAGTTACGTCATCCAAATATATTTGTCAGCTTATTGTTTACATAATGTAAAAACATGTCTACTGTTACAATTTAGATAAAACAAATTTTAGATTGCGTATTTTTGAGAATGATGTTCAGATGTTTCTGGCAAATATAAGAGTTTAACGTAGATACATCAGCATACTTTCCCCATGTATTTGCTGTTTCAGTGGAGGGAAATGTTTTGCTACTATATTCTAAAATTTGTGTATCAGCAATATTAGTGGCTCTACCCAGATGTTTGTGTCAGAGCGTTCTGCCACCAAAATATATAAATGTTACTAAAATTACCATAATTGTGTCACTGGGATGTATATAAATCAATTTTTTTTTAAAGTACATGTATACACAATCTGCATGCAAGAATTTTAGTCATAATAACATTACCATATGGTAAATCAGTGTAATATCTTTGGGTGTT
Organism: Sinonovacula constricta; assembly: GCA_007844125.1. Classification (NCBI taxonomy): domain Eukaryota; kingdom Metazoa; phylum Mollusca; class Bivalvia; order Cardiida; family Solecurtidae; genus Sinonovacula; species Sinonovacula constricta. The sequence continues at coordinate 7,054,563 of CM017570.1, read as the reverse complement.
CACGGCATGCTATCACAGTAAATGCAGGATTACATATGCTTATAGTGAAATATACTGAAAGATTGGTTGTGTATTTAACATAGAACACAACATCTTCTTTAAAAAGATGAGCAATTCTGAATACTTTCTTTCAGAATCCCAATATGGACATATCAGGCATTTCAATGATGTCTGGCATGCTGCCAGAAAATGTAGGGAAGAAAATACTGCATGTAAGAAATTTTCATTTTCGTAGTCTACTATGCACTATATTGTTACTTTGAGTGTTGTGTTTCAGATGTTTATGATAGCAGTTCTAAAAAAAAGATTACACTGTGTCTGTTTCAGGTACACAGTAAAACCTTACCGATACAATTCAAAACTCCAGTAGCTTTAACACATCTAGAGTTTTTAAATCCATATCAATCATGAGCTTTAATTTGAAAAAAAAGCACATTTTTTTTAAACAACTTATTAAAATAATAAAATTTAAAAAATTCAATCTTGTTTTGTTTAGATTAAAAAACATTATTTTACAGGCTGGCCAGAAAATAGGCTGTGGGATATTGCTCATGTGGTCCAGGAATATTGTAAACCATTTTTAGTATTGTTGTAGGCAAGCCAGTACTTATGCTAAATTTGTGGTAAGATCAATGATTCTTTTTATTTATAATTTAAAAAACATGACAGAAATCAACACAATAAAGTCTTGACTGTTATTCTTTACCAGACACCTATACACATTGCAACTGTTTCTCAACTGACTTAAAGTTCAGACGGCTATTAATGCCGAAAACATTTTAAGTATAGAAATACAGTACATAAAAATTAAGATATGGAAAGGAGACAGAAAGTGTAAATCATTCAGTTCACCCTCTTTTGATATTTGTTAACTTCTTTTGTCAGATATCTTGTTAATTTCCTAGCTAAAATGTTTTTACTGCCAAAGTAAAATACATTTATCTTGTTTATGTTATAGTCTATGTGGAGAAGTGATCTTCACCACATCACCAACAGGCACAGTTGGATACTTTCTCATGGGGAAGGAACCAACCAGTGCAGCCACGGATCACTGTCAGAGGAAGAGTGAAACAAGCCATGGCTTGATCCAACAGTAGATGCTGAAGCACTGTTAGCAGGTGTCGTCTTAGACAAGAGATTCTTGAACAGGATACATTACCTTCTAAACTTCAGGTGTGTTTAAAACTGTATTGTCCTTGTAGATCCTTATACCTAAAATGGTACCATATTGAACTGCTTACACTGCAGCAAGTGTAAAGTTAGTTCCACAGCAGACAGGCCCGTGTCAGGATAATGTGACTGGGAGGATGGTATCATGCTAGTTGTATGTGTCATTCTTTACACATTGAAGGCAGCACTGTATCAGCATCAGACCTAGTAGCGCAATCTGTAGAGAGTTGGCTACAGGTATTGGACTCCCGAGTTTAATGCCAGGCCATGACATTCTAAAGTCATAAAAATAGTGGTGGTACAGCTCCCATGCTGATGCTTAAACAAATAAAAGGGTAGTTCCAAAGTGTCAAGATGATGTGACTGGGAGTGGTATCATTGCAGGCTTTCATGGCATGCTATACACAGTGAGGTCAGCACTCCCAAATGAATATAGTCTCAGAATGACTACAGTACTGTTGGTATAGGAAATTCCCAACAATCTTAGTCATATTCAGTTGTACACTGTCTCCAGATGACAGAAATGTTTCTGGAAGACAAACTTAACTTCTACTATTGATTGAGAAACACCCACTATTTTGCCTTGGTAACATACCTTCTGCTCCACAAACTAATTATATAACCTTTAAATGTAAACATTTCTTGATCATTTGTATTATCAAACTAACACACCACTGATATGTCAATGACTTGCCAATGCCACAAAATCAACCAATAACTGCTGAATTGTTCCCGACATATTTTGCTAATTTAACCTCACACATTGTAGAAAAATAATCAAATGGTTTGCTGAATATAGTGGAAAGTTTTCTTTGTTTATATACCATAATAAGTAAGTTACTTTAACCAAAACAACTCAAATAGATATGAGCAATTTAGCTCATAAAACGTATTTATTATAATATGTAGAAGCACGTCTGAGATAGAGGCTTTCAACCAGCTCATCTTGATGTATCGTGCCAAGCGGTTTCCTGTATATCGCATCAGGAATCTGCTGGCAGCACTTGATCACAACATGAATACAGACAGGATAGTGAAAAAAATTAAAGAGGGAAACATTGTGTTAGTTTTAATATTTTCTGAAGACTTGTTAAACAGAAATAATTGCTCAGTGTACTGCATGTTTGAGCTATTTTGAAGTGTCAAATTACACGCTATTGAGTATCTTTCATTTTTATGTAAATTAGAGCACCACTGGTACTTCTCATAACTCCTTTAACTGCTAGCTTCTAACCATGTGAATTCAAGTCCCATTCAGGGCAAAGGACTGAATGTGGAAAGGTCGGCTGACATGCGGTGCCCCGGTTGTTATACCTTAATTCGCTGGACGCTGCTGTAACGAATACAGTTGGTGGTTTATGTATTGATTTTAAATTTAGAAAAACATATAAATCAAATCTTTCATAATAATATATACTACTACTTTGTGTGTGAGAATTTAAATGTTTACTATTGTGAAAGATGTTAAGTGGTTTCTTTTGACAAATGGTGTAAATAACAATATTATAAAAATGTGTTGATTGTACAGGCTTTTAAAATTAACATGTATGTGTTGCTATTTTTCTAGTTACAACAGGTACTACAACAAAAAGTGGAAAATGGTCAGTGTTTCCTGTAAAAGAGGAAAAGACATACTCTCACATTCTGAAAATAGTGTGTCAAGGCCTTGTGATGCAATTGGCCGACAACATAGAGATGAAGTCAAGGGCATTGGAGACTGATGATCATAGAATAATCAGCAGACACTTGGCACCAATGCCACTACAACCAACCCAAGTGCTGGTCAAAGAGCATTTTTAAGATTTGCAGACACTGACAATTGATGAAGAAACAAACGGAATATAGATGAAGCCCAATAATTGAGTTGGCTAATGTGTTATAGCATCAGGTCTTGTAAAGAAGTAAGTTATCAAGGTGGATAGATTTTACAGATGTTCAGCAGAAATGGAGTGATGTAACACAAACTTTTAAGCTAAATTTTAAGCCTATATTTGGCTTTTCTATTTCTCTAACCTGAATATTGCCATAACGCCCATGTTCAGGTTGCATACATTCATGTTTATATTTTAGTAACCAGTGCATAAATTGGATAACAATATGTCTTTCTTATTTATCAGACTTACTAGTCAAACAAGTCTTATTGTTTCAGGATTGTTGATGGTTTTAAAAATATAGCATTGGTTAATCTGGTAAAAAATTAGGTCCTATGCATGCAGATTATTAAAACTACTTGGTAACAGTTTGTCAAATTGGCATGTTTAAATAACTGGTCAATAAAGCCAAACTATGCAGAAACATAAATAAATAAAATATAAATATTTATCTTCATCATTATCCTTATATGTTATTCTGAAATTGTTTAACAAGTACATCATAAAAAGATTTAAATTCTAGTCATGTTAGAAGGAATGTTACAATTTACTCAACAATAATGATGCTGCTCTTTAAATAATTGTCTACATTTCTTTTTTTGTACATATTTCCTCATGTCACTGTTAGATAGATTCATGGTCGCAATAATTTCTAACCAGGTTTTCTTTAGAAAAATCCTGGTTATAAGACTGAGGTATGTCGTGAGGCAGGCGGGCAGTTCATTAAGTTTTTCGTCGAAGTTGTATTTTTCTCAGTAACCGTTCAATGTAGAGCTTTGATATATTTGTCCGACATCATTGTAGCAATTTTCCGGACAAGTTTCATAACTCTTGACTGTATTTTGTTATAGTTATACCCCTTTTTCACTTAACATTTTCATTTCAAGTTTGTTTTTCAGTTGTCTTTTTCGCAGTTACCATTCATGAAAGAGCTTTGAAACTTAATATATCTTCAATTTACAAGTGTTCAATTAATAAAATGCCAAAATGTATCTTCCGGAGTTTAGTTCAGTACTTACAAAAGGTATTTCAGCTTAGATGCATAGAAGAATGTTCCCTTCAATGAAACAGAGATTTGCATCCAAGAACCATGGCCCTTTTTTATTTTTAATGTAAACTGTTACTAAACGTAGACATTTCTTTTTTAATGTGTCAGTTTCTACAGTTATCAACCATATATTTTCCTTACAAGAGTTCTCAGATTTCTATTAATACATAAAATGAAAACCTGATTTCGTCGCATGGCGACGTTTCTTCTTGTTATTTAATTTATATTATTTTATATTATATCTCTAAAATTAATAACCATTTTTTCCAAGGTAGCAAAAATAAAGGCTAAATTTAATTTATGATACCTGTGTACCACATTTTTAAAACCAGATTTACAACAAAGCCATTTATGTGTTTGAACTGTTTAATGACTTATTTTTCTGTAATGATCAGATGCAGTTAACACTCTCAAGACTTACATTATGTGGATCATTTATTGTTGTAATTTGCATTTATATATACATGATTACTCTTTGTATCAGTTTTTTTTATAATATTTGTTTTTGAAGTTTGTAACTATAAATCAGTGAATCAGCCTACTTATAAAAATCATATATAGATTTAACATTTCTTTTTTTTTCTTCTATGTTAATTCACAGCCTTGTTAAAAACATCAATACATATCATATAACACAAACATATGATCTCGCAGTTTAAGTTCATGAAGCAAACCATGCAATAGTATATACAGAGCATTTTAATTAAGTTGGATACAAGATGTCCCTGAAATCAACAAGAAAGTAATGCTTAAGTATAATTCTTCTGTTGTTGCTTATGTTGCTTTTCTGATTTATCGGATATAGTCGAGTCAAGTCTATAGACGGAGTTCTCTATAACACATACTGTTCTTATTCAACTTGAAAAGTTTCCATTTTCATAATCTTTACTTATGCTTTCTGTTCACTAAAATAAAATACCTAACATAAGTTTTTCACACAGTAATGCCACTTTGTAATAAATGTTGCATGTGATGCTAAACTATGCATAACAAATTGCCTATAAAAAGATGTTTAAAGCTGTAAACTATGTGTTGTTTTTGCTTTGTATAATCCTTCCATATAGTTTATATTCCAGTATTTCTCTCTTACAACAACAAAAGTGATCTTAACTGTTTAAAACAGACTTGTTTACAGAAAGAATGTTCAAATTCAGTTCCAGTAACAAACAAACTATAAAAAGACAGCAAAAACAAGTCTGAGTACTTTACAGCATAAATAAATTAAATACAATATGCCAACCGGATTTGAAATGATGTGATATCCTTTGAAGTATGGCATTCCTTTACAATTATATCCAATAGTTATCAAAAAAAATCTTTCCTATGAAGTTTCTTTAAAAAAAACAATGTCTTACTGAGTTAAATGCAATTTGTGCAAAAGTAATCATATAACACCAAAATCAGTTAACGAGTGTTATTTTTATTTATGTTAATACTTCATAGTTAGCTGCAAAGGCACGTGGGAACTTGTCCCTAATTGCCTATAAGCAACATGACGGAATGACAATCCTGTTGCCCGTCCCAAGACGTCCATGATGCCAAAGCACAAACTGTCGATAAGCAGCGTGCCTATTTGCCTTTAGAATGTCTCCCCCATCCTCTAACACAAGATCTTGTCGATATAGTCGTGAAAGCGCCAACACTCTTTCATCTAAGATATATACTTGGCATTCCTGCAATGAATAATGAACACAAATGAGGGTACTTTTTGTTGTGTCCCTTATAAGGTAACGTATTGTGTATGTAATAATAAACAACGTACTCAGATAAGTTGACATAACCATCACTTATGTTATCACATTTAGTATAGAGTGTTGCCACACCAGCCCTCAAGTATATACAACCAGGCATCTGCATATGTTAGCAATGAAACAATGATTCTCTTCATTTAATTCACAGAAATATTAAAATTGCACCTCAATCATAATCATCATTGATGGGAGGGAGGCCGGGGTGGAGAACGTTTGCAGCATGAAATATCTCCTCTTTTAATATGTAGTAACCACCCTGTCACCTCTGATATTTTTTCTTGAGAAGTGACATAGAGTGTTCTTGCGAAGTGACATAGAGCGTTTTCTATTGCATTATTAGTATAACCAAGACCATGTAATATTTGAATTTAAAAGCAAAAAATTACTTAAAGAGATGTTTATTTTTTTCATTTAATTATTTTGTTGACAAAAAATCAATGTGTTGTGTTCTGTAGTAAACATGATTGCAACATTATTATAACAGTTAACTGGAAATGATAAGAAGTTTGTGATTTAAATCCACCTTGAAAATCCAGATAAAACCCCTTATGTTGTTATTACAGCTTAAAAGTTACACAAAACATACCTGCGAGACAGGCAGTTTACTCTTTCACAGCAAATCTTCTCCATTTCTGATGGCATCTACCTACACTTAAGGCAGACAGACCAGTCTGGTACCGCCCAATCTGCTGGTGGATGATATCCTCCTGGCTCCCTGGGGGTTGGCTTAATGATATTGAACATCAAAGAAGGTTGTACCTAAACAAGTTCAAAAGGATCTCCTGCATCCTTGATGGGGTCAGGTCATTGATGATGCTCTGTAACAGATTAATAATAAAGCATCATGCGACAATCCTGAATAAGGCCTGTCTAATGCATGTTTAATATAAGTTTTGAGTTTACATGTTACCAGGAGAGATTTAAAGTAAATCTTAGAGGAGACAATAATCCTGGCCCTAACGAGGATTCGAACCCGGTCCGCCAGATCAGTAGTCCAGGCACTCAACCACGTCGCTAAAGGGTTAACCCTACAGCAAGGCTGTTGGAAGTGCCTATATGCACTAGACTCCTCCCCCTTTACTTTTTCTGGGCACAAGCCCATCTCAGGACAGCCACACCAGGTTTCCGTTTTTTTTATGACACCATTTAAGTAAATCTGAGAGGAGACAATAATCCAGGCCCTAACGGGGATTCGAACCCGGTCCGCCAGATCAGTAGTCCAGGCACTCAACCACATCGCTAAAGGGATAACCCTACAGCAAGGCTGTTGGAAGTGCATATATGCACTACAAATTTGACTCCAAAGATTGACGAGATTTTCCAAAAGAATTACAAATAGATAGTTATTAGGCCATTATTTGCAGAGCGTGCAAAATACTTACACAATTAATAGAGTATCACTTATATTTCTAGATTTAAAATCTGTAATTCGTATCAAATATTGTTGTAACGTATACAAATTTGTAACAATCTGTCCTATTTTTCTTCTCTCTGAAGGTTTATTTCCCCTTTACAATGTTTTATTCAATATTTAAACAGTGGCAGATGACAGCAGAATCAATTTCATCGTCTTTTAAAGCGTTTCACATAAGCTACCTGTAGGTTTGTATCATCAACAAATCCAGCAGTCAAAATGTTTCGAATTTTACTTGGGAAAAAAAAGGCATGACATATGTGTTAGTAGTGTGAATATCGGTAAAATGGAAAAAGAATCATAAGAAAACTCACCCTCATTCGATCTTTCCTTGACCGGATTATCTCCAATGCTGCTGACGCGGGATCTTGACTTTAAACAGTTGTGGATCGTTCAACCCGTGATCTTACTCCTGCTCTCACCCTCCTCTTGGTCCCCTGGTTCGTCCTCTCCCCCGAAATCTTTCTGGACTTGAAGCCGAACTTAACGTTGAAGACATTTTCGTTACGTTTGTGTTTACTACAGAAAGTGATGACGTCACACAAATGTGTTGAAAATACGATTTCTTACGAACGGACCCGAATGTTTTGCGTTACACTTCGGAACCCCATTCGGCGATTGTTTATAAACAAAGATCGGTGAGATTCTCGATGGAGAAACGGTAGATTTCAATTTACCCATATTTTCGGAGAGTATGTAATATTGAAAAACCACGGATAAAATGTGTAATCTTTTCATTGCATTGCTGACAAAAATGGTAATATTTTAACACTTTTTGAACGGTTGTATGACTTTAATTTCAAGGAAATTCTGACCTCATATATTATCTAACCAAATAAAGATACAGGAAACACAAACTACTGTTCTGTTAACTAGTCAGCTATATACACATCAATTTTAATTACCGGGTACATGAGGCAATATACAACTTTACAAGAGTAAAAGATGAAGTTTAAAGATAGTCGATACCCCACCAACCACCAAAATACCTTACAAATAATATGGTTCAAGTTTATACTCTGCCCTAATAATTCTTAACTTTTCACTGAAATAATGAAGTAACTTACAAGCATTTTGGTAACCAAAGAATTATTATAGCAGAGTATAGATAGTTTCCACATCAATGAAAATCCCTTATCTTGGCATCCATCTTTGATGGTAACTTCAAGGGATTTTCATATGAATTGTATAGAAGGGTAAATTTTATTTTCTTGTAATTTCTTCATTTGTGGTCCGAAAATTAAAAGCTATACACCATTGGAAAGCTCTTGAAATTCATATTTTTAGAATACAATATTTTTACAATTGATAAATGCACACAGAATTAATATACAGAAATAAAATAAAACTATTGGCTCATACTTAAAACGAAATGAACAGTGTATCATTTTCGGTTGTATTTCTTTAACCTTTTAAACTATCAAAATATAGTTTTGATATTTAAAATACTTTATAAAAGCTGTTAAATTTGATATAAAATTCAGTTAAATAGACTGAAAAATAAAAACACAGTGGTGAGTTTAATACAGCACATATTTCCCGATTTCGGCCTGCATTAGCTTCTGCCCACAAAGATGGCTGCCTTAAACTGTCTTATGACATCACATGGAAACTATCTATAAACTTGAACTATATTATTTGTAAGGTATTTTGGGGGTTGGTGGGGTATTCAGATACCTTTAAACTTCATCTTTTACTCTTGTAAAGTTGTACATTGTCTCATGTAATTAAAAACACATTGATACACACATTGATACACTTTTTTATTATTACTTACACTTTTTTGGACCAATGATTCAAATAAACAGTGAAGAACTTAATTAATTGTGTATTTCTTCCTTATTTCAGGTTTATTTTGTGTGATTCTTTGTGTTCCTCTGACTAAAAAGGTGTTGGATTGCCTTTAAAAGTCTCAGGTACAGTGAAACTTGGGATATTATTGAGTAACAAACATTTAAAAGTGTTAGTATCACTGAAATATATTAATATAATATCATATTTCTGTTGCAATGTTGGTGGTTGGGTAAATTAACTTCTGTTTTGCCTATTTTTCGTCCATGTCCATCAGTTTCTATATTATTTCTATTATAAAAATAATTCAAAACATGTCAGTGATAAAAAGCATATCAAATTTTTACAGAAAACTGAATGAAATAAGAACATAAACCAATTTTACTGTCTTTATTGTCTCTTTTCAGGTCATTTTCATGACCCCCGACCTACTAAAATGATTAAGCAGACAAGAATACCTCTTTGAAAATGTTCAACAATTTTGAGGCTGCTTTAATCTGCTTATTCCTAATATTTATATTTTCTTGTGACGGCCAATCCTTGCCACCATAATTATTTGGTTTTTGTTATTTAAAAAAAATTAATGTCATAAAGCTATTCCTCATATAAATCTACCTCTGATATTTTTAGCCAACATGGCGGTATCCGGTGCCAGAAGAAGAGTGATCAAGGAAGACAACTGTGACCACGATGACAACACATGTGACCAGTGTGAAGAGTCGGGACTGTTCGTTGTTGCCTCGGGATTTTGTCGCACCTGCAATGATTTCTTGTGTAGTGTGTGCATCCAGCAGCACAGAAAATTTCGGGGAACCAAACATCATGACTTGCTGGAGGGTGACGACATGCCCCACCAGAAGCCAGTTCCAATTAATGTGGAACACTGTGCTATACATCCAGACAGAGCGGTGGAGATGTATTGTTTAGATGAGGATATCCTGGGATGTACATTGTGCTTCTCCATTGGACACAGAACCTGTCAGAATTTGGACATGATTTCAAATCTGTCCAAAGATGTTGAGTTTTCGGAAGAGTTGACACAAATCCAAGAACTGTCAAAGACTCAGGAAACGTCTTCCAATCAATTTAGAGAGTTAGTTAAACTGTTACATTCAGAAAACCTCCATTGTCACTCTAAAAGTCTAGAAAATTATCAAACATTTCCGTCAGAGGTAATGGAAATGCTAGAAACACATAGAAAGAGAGTGTCAAAAAAGCAGATAAGATGAAGGCAAAGAACATCAATAAGCTTGAAAAGCTGATGGACCAGTTCTTGTCTTATGAGCAGCAGATGAGAACATGTATGGAGGATATTTATGAAAAGGTACATTTCAGAGAATGTCATAGAGGTCAGTTGTTCATAGCCATAAAGAAAAATAAAAGGCAAATCATTGAAACTCTCCAAAAACTTAACAGATTAAATCCAGACTTGTTCATTCAGGAATATCACTTCAATTATAACCCTACCTTTAAACACTGGATTTTAAAAGAGAGCATGTTCAAAGTTGTGACACCAACACCTCCCACATCTACATCACAATTTTCTACACTAACATCTCAGGTATCTACATCTCAAGTTGTGACACCATCTACATCACAAGTCTTGACACCATTTGCATCTACAGCAAAAGTTGTGACACAATCTGCTTCCACAGCTAAAGTTGTGACACCATCTGTTTCTACAGCAAAAGTTGTGACACCATCTGTTTCTACAGCTAAAGTTGTGACACCATCTGTATCTACAGCTAAAGTTGTGACACCATCTGTATCAACAGCTAAAGTTGTGACACCATCTGCATCTACAGCTAAAGTTGTGACACCATCTGTTTCTACAGCAAACGTTGTGACACCATCTGCTTCTACAGCTAAAGTTGTGACACCATCTGCATCTACAGCTTAAGTTGTGACACCATCTGTATCTACAGCTAAAGTTGTGACACCATCTGCTTCCACAGCTAAAGATGTGACACCATCTGTTTCTACAGCTAAAGTTGTGACACCATCTGCATCTACAGCTAAAGTTGTGACACCATCTGCTTCCATAGCTAAAGATGTGACACCATCTGCAGCTAAAGTTGTGACACCATCTGCATCTACAGCAAAAGTTGTGACACCATCTGCTTCCACAGCTAAAGATGTGACACCATCTGCATCACCATTCGTGACACCATTTGCATCCACAGGGAAAGTTGTGACACCATCTGCATCTACAGCAAACTTCATGACACCATTTGCATCTACAGCTAAAGTTGTGACACCATCTGCATCTACAGCAAAAGTCATGACACCATTTGCATCTACAGCAAAGGTTGTGACACCATCTGCATCTACAGCAAAAGTCATGACACCATTTGCATCTACAGCAAAAGTCATGACACCATTTGCATCTACAGCAAAAGTTGTGACACCATCTGCATCTACAGCTAAAGTTGTGACACCATCTGCATCTACAGCAAAAGTTGTGACACCATCTGCATCTACAGCTAAAGTTGAGACACCATCTGCATCTACAGCGAAAGTTGTGACACCATCTGCATCTACAGCTAAAGTTGTGACACCATCTGTATCTAAAGCTAAAGTTGTGACATCTTTGGTTAACGTCAAGTCGTTGGAAGACAATTACAACTGTTGGATTTCTGGTATGACGTCAATATCCCAAACACATCTTATTTTGGCTGACTTTGACAACAAGTGTCTAAAGCTGGTCGACATCAAGAGGAAAGAAATAAACAAAAGGCTTCCTCTTTTATCAAGTCCACTGGACGTAACTCTAATACCTCAGTCACAAGTGGCAGTGTCTCTTCCAGACCTAGAGGAGATTCAAATCTTCACTGCCGATCAGAATCTTGATTTCTGTAAATGTTTACATGTAGCAGGTAGATGTCATGGGCTGGACTGTTCAGGGGACAAAATTGTAGTATCTTTCACCAAGCCAATAATGATTCAGATACTGGATCTGATGGATAATGTCCTTAAGACTATTCAACAAAATTCTTCAGACAAAATGCTGTTGTGTGTACCATCATATCTTACAATAGCTCAAGATCACAAACGCATCTACATAAGTGATCAAAATAAAAACACCATTAGCTGTATTGACTCCAAGGAAATTGTCCACTGGGTGTATAAAGATAAGGAGTTGGTGAATCCTAATGGAGTTGCTGTTGGAGAGAGCGGGCATCTCTACATCGGCAGCATGAAAAACCACACCATCCACGTGGTGTCTCCAGAAGGTGTGAGGATCGCTATCATACCTGTGAGCCAGTGTGGAGTACATTATCCGCGGGCAGTATGCTGCAGCAACTATGAACAGATGCTGTACATATCCAGTAACAAACAAAGTAGCCAAAGTAACTTGATAACTTTGCTCTCTTTCCGGCAGTGATTGTATTACTTAAACATCTTTTAATATTATAACCATATATCTGTTAGTACATGTCTCGTCACAGTTTTTTTTTAACTTTGTACATTTGACTGGCATGTGGGTACCTTTATCCAGTGCTTTTTTCAAATTTTAATATATGTTTCTAAGCTCATAGGACCATGTCACATTTTCTTACATATATATTAATAATGAAAAAATCACTGAATGCTCTGGATACAGAACACGTCTTCACACAAAAAAAAAACTTCAACAAATATCGGCTCATTTCGGGGAATTTCATACCTTACTATCAACAGGATATATTTGGGTCATGGGTTTGAATCCCACCAGAAGCAAACTTTTTATTATCATATTATTAATTTGTTAATAAGAATAAACAAAACTGTTATAATATTGCTACATATACAGTTTAGTTAATTTATTGATTTTTTACGAATGATACTGATAAGCGACGTAATATTAAATATACTGCACGAAATACTGTGTCCAAATTTGAAATTAGAAAATTGTAAATGTTTATAACATTATGTAGTCTTTTTCAATTCTATAATTTCATTTTGATGTCTAGAGATAATATATAATAAAGCAACAATTTTCTGTTTTGCAATGGGGATATTTTTATTTAGTTGAATTTGTTATATTTATTATTATAATTATGTACATTTTCTTATAGGACCGTCATGATATATACCTTAATATTTCCATTACAGCAAATACGTTTTATTATAATTCTGTACATTTTCCTTAAAAACCTTCATGGTATATACCTTAATATTTCCATTACAGAAAAAACGTTTTATTATAATTCTGTACATTTTCTTATATGACCTTCATGGTATATACCTTAATATTTCCAATACAGCAAATACGTTTTATTATAATTATGTACATTTTCCTATAGGACCTTTATGGTATATACCTTAATATTTCCATTACAGCAAATACGTTTTATTATAATTATGTACATTTTCCTTTAAAACCTTCATGGTATATACCTTAATATTTTCATTACAGCAAATACGTTGTATTATAAGTCTGTACATTGTATATACCTTAATGTATAAAGATATAAAGATTAGATTTATAATTGTGAATGCTTCACAAAGACGTAAAATGGCCAATGCATAAACAAAAAGGGGTTAAAGTGTACTATCTCATTTACTGATGTATGTGTATTTGATCATCAAACGTTCTGAAAACATTTGTTATTGTTTATGATTTGTCAATGTGATTTTATTCATTGTTTTTTTGTATTATTTTTAAATGGTGTCTGTTAAAATATTGTTTAAATGTGTTTATCAATTATCTTTATGTATTACTTTAATTCACTATTTATGTGACTTTCACCGTTCCTTTATTAATATTCTATAAAAATCATGTGGTTCTGAATGTCATGTACATTCTACAATTTTATCAGGCTGCTTTAAAATATACAGAGATTACTGTATGTTTACACTGTATGTTCATACAATGTACATATTATATATTAAACATTTAAGACTATTATTTGTTAAATATTAATGGTTGGACATTTGTTCTAAGTGCAAGTGGCTAGTCATTAATTATCTATTTCCTTTGATATACATGATCTTGTGATTTACATGATCTTGTAATTGACATGATTTGTATGATCTTGTGAATGACATTATTTACGTGATCTTGTGATTGACACAATGAACATGGTCTTGTAATTGACATGATTTGTATGATCTTGTGAATGACATTATTTACGTGATCTTGTGATTGACACAATGAACATGGTCTTGTAATTGACATGATTTGTATGATTTTGTGAATGACATTATTTACGTGATTTTGTGATTGACACAATGAACATGGTCTTGTAATTGACAGGATTTGTATGATCTTGTGAATGACATTATTTACGTGATCTTTTGATTGACACAATGAACATGGTCTTATAATTGACATGATTTGCATGATCTTGTGAAAGACATGATTACGTATTTTTTTTTGATTGACACAATTAACATGGTCTTGTAATTGACTAACCTGATTGACATGATCTTGTGATTGAAATATCTTGTGATTTACTCGACAATTGGCATGATATTGTGGTTGACATGATCCTGTGACTAACGTGAGTGACATGATCTTGTGATTGACATGATCCTGTGGTTGACACAATTTGCATGATCTTGTGATCGACTTAACCTTGTAATCGATATGGTCTTGTGATTGTCACGATTGACATGACTTTGTGGTTGACATGATCTTGTGATTGACATGATCTTGCAATTGACATGATTTGCATGATCTTGTGATTGACATGATCCTGTGTTCGACACTATTGACATGATCTTGTGATTGTCACGATTGACATGACTTTGTGGTTGACACGATTGACATGACCTTGTGATTGTCACGATTGACATGACTTTGTGGTTGACACGATTGACATGACCTTGTGATTGTCAGTGGAGGCAGCACTATATCTGCTTCAAGTGAACACCATGTCCAGATAAGTGAAGTACTGTTGGTGGGATAATAAACACAATTAACGAACATTTAAAACATTTAAAACAGATTGTTTTGTTGGTGTTTGGTTTGGGGGTTTTAAGGGTATGGCGGTAGAATTGACAGATAATTGGGTTTTTTCATTCCAAATTGGCCTAAATAAGAACTGAAATTACTTATTTATTGACATTCAATTACTGAGTCATTTTTTTTTTGTTCAGTAAATTGTCTCAATTTACTTGCTCATTTAAATGGGTGTTTATAAGCTTTAAGGTTATAAGTTAATTAAAAAAAATGAAGTTCTGATAGAATTTATCAATTTATGTTTTGTTTTTCAATTTCTTTTAATACATAAGCTTACTAACTTCTCAAAGTGTATTTTGTTCCTTGAATTACAAAAATGTACAATAAATAATTGTACTAACAGATGTTAATGAAATATTTTTATATGTAAGTTGATTGTGTGTGAGTACTTGTTCGTCATCTTTTTGTTCTCAAGTTGTTTATTTGTGTTTCCTTACCTTCAGACTGTTCACAAGACGTAAATAATGTTTAAGTCTAAAGTACTTTTGTCAATAGCTTAAGTGTAAATGTATTTGTTCATCAATTTTGTGTGTGAATTTGCTCATTCTTTTATGTTCATCATTTTAAGTGCATTTATAAATGCAAACGGATACCTGTTATATTAGAGAGTGTCTTTACCTAGTCCATGAACTTATGTCTGATTGTGAATAACAAAGTGTATTTGCCTTGTTGATATTTTACAGTATATTTGTATATTTGTATATATAGGTCTGAAATGAAAGTGCCTATTATTATTTAACTCATTACATGGCGGAAAGATTATTCATCCATCCGCCTCGCAAATGTAAGATCATGTTTATGAAAGTTATTTTTATGTATGGAAGGAGTAAAAATGAAATGAAATTCAAACGCTTTTGTGTTGTACAGTGGAACCATTACTGTCACAAACTGCACTACCGTAGTTAGACTTCTTCAACCTTCTCTTTCTTAACCTGTCTATCTCCTGCCTCTCTCTCTCTGTCTCTCTCTCTGTCTCTCTATGTGTCTCTCTGTGTGTCTCTGTCTCACTCTGCTCTATCTTTAAATCTCTCTCAATGACTGTCTCACTCTTTCTCTCCCTCCCATCTCTCCCTTTCTCTCTCTCTCTTCCCCCCCCCCTCTTTCCTGGCAGGTTGTGCCATTTACAAAGGACATAGTTGAAAAGATAGAGCTGAAAAACATAGAGTTCATTTGTTCATAGCCATTAAAAGAAACAACACACATATGATGGAATCTGTTAAGAAATTTGATGTATTTACTCAAAAATTGTATATTTGAGGATTTTATTTCAGCCATAATCCTACTGCTAAAAAACTAATTTTCAAACAAATCAAGGTCAGAGTTGTGATGACCGATCAGCCATATGAAAGTACATCTTATGAGGAAATTAATAAAAAATGTGATGTCGGGTCACAGAAACCAACACCATCCGCATCTTTATTCAAAGGACCTTTGAAAAAAAGGCAGCAATGTCGGAGCAGCGACATATGTGTAAAAACTGGTTAACATGAATAGAAAGGAAATTACCAAAAGACAACATCTAGCGTCCACGGGATGTAACTTTAATACCCGATTCCCGAGTTGCATTGTCTCTTCCAGACTTCCACCTGATTCAAACCTTCACTGCCGATCGGAATCTAGACATTTGTCAATGTTTACGGACAGCGGGCAGATGCCTTGGACTAGACTGTCTGGGGGATAATATTGTAGTATCCTTCACGTGGCAAGTAATGTTTCAGATACTGGATCTGATGGGTAATGTCCTTAAGACTTTACAACAAGATTCTTCAGACAAAACGATGTTTCGTGTACCTTTATATCCTACATCGCAGAGTTATGAAAATGCAAAATAACTGCTCTCCTATGCTCAATAGTAGACTGACCCATTTAGATCGAAAGAGACCATTTAATTGAATTCAATTGCTTCCAAAGTTGTGACATTTATTATAGAGTAAAGAACAAATTCATTTAGTGTCGTGTAACATATGAATGGAGCAATGTTGTCGTTATAGTTAATGTTGTGAAGTACGGCCCGTTGAAATTTCGGTCATTATTAATCTTTGGCGAATATCAGAAATAAATTTGAGTCATTTAAAATTGTTTATATGCTATATGTTTATGATTGATTTGTTTACATTGTATTTTTCCACGATGCATTTTGCACAAATCAAAATAAAATTCTCTTCTGTCCTGCTGTTTGTATTCGGACCTTTTCCTTTGCGTCCAAAGACAATTTATCACTGCATAATCTGGTTTGTGCTTTATAAAGTGTATTCTTAATTACATCTTTTTGACGTAGTATGGAAATAAAACACGTGTACTCGGGTAGTTTTATTTTTATTTTGGTTGTAGAGTTACAAATAGAGTTGTTGGATTGCAGACCTCTTTTTTAGTTTGGATAACCCTCCTTTTGTTACTCTATTCTCTTATAGAAGCTGGAAACCATCTCACTTGTTTCGTAAATAGACAATTCCTTCCTGTTTACGGTATATTTATAATTAATAACTATTTGCTATTAATCTAGTTAACGTACAGTCGTGATACTCAAAATGTGAAGTATTTTTTATTTTATTTTATTACTTCTTTCTCTATAGCTGCACGTTTTCTAATTACATTTATGACAGGTGTTATGTCCCAGCTGGATGATTAAGCATGTGTCGACATATAGTCAAGGAATTTTTCTCCTGCAGATCGGAACAAGTATGTCTTGGTCCCTGACGGTAACATGTAACATAGGAAGAAAAATGTGCAGCCAGTCCAGGATTCGAACCCGGGACCTTCGTTAACAGGGTGTATGCTCTATCGACTTCCTCTATCAACCTGTTACATACAAACATGTCATTCCCATGGTTCTTTAGTTTGTGCCCTGACAATCTAGGCAGTCAGATTAAACCCTCTCTGGTCCAACTCATGAATGCTGGGTATGATATCTCTGTGTTTCTGCTAATCATAACCTCTTTACAAATTGCAACCCTCAAAAACAAATATGGGAAAAGTTAAAGATCAAACACGCAGATTGGGTATAATTTAGCAGTTTATGTATTGGGGATATCACCAAATGAAGTCTACTCCAGCAACATAGATGATCACTGCCAAATTCTCAAAGACAAGCTACTGTCCATTGCAAGGAAGGCAATTCCAGAATGCAAAAATAATAGTAGAAGAAACATGTACCATGATGGGATGAAACTTGTTCTGAGGCAAATAAGGGGCGCAAAATAGCTTTAAACAAATAAAAAAGAAATCCATGTCTTAACAAATATGATCTATATATGGACGCATGCGAAGCACTAGGTCTTTGTTCTTACAAGCCAAAACGGAAAACCGGAAAAAAATGCGGTCAACATTAACAAAGCCAGTAAGACGGACGTTTGGCGCAAAATCCTCAGAATTCGGGGAAATTTATTCAACCCTATACCTTTCTTACAAAAAAAGCCATCCTCAATCACCATCAGTTATGAAGCAGATATGCTTATTTCTCAATATGAGGATGTCTCCTAGGATTCGAATATAGAACAAACGCAAGGCAAACTTTCAGACCAAGTTCAAATCAGAACAAAATCTACTGCAAGAACCGGGTGAAAACAGACCATCTTTAAATAAAAGCTTCTCAATTTTAACAAATTATCAGAACAAGGAATAATACTGACACTATACTAAACCTAATCTGAACCTATGGATCCAACTTTTAACCAAATACGAGACTAGTGAGAATAGCCAAGCACACCATCTACAAGAGAAATACACCACAAAACAAAATCCCTCAATCATCCCTCAGAGCCCTATCAGCCTCACATCCTAAACATGCAGGCAAATTACTCGAGGGGATAGTGAAGCTTCGTTTAGAACACTTTTTGCAAATAAATATAAAATAATCAATCCTATTTAATCAAGCAGGAGACTAGACTAGACTTTAGACTAGTTCACACGGCTACAATACGCTGTCGCCCAAGCTGAAAATCGGAGTGTTGTAGCCATCTTTCTTGACCCGCATGCAGCTTTTGACCTTACATGACACTCAGGCATTCTCTACAAACCAAGGAATATGGGATAACAGGCATACATGTATCTGAAGGCCTTTTTGAAAAACAGAACTATACAAATTTAAGAAGACGGGGAGCTCTCTAAACCCGAAAAATTGGTGAGAGACACACCACCCCACCCACACCCTCTTGATGTTAACATTCAAGAATCATATATCTGATATCTGACAGCATTAAAAAGATGTTATTTGAACCTGAAGATGCTGAGAATGCTAAAAGGGATCAGACAGTAGCCTCCATTTGTACTGGTCCTTAATTCGTCATAGAATACGAGTGTCAAATCTATATCAGTGCATATACTCAGTTACAAAAATTAGTCTGCCTACAGAATAAAGCCCTCGGAATAGAATTGGATACCCTTAACAACGTTCAACGCCATATATTAAAACAAAAAGCCAGAATGCCCCCTTCCCGCGTCCCCACCATGCCAGGAGGGAGGAGCAGCAAGTCAGATTCTGGACCTGAGTCCGGTCAAAACCAAAAAATTCTTGTGAACCAAATCCTCGGCAACGGTTACTACACCCGCAATAAAATAGCCAAATCAGTACAACAAACTTTACCTGTTGGGGCCACAGTTTAGGACCGAATAGAGGAGTACGGTGTAGGGGGGGGGGGGGGGGGGGCTGCACTGTAGCGGAAATGGGTCATATGCATAGAGCAGTTCAGGTAAGACTGCCCCATTCAAATAAGGGCAACAACACTGGAATTTTCATACACAAATTACTCAGATTGGTTAATATATACATTGCATATATATAAGATCCAAATACTGGCATTGAGGCTTATACCATTGTCATACCCAGTCAAAATTATCTACACATTGATAGAATTGCTGATTAGACTTCAATCTTTAAGGCAGAATTAAACGCCACAATGCTTGCCTTATACTGTGTACTTAGACAAAACACAAACACATCTGTCATTCCTTGGGACACATCAATCAAATTTGATAACAGCATATCCAGACCAGACCTCTGAAGTAAAATTAGAATGGTTATTCACCTTCGTCCTGAGAAGGGTCACAATGCATGGTGAATCAGGTAGAATCTCTGGCAGCGATCGTGCCGAAGCGGCAGCCAAAGAAGGCCTTTGTATCTCAAATCGCCATTTTGGTTAATCTAGATCTGAAATTCACTTTAATGACTAATCAAATTTCTTAAAGAAATGGGGAAATAAAACAGTCTTAGAAAATAGTACACTTAATAATAGCACACCCCTACCTGCTCGTACCTTGCATACATTCAAGAAATATCCGAATCAAAGCATCAGTAGATTAGGAACAGCTAAAATATTACTACCTGGTAGTTCATGGAAATACTTATTGACTCTAGATCCTATGAGTCCTATTTGTAATTCCAAGGCTTTTTTTTCGCTGCCAGGGAAAGTGGCCCATTCCTTTTAATTTTGGGGAAAATAGGGTGATTTCTGCCTTAAAGGGGAATCAAAAATATAAGGTAAAGCTACATTTTGGGGAAAAATGCATGGTTTTAAAGAAAGTTTCTAAGGGCAAGGCGCCCGTAAACGGCTCCTACTAAAGAAGAAAAGAAAAGCCCTGAATTAATATAACAACGATGAGTCACATTTTCTGCTGCAGTGGTGGATCCATCGGCTAAAAAGGAAATTATTGGAAGAAGTATTTATCCATTAGTCTTCCACTAGACCTGCAAAATCTTCTATTTCTACCATAGAAACTTGAAAATAAGTCTTTCCGATACCTAAGCAAATACATAATAACTATGATATGCTTGGAGAATAATAATTTCTATAACGATAAATCGTATACCTAAATAAAATAAAAATGAACGGATGGATGTCCTGCTGCTTTTCAATGTAATGAAATTTGGTTAAATTCGGTCGACAGGCGTGTAATCAGATGGTTAAATGTGGTCGACAGGCGTGTAATCAGACGGTTAAATGTGGTCGACAGGCGTGTAATCAGACGGTTAAATGTCGTCGACAGTCGTGTAATCAGACGGTTAAATGTGGTCGACAGGCGTGTAATCAGACGGTTAAATGTGGTCGACAGGCGTGTAATCAGACAGTTAAATGTGGTCGATAGTCGTGTAATCAGACGGTTAAATGTGGTCGATAGTCGTGTAATCAGACGGTTAAATGTGGTCGATAGTCGTGTAATCAGACGGTTAAATGTGATCGACAGGCGTGTAATCAGACGGTTAAATGTGGTCGATAGTCGTGTAATCAGACGGTTAAATGTGGTCGATAGTCATGTAATCCGACGGTTAAATGTGGTCGACAGGCGTGTAATCAGACGGTTAAATGTGGTCGATAGTCGTGTAATCAGACGGTTAAATGTGGTCGATAGTCGTGTAATCAGACGGTTAAATGTGGTCGACAGGCGTGTAATCAGACGGTTAAATGTGGTCAACAGGCGTGTAATCAGACGGTTAAATGTGGTCGATAGTCATGTAATCAGACGGGTTAAATGTGGTCGATAGTCGTGTAATCAGACGGTTAAATGTGGTCGACAGGCATGTAATCAGACGGTTAAATGTGGTCGACAGGCGTGTAATCAGACGGTTAAATGTGGTCGATAGTCGTGTAATCAGACGGTTAAATGTGGTCGATAGTCATATAATCAGACGGTTAAATGTGGTCGATAGTCGTGTAATCAGACGGTTAAATGTGGTCGATATTCGTGTAATCAGACGGTTAAATGTGGTCGACAGTCGTTGAATCAGACGGGTCCACACCAGAATCGAACTGATATCTCATTTATGAATTGCACGGACCTAACACCTACACAGCCGATTACAAACTTTAGATTTGTTTATGTTTAAATCTCTATGGATTCTTTTTTGACTTATTTAAATGATTTAATTTGCATACATAAAATATAAGTTGACAGCAATACATTAATCTGTCCAGTGGAAATAAGAAGCCCGAACAGAGCAACCCACACGTATTTTTCCAAGTGATAGACATACACACACACATACGCACGCACGCACACATACAATTTGATACTGCTACTAAATGTTCTACTTACCTTCTCATATACTATTCTTACATCTTAATAGCCCCATACTTTAATGTATGGGTCTTCCGGGCGAAGTCACCACCACAGAGTCGAGAGTTTCGGGTTTGGGTCGGGGGAAGTTTGGAGGGACCGTCTCCGCAAACGCCGCTTAACAAAATAATTACATGTACATGGAGATAATCCAAAATGGCGATTTGAGATACTAAGGCCTTGTTTGGCTGCCGCTTCGGCACGCTCACTGTCAGTGATTTTACATGATTCACCATGCATTGTGACCCTTCTCAGAACGCTGGATAACCATTCTAACATGTAATTACAAAATAATTATTAGGGGCTCAATTTACGCCAAAAACATGCATCCTGTGTAGAATCTAGCAGGGCCTGTCCGGATCAGCTCCTGACCGTGGCTCGAAGAGAATCGACCTGGGGATCGCGGGAAGTTGGGAGGACTTGTCGCTGCAGATCCCCTGTTTAAATCCCTAAATTTTAAGTGCAAGTAATATAATACTGCGACTATTAAAGTGCCACGTTCATCCCATGTTCAACCTTTTATATTTTATCCGTGATTCACATTGAATCACTGTTAACGACTTATGTTGGGCTAATCGAATCAGCCATATACCCCTCAGCCCATCGAGACTGGACGCGGGGGCGGGTGGAAGTCGGAATAGTTTTTTCCCGCATAGCCAGGGAGACCAAGCAAAACTCACGCAGACACATATCCTATTCGATTCCTGACGGCATCTGGTCGCAGAATACATGACAAGATTGAAAAAAAAAAATTCTGGGAACTAATGTTTTTAAGTGACAGAAGCTTTGGAATTTATTTTTAAACCTTTTTCACATTAACAAGGAAAAACAACGACAACACTGAAACAAATAGGCTTGCTTCAGTTTTAACTTGCTAATATAAATTTGTTTACAATCATTTTCTGAGGTAAATTGGACATGTTTGTATAATAAGAAGACCATGATGGCCATTAATCGCCCACCTGTAGACACGGGCTTTAGTAGGCTCATATCAAATGTCACGTGATAAGGAGTTTCTTAGAAATCTTTGGTGAAGATTGGGTCATAACTGCGGCCTCTAGCGGGTTAACAGGGTTGTTCTTATATTTGACATAGTGACCTATTTTTAAAGCCTACGTAACCTAGTTTAACACTCATCCATTCATGCAGACAAACATTCTGGCCAAGTTTGGTAAAGATAGGACCATAAATGTGGCCTCTAGTGTGTTCACAAAGTTTTTCTAAACTTGGACACAGTGACCTAATTTTTTGACCCCACGTGACCCAATATCAACTCGTTCAAGAGTTCATGCAGTCGAACATTTTGACCAAGATGGTTGGTTGGTTGGAACTAGTTTAATGAGGGTCAGCACATCCTTTCGGATTTTATCGTGACCCCGCCATGTTGCCCATGCATGGCTTGAAAGTTATTGTCCTGAAGTATGGTCTAAAATGGGCCCTTAGGCGATACATAGTTCATGTATCCGTTCAAAAGGGTGAAATGGATTTCTTTGATTTTGATCCAATGTGGTGTGGGGGTGAGCTAGGTTGCTTGTGAATTCCACAGCCTAATCTAATGCTCACCCATCAAAACAATGGGCCGTGTTATGATCTCAAATAGAGATTTCGCTTTGTAAACTGAAGAAAGTACCTCCTGTATGGTAAACCTCTTTCCTTGCAAAAAGAAGGGGTAGGGATGTGGTTTACTTTTAGGGATACTGATAGCCGAGTCGATAGTTATTGTGTGTTAGATTGGTTATTTTGCAACAATATTTGATGTCTGGACGCCTGGGGCCCGACCGCTCATTAAACCATTTCCTTCCTTTACATACGTGTTGCATATTGCAAGGGAAATGTCCCCAGCTGTTTGTGTACGGCAATGATCGCCTACACATAGTTACGTGTTATAACACTCACTAAGGTTTGTATGTGGACTGTGTTAGGCGTTCATGATCTTATCGGAGACTTTACACAATAGCACATGTACATTTTTGCACATGAACATGGTGTACATAGAACAGGGTTAGGCTGATAAATATGGATGTGTTACATGTTGTACATAAGTAGAACCCTTTGTTATGTAGTTACATTGTCTATATAGTGATGTACATGACCGATTATTCAGATTCCCTGCAATTCGTCATAATTGTTGGCTGACAGGTATTTTTAGGTATTAAAAGCGGGTGGTTTTCTTTTTACGGACCCTTGTGGGCCACTGTTTATTCAGTAACCCTGTCATGTACTTTTTTTGGTTTTCAAGTAGATTTCTTTAGTGTATTTGTAGTTTTTTTTATGAGATGACAGGTATGCAAGATAGTTTTTGTCGATTGTCTTTCTTGGGTCTTTAGGAGTCAACCCTTTATTCGTCTACCCTCCAACTTTTTGCCCAGATTTTGCACTGTGACAAGTTATTTAAGTGTTTACCCTTTATGTGTTATTTTGTTCACTATCAACCTATCTCGTGTCCACTTTTAGTTTAAAAATTGCCAGCTCCAAGGTCCGCGGTTATCAATTTTTTCTATTGTTTGATTTGGATATGACATCGGTTGTACATTTTGTTATCTGTGTTTGTTTAGGTGTTATGTCATTAAACATATCTAATGTAATTTATTTCTTCTAAGTAATTAAAGAGCGCGTTCTTGATTAATTCTGCTTGTTCGGGGGCGGGAAAGTGAGAGTTGTCCTGTTAATGACTGGAAGCCCTATGTTTATGTTAAGTGTTTGTTCTAGTTTATGCTTATGTTTGTGTTGGGTTGTTGTATGTTGCCTATACTGGAATATGACTTGATTGAAAACTTCCCCCGTCCCGCATTGTGGACCATTTCTTAGTCTGGCTTTATTTTCTTCACCTAGGTAGCTGAATCCTGGTCTGAGTCTAGTGTGCATTCCATCATAGGCTATACTATGATGGTGAATTTTGACCTTGGTGTTCCGATCTCCATATTCATAATTGTGTCTATGTTTGTATTCTTTAAACTGATCACCTGTTTTTTTAATGGTTTAATGTAAAGCTGTAAGTTTCTTTGACACTCAGGCCGATTTTTAGTGGGATGCCATGAGAGGAGATCTGTTTCGCTCTTTTGTCAGCAGTTTCATTGCCTACAATTCCTACATGACTTTGTATCCAGACAAGTCGTATTTCTGTTCTATGGTCACTTTTGTTATGGCATAAGCCGTGTATTTTGTTTAATTACCTGATCGTTCCGTTAATTTGCTGAATAGCTTATATTGCACTAAGCGAGTCGGTATTTTAGTCTACAGTGCAATTGTTCAATTTGTTCTTATGTACCCATGCCACATTTTCCTTAATTCCTACTAACTTGCATGTGAAAACTGAGTGACGATGATCTTATTTCATTTTGGCATGTGTTTTGATTAGTTCCTCAAAGATCAAATATGACTATACCAGCTCCCGTAGCCATTTTTTGTCTTTGCTACCGTCGGTAAAGTTTTTGACTTGTGCGTTTGATGATCGCATATAATTGTCTGCTGTTTGCTTAATTGTTTGCGGGTTGTCTTGTTTGCTAATAAGTAGTGGGCCTTCTATATCTGTTTGAAGTGGTTTGACTCCTAGATAACGGGGTAGGGAAGGTGGAGTTGTTTCTTCGGCATCCAAGTTTTATTCATTCAGGAGCGATATAGTGCGTTGACTATACGGTGTTTTAGGGTACATGGGCCATTTACCTAGCCTTCTGAAAACTTCTTTATTTGTGCTTAAATAAGTACCCAGTCTGCTGGCTCTGGCCCACTGTTTAAGGTTGCATGTCTCTTTGGCATTGAATTTAGGATTCTCCTGTTTCGGCGTGTATCGCTTCAGTTCTTGAGTACCCAGGTACTCCAAGTATAATCTAATTGCTCTGTTTTAAAGTTATTGTAATTTGTCTAATAAGGATTTTTTCGCTGATCCTTAAGCTACTAGCCCAAAATGTTTTTGTTTTTTATTTGATCAGTGCTTGGTATAATGTGGCTAGGCATTCTTTACTAGTTTCCCAATCCTCCCTTTCTATTGGTTTGATAACATTTAAGTCTTTTTCACATCTGCCTGTTAGTGACTTAACATGGCCAAATCTGGTGACGATTGGGCTACAAAATTTGGCCTTGAGTGTGTCCACAAGATTTCCCTTAAGTTTGACCTAGTGACCTTTTTTGTCTTAGTGACCAAGTTACGAACATTCTGATCAAGTTTGGTGATGATTGTGCCATGAACGTGGCCTCTAGCGTTTTCTCACGGTTTTTCTAAATTTGACCCCTCGTGATCAAAGGACAAACTCATCCAAGATTTTACTTAGATAAACATTCTGACCAACTTTGGTGACGATTGGGCCATAAACGTGGCCTCTAGTGTGTACAAGATTTAACCTAGTAATCGTCTTTTAAACCCAAATGTCCCAGTTACGAACTCGTCTAAGATGCCATGCATTCAAACATTCTGAGCAAGACTGGTGAAGATTGGATATAAACTGTAGCCAGTCGTGTGTTCACAAGTAAATTGTTGACGCCGATCGACCAACGAAGTGGTTTTAAAAAGGTTTACCTTGAGCACGTGGTATCAATTAGACCCGTAACTTTTTGTGTCGATATTACTTTAAATTGTATTAAAGCTGCTGTGATTTTGGTGATTTTGTGTTGTATTGAGGACTTCATACCTACCTAAATTATTGTAATTCAATATTAACCAGTACATTCCAAAAAAATAAGTTTTTATTTTGTAACTGCTTTTCAGCCTCCATTTCGTGTCTTGGAACGTTATGTCCCAAAAGACTGTACCTCGTTCGAATTAATTATTCATTTAAAAAAACTGTGCCATACACTTAACTGCATGAACAGATGGCATTGTACGCATAAAACCACGCACAAGTATCTTTCTGGCGCACAGAAATGTTGAATCGTTCCATACGATTTAAATGGAACAAAATTAAAACAATTAATGAAGGTCACACCTTCTACACAAAGACCATGCCTAATTACATTACGGCCATGAATTTAGATCGCATCTCGTACACAAAGACCATGCCTAATTACATTACGACCATTTACTTAGATTACACTTCGTACATAAAGACCATGTCTAATTAAATTGAGACCATTAACTTAGGTAACATCTGGTTTATAAAGGACGTGTCTTTTTACATTACGACCATGAATTTAGATCACAACTGGTTCATGACTACAAGAAGGCCACGTCAAGTTTTGCTTTGATCATGTCTTGTTACCTAAAGGCCGTCTCAAGTTACGTTACGATCATGTCTAGTTACCTAAAGGCCATGTCAAGTTTTGCTATGATCATGTCTAGTTACCTAAGGGCCGTGTCAAGTTTTGTTATGATCATGTCTAGTTACATGAAGGCCATGCCAAGTTTTGTTATGATCATGTCTAGTTACCTACAGGCAATGTAAAGTTTTGTAATGATCATGTCTAGTTACGTAAAGGCCATGTCAAGTTTTGTTATGATCATGCCTAGTTACATAAAGGTCATGTCAAGTTACGTTGCAATCATGTCTAGTTACAGTAAGCCCATGTCATGTTTCGTAATGATCATGTCTAGTTACCTAAAGGCCATGTCAAGTTTTGTTACGATCATGTCTAGTGGTACGAAGGACATGTCAAGTTTTGTTACCATCATGTCTAGTCACACGAAAGCCATGTCAAGTTTTGTTGTGATCATGTCTAGTTACACGAAGGCCATGTCAAGTTACGTTACGATCATGTCTAGTTACACGAAGGCCGTGTCAAGTTACGTTGCGATCACGTCTTGTTACACGAAGGCCGTGTCAAGTTACGTCACGATCATGGCTAGTGACACGAAGGCCATGTCAAGTTACGTTGCGATCATGTCTAGTTACATGAAGGTCATGTCAAATTTTGTTCATGTCTAGTTAGACGAAGGCCATGTCAAGTTTTGTTATGATGATATCTAGTTACACGAAGGCCGTGTCAAGTTTTGTTATGATCATGTCTAGTTACATAAAGGCCATGTAAAGTTTTGTTCATGTCTTGTTACACGCAGACCATGTCAAGTTTTGTTATGATCATGTCTAGTTACACGAAGGCCATGTCATGTTTTGTTCATGTCTAGTTCGACGAAGGCCAGTTATGTTTTGGTCATGTCTAGTTAGACGAAGGCCAGTTATGATCACATCTAGTTACATGAAGGACATGTCAAGTTTTGTTATGATCATGTCTTGTTACATGAAGGACATTTCAAGTTTTGTTATGGTCATGTCTAGTTACGTAAAGGTCAAGTCAAGTTTTGTTATGATCATGTCTAGTTACATGAAAGCCATGTCAAGTTTTGTTATGATCATGTCTAGTTACATGAAGGACATGTCAAGTTTTGTTATGATCATGTCTAGTTACATGAAGGCCATGTCAAGTTTTGTTATGATCATGTCTAGTTACACGAAGGCCGTGTCAAGTTTTGTTATGATCATGTCTAGTTGCACGAAGGCTATGTCAGGTTTTGTTGTGATCATGTCTAGTTGTACGAAGGACATGTCAAGTTTTGTTATGATCATGTCTAGTTACACGAAGGCCATGTCAAGTTGTGTTACCATCATGTCCAGTTACACGAAGGCCATGTCAAGTTTTATGATGTCTGGCTGCAGAAAGGCCATGTCAAGTTTTGTTATGATCATGTCTAGTTACACGAAGGCCATGCCAAGATTTACTACGATCATGTCTAGTTACAGAAAGTCCATGTCATGTTTTGTAATGATCATGTCTAGTTACATAAAAGCCATGTCAAGTTTTGTAATAATCATGTCTAGTTACATAAAGGTCATGTCAAGTTTTGTTATCATCATGTCTAGTTGCACGAAAGCCATGTCAAGTTTTGTTACGATCATGTCTAGTTACACGAAGGCCATTGCAAATGTTGTTACGATCATGTCTAGTAACACGAAGTCCATGTCAAGTTTTGCTACGATCATGTCTAGTTACACGAAGGCCATGTCAAGGTCTGTTATGATCATGTCTAGTTACATGAAGGCCGTGTCAAGTTACGTTACGATCATGTCTAGTTACACGGAGGACGTGTCAAGTTAGTTGCGATCATGTCTAGTTACATAAAGGCTAGGTCAATTTTTTCATGTCTAGTTAGACGAAGAAGAAAAAGAAAGTTATCATATAAGCACGGTATAGTTTAATGGTTCCTGTGTCCCATACAAGGAATGTGACGCAATTATCTATACATGTTTGCAAACAACATTAATATAGCTAATGAAAAAACGCAGCAACAATACCCAAGCTAGGGGTTGACATAGAGTAATAGCCGGTCAACAACAGACGTCAGTAACAGTAAAGTCACAGAAAATTACACTGAAAATTGAATATACTTGACAGACCCTTGTGCCTTGTACAGGGAATGTGACGCAAT
The DNA here is from genome assembly GCA_007844125.1 of Sinonovacula constricta. NCBI lineage: Eukaryota > Metazoa > Mollusca > Bivalvia > Cardiida > Solecurtidae > Sinonovacula > Sinonovacula constricta. Next base: position 7,025,167 of record CM017570.1, on the reverse strand, counting down.
AAACTATACATATTTGTTAAAAGGAAACATAGACTTTATGATAATATGCAACAAGGATACCCTAGCTTGGGGAGGACATAACGAAATTTGCAATAAAAAAAGACGTCCAAGTCAGTAAATTGACAGCAAATTAGCATGGAAGCCGAGTATATGTTTATATTGTCGGGACACAGTGCCTCTTACAGGGAATGTGACGCAATGAACGATATATGTTTATACCCAAGACGAATTGAACTAACAGAAAAATACAAAATAATTATTCTAGCTAGGGGATGACATGAAGAAATACTCGATCGAAGAATGACGTCATAGACAGCTAAAATAACGGAAAACTAAGCTAACACGTGTAGATTTGACATCAATCTGTGGATCAAAAAAGGGAATGTGACACAACACACAATACATGTTTATCAACACGACATGTTGCCATAATGGAAAAGGGAAACAACAACACTCTAGCTTGGGGATGACATAAGCATATCTCTGATTGAAAACAGACGTCAATTAAAATGAAGAAAAAGAAAGAAATCATAAAAGTCCGGTATGTTTTAATGGTCCCTGTGTCCCATACAAGGAATATGACGCAATTATCTAAACATGTTTGCAAACAACATTAAAATAGCTAATGAAAAAACGCAGCAACAATACCCAAGCTATGGGTTGACATAGAGTAATAGCCGGTCAACAACAGACGTCAGTAACAGTAAAGTAACAGAAAATTACACTGAAAATAGGATATAATTGACAGACCCTTGTGCCTTGTACAGGGAATGTGACGCAATAAACTATACATATTTGTTAAAAGAAAACATAGACTTTATGAAAATATGCAACAAGGATACTCTAGCTTGGGGAGGACATAACGAAATCCGCAATCAAAAAAGACGTCCAAATCAGTAAATTCACAGCAAATTAGCATGGAAGCCGAGTATATTTTTATATTGTCGGGACACAGTGCCTCTTACAGGGAATGTGACGCAATGAACGATATATGTTTATACACAAGACGAATTGAACTAACAGAAAAATACAAAATAAATATTCTAGCTAGGGGATGACATGAAGAAATACTCGATCGAAGAATGACGTCATAGACAGCTAAAATAACGGAAAACTAAGCTAACACGTGTAGATTTGACATCAATCTGTGGATCAAAAAAGGGAATGTGACACAGCACACAATTCATGTTTATCAACACGGCATGTTGCCATAATGGAAAAGGGTAACAACAACACTCTAGCTTGGGGATGACATAAGCATATCTCTGATTGAAAACAGACGTCAATTAAAATGAAGAAAAAGAAAGTTATCATAAAAGCCCGGTATATTCTAATGGTCCCTGTTTCCCATGTGACGCAATTATCTATACATGTTTGCAAACAACATTAAAATATCTAATGAAAAAACGCAGAAACAATACCCAAGCTAGGAGTTGACATAGCCGGTCAACAACAGACGTCTGTAACTGTAATATCTTATAAAGGTAAACTTAAAACGATATAACTGGCAGGCCATTGGGCCTTGTACATGGAATATAACGCATTAAACTATACGTGTTTATTAGATGAACAAATAGTCCTCATGAAATTATGCAGCAAGGATACCCTGGCTAGAGGAGGAGATAACGAAATATACAATCAAGAAATACGTAAAAGTCAGTAAAATCGCAATAACTTAGCCCGGAAGACGCGTATGTTATGGGATTCTGTGTATCTTACAGGGAATGTGACACAGTGAACGATATATGTTTATACACAAGACGAATGGAACTGATAGAAAAATGCACCATATATATTCTACCCATGGAATGATATGAAGAAATACTCCATTGAACATAGACGTCATTGACAACTAAAATGACGGAAAACTAAGTTAACATGTGCAGATTTGACCGGATTATGCGGATTTAAAAAAAGAATGTGACTCAATACATGATCATCGATACGACATTTGCCATAATGGAAAAGGGTAACAAAAACACGATAGCTTTTAAGCAAATCTCCGATCGATGATAGACGTCAACAAAAAAGTCATGTGCATTTGAATGCGACACAATTTACTATATGTTTGCAAATGAAATTAAAGTAGCTAATGGACAAATGCAGCAACAATACCCAAGCTAGGTGATGGGATAAAGCCCAAGACGGTCACAACAGACGTCAGTAACAGTAAAATAAAAGAAAATTACAATATACAAAATATAATTGACAGAGCCTTGTGCCTCCTGCAGGAAACTTTGCCAATAAACGATACCTATTTCTAAGAGTAAATACGTCCCTAAAAAATATGCATCATTGATACCCTAGCTCGGGGAGGACATGACGAAGTATGCAATAATAGAAAGACGTCAATGTCGGTAAAATCAAAGACATTTATCCTGAAAACCAGATATGTTATTGTTATATTGGCGGTACTCAGTATCACTTACAGGGAATGTGACGCAGTGAACGTAATATGTTTATACACAACACGAATTGAACTAAATGCAACCTCAATACTGTAGCTAGGGGATGCCATGAGGAAATATTTTATCAAACATAGATGTCATAGATACCTAAAATAATAGGAAAATAAAATAAAATGTGCATCCTTGACAGCATTATTTGAGTTAAAAAGGGAATGTGACACAAGAAACAGTACTGGTATAAGTTTATAAAAACTTCATGTTGCCGTAATGGAAAAGGCAAACAGCACAACTCTAGCTTGATAATGACTTAAGCAAATCGCCGATCAGAAACAGACGTCAATTACAGTTAATGCACATAAAGATACCGTAAAATATCCGATGTATAAATGAATGGTCTCTGTGTCGTTCACATGGAACGTGACGCAACAAACTATACATATTTATTGAAAGGACAATATAATTCTTATGAAAATATGCAAAAAGGATATGCAATCAAAGATCGTCAAACTCAGTAAAATCACATAAATTAGTCTGGAAGCCAGATAAGTTAATTCGGACGGTACTCAGTATCACTTACATGGAATGTAATGCAATGAGCGATGTATGTTTATAAATGAAAAATGCAACATCAATTACGTTGTAGGAGTTGATTTGAAGAGATATTCGGTGGAAAATAGACGTAATGGACAGATAACGGAAAAAATAAGCTGAAATGTGTATTTCCATTCTGTGGGTTAAAAAAGGGAATGTGACACAACAAACAGTATATGTTTATGAAAACTGAAGGTTGCCGTAATGGAAAAGGGAAACCACACAACTCTAGCTTAGGATGATATTAGCAAATGTCCACTCAGAAGAAGACTTCAATTACCACTGAGACAGAGAAAGCTACCGTAAAAAATCCGATAGATTTGAATGGTCTCCGTATTATTAATAAGGAATGTGACGCAATTTACTATGTTTGCAAACAACATATGAATAGCTAATGGAACAATGCAATAATGCAACAACAAAACCAAAGCTGGGAGTTGGCATAAAGTAATACCCGATCATCAACATACTTCAATAACAGTAAAGTCACAGAAAATTACACTAAAATATGGTACTATTGACAGACCCGTGTGCCTCTAACAGCGGATGTGACACAATAATCTATACATATTTGTTGAGAAAAAATGGTCCTTATGCAAATCTGCAACAAGTAAACCCTAAATTGGGGAAGACATAAACAAGTATGCATAGACACCAAACTCTGTAATATCATAAAAAAGCCCGGCAATAATGAAGAATACAATGGTCACTACATTTTACTGAAAATTAGTATGGAAGTCGGGTAAATTTGTATTTTGCCTTTTACTGAGGTCTTCAGCTGAGAAATATCCGGAGAGTTTCGATCCTTCATGACTCCAGACCCAGCTGAATGCCGTGTTAGCTGCCAGGTCCAAGGCTGTTGGCTGAATATTTCCTATTCTTTCCAACAATCCCACACGGATTGGGTGGGAATCCATGGCATCCTACTTTATATGGGCAAAGTCAGGTCTTCTATCATTGTTCCTCACATGATTTCTAGAGGTATATGTACTTCTGTCTCTTGGTCTCATTCTTAATGTCGCATCTTTCAACCCACTGCACGGTGAGTTCATCACGACCATCACAATCTTTCTTGGTTAATATTATTTTAATGATTTTACATCAATATTGAGTCCATGTTTGGGACGCAGAGGCCTTTCAAATGAACTTATTTTTAATGCTGCTTCCAGTATTTATGTTCTATATGACCCTTGTATTCGATCGTGGATTTGCATATTTTCATAAAGTCTATGTTTCCTTTTAGCAAATATATATAGTTGATTGCGTCACATTACCTGTATAACGCGCAATGTCCTGTCAATTATATGCTGTTTTATTGCAATTTTCTGTGACTTTACTGTTATTGGCGTCCGTTTTTGACCGGTTAATACCATATGCCAACACCTAGCTTGGGTATTGTTGCTGTGGTTTTTATTAGCTTTTTTAATGTTGTTTAAATATATGTATAGTTTATTGCGTCACATTCCTTGTGAGCGACACAGGGACCATTGAAATATACCAGACTTTTATGGTAACTTTCTGTGTCTTCATTGTTACTGACGTCTGTTTTCGATCGGAGATATGCTTATGTCATCCCCAAGCTAGATTGTTGTTCGATGAACTTGTATTGTGTATTGTGTCACATTCCCTTTTTTAACCCACTTAATTTTGCCAAATCTACACATGTTATTTTAGCTGTCTATGACGTCATTTTTCGATCGAGTATTTCTTCATGTCATCCCCTAGCTAGAATATTTATTTGGTATTTTTCTGTTTGTTCAATTGGTCTTGTGTATAAACATATATCGTTCATAGCGTCGCATTCCCTGTAAGAGGCACTGTGTCCCGACAATATAAACATACTCGGCTTCCATGCTAATTTGGTGTGAATTTACTGACTTGGACGTCTTATTTGATTGCAGATTTCTTTATGTCCCCCCCAAGCTAGGGTATCCTTGTTGCATATTTTCATAAAGTCTATGTCTCCTTTTAACAAATATGTATAGTTTATTGCGTCACAGTTCCTGTACAAGGCACAAGTGTCTGTCAATTATATCCTATTTTCAGTGTAATTTTCTGTGACTTTACTGTTACTGACGTCTGTTGTTGACCGGCTATTACTCTATGTCAACCCTTAGCTTGGGTATTGATGCTGCGTTTTTTTTCATTAGCTATTTTAATGTTGTTTGCAAACATGTATAGATAATTGCGTCACATTCCTTGTATAGGACACAGGGATCATTAAAATATACCGGACTTTTATGATAACTTTCTTTTTCTTCATTTTAATTGACGTCTGTTTTCAATCAGAGATATGCTTATGTCATCCCCAAGCTAGAGTGTTGTTGTTTCCCTTTTCCATTATGGCAACAAGTCGTGTTGATAAACATATATTGTGTGTTGTGTCAAATTACTTTTTTAAATCAACAGATTGATGTCAAATCTACACGTGTTAGCTTAGTTTTCCGTTATTTTAGCTGTCTATGACGTCATTCTTCGATCGAGTATTTCTTCATGTCATCCCCTAGCTAGAATATTTATTTTGTATTTTTCTGTTAGTTCAATTGGTTTTGTGTATAAACATATATCGTTCATTGCGTCACATTCCCTGTAAGAGGCACTGTGTCCCGACAATATAAACATACTCGGCTTCCATGCAAATTTGGTGTGAGTTTACTGACTTGGATGTCTTTTTTGATTGCAGATTTCGTTGTGTCCTCCCCAAGCTAGGGTATCCTGGTTGCATATGTTCATAAAGTCTATGTTTCCTTTTAACAAATACGTATAGTTTATTGCGTCACATTCCCTGTACAAGACACAAGGGTCTGTCAATTTTATCCTATTTTCAGTGTAGTTTTCTGTGACTTTACTGTTACTGACGTCTGTTGTTGACCGGCTATTACTCTATGTCACCCCCTAGCTTGGGTATTTTTGCTGCGTTTTTTCATTAGCTATTTTAATGTTGTTTGCAAACATGTATAGATAATTGCGTCACATTCTTGAATGGGGCACAAGGACCATTAAAATATAACGGACTTTTATGATAACTTTCTTTTTCTTCATTTTAATTGATGTCTGTTTTCAATAAGAGATATGCTTATGTCATCCCCAAGCTAGAGTGTTGTTGTTGCCCTTTTCCATTATGGCAACATGTCGTGTTGATAAACATGATTGTGTGTTGTGTCACATTACTTTTTTAAATCAACAGATTGATGTCAAATCTACACGTGTTAGCTTAGTTTTCTATTATTTTAGCTGTCTATGACGTCATTTTTCGATCGAGTATTTCTTCATGTCATCCCCTAGCTAGAATATTTATTTTGTATTGTTCTGTTAGTTCAATTCGTCTTGTGTATAAACATATATCGTTCATTGCGTCACATTCCCTGTAAGAGGCACTGTGTCCCGACAATATAAACATACTCGGCTTCCATGCTAATTTGTTGTGAATTTACTGACTTGGACGTCTTTTTTGATTGCAGATTTCGTTATGTCCTCCCCAAGCTAGGGTATCCTTGTTGCATATTTTCATAAAGTCTATGTTTCCTTTTAACAAATATGTATAGTTTATTGCGTCACATTCCCTGTACAAGGCACAAGGGTCTGTCAATTATATCCTATTTTCAGTGTAATTTTCTGTTACTTTACTGTTACTGACGTCTGTTGTTGACCGGCTATTACTCTATGTCAACCCCTAGCTTGGGTATTGTTGCTGCATTTTTTCATTAGCTATTCAAATGTTGTTTGCAAACATGTATAGATAATTGCGTCACATTCCTTGTATGGGACACAGGGACCATTTTAATATAACGGACTTTTATGATAACTTTCTTTTTCTTCATTTTAATTGATGTCTGTTTTCAATAAGAGATATGCTTATGTCATCCCCAAGCTAGAGTGTTGTTGTTGCCCTTTTCCATTATGGCAACATGTCGTGTTGATAAACATATATTGTGTGCTGTGTCACATTCCCTTTTTTGATCCACAGATTGATGTCAAATCTACACGTGTTAGCTTAGTTCTAAGTTATTTTAGCTGTCTATGACGTCATTTTTCAATCGAGTATTTCTTCATGTCATCCCCTAGCTAGAATATTTACTTTGTATTTTTCTGTTAGTTCAATTGGTCTTGTGTATAAACATATATCGTTCATTGCGTCACATTCCCTGTAAGAGGCACTGTGTCCCGACAATATAAACATACTCGGCTTCCATGCTAATTTGGTGTGAATTTACTGACTGTGACGTCTGCTTTGATTGCATATTTCTTTATGTCTTCCCCAAGCTAGGGTATCCTTGTTGCATATTTTCATAAAGTCTATGTTTCCTTTTCACAAATATGTATAGTGTATTGCGTCACATTCCTTGTACAAGGCACAAGGGTCTGTCAATTATATTCTATTTTCAGTATAATTTTCTGTGACTTTACTGTTATTGACGTCTGTTTTTGACCGGCTTTCACTCTATGTCAACCCCTAGCTTGGGTATTCTTGCTGCGTTTTTTTCATTAGCTATTCTAATGTTGTTTGCATACATGTATAGTTAATTGCATCACTTTCCTTGTGAGTGACACAGGGACCATTAAAATATATCAGACTTTTATGGTAACTATCTGTATCTTCATTCTTACTAACGTCTCTTTTCGATCAGAGATAATTTATGCTTATGTCATTCCCAAGCTAGAGTGTTGCTGTTGCTCTTTTCCATTACGGCAACATATCGTGTTAATAAACATGTATTGTGTGTTTCGTAACATAACCTTTTTTTAATCCACAGGATTTTGTCAAATCTACACATGTTAGCTTAGTTTTCCTTTTTTAACTGTATTTGATGTAAACTGTAAATCTATCTTGTTGAAAAACATTTATACTTCATTGCGTCTCATTCCCTGTGACATGCAATGAGAACTTTCCAAAACAATTAAAAAAAAATTTTTATTTTATTTTATGTATTTGACGTTTGTTTTCGATCGCATATTTTCTCATGTCATTCCCTGGCTAGACTATTGTTGTTACCATTTTCTTTTAGATATAAATATGTTGTAAACAAACATATATCGTTTAGGGTGTCACATTTCCTGTGAGAGGCACCGCGCTAAGTCAGATATATCTTGTATATAATATTACTTGCCGTTCTGTGCGCTTTTACTGTCTCCGACGTATCTCATTGATCTCAGATTGAACGCAAGCTAGGTTTTAGTTATTGCATATTTTCATTAGGTGAATATGTTTTGTTCATTGATTGTATTGTTCTGCGTCACATTACCTGTAAGAGGCGCATATTTCCTTTTAATAATAAGCGACGTTCAGTGATACTTGAAATTATCTGTGATTTAATAATATGCGACGACGTCTGTTTCCGACCGCATATACTCATATGGTATCTTCTAGCTACAGTAGTTATATTATTCGAAATATATCCACCTGATGTGAAACTTTTATGGTTTTACTGTCTCCAACATGTGTTTCCGTAAGGTGAATTAGTTTTGCCACTCTCAATTGATTTCTTTGCCGATGCATTTGTTCGTTTGTCCAAACTGTCTGGCTTTTTTAAATAAAAAGGTGTTATTTTTTGTTGTTGTTTTGTTGTTATTTTGCATTCCTTTTGTGAGTTACAGAAACCTATCAAATCTTCCCCGTATTTGTTATTTTTTTGTGATTTTCTATATCTGACTTCTGTTTTCGAATGTATATTTTTATATGTCATTCCCACGCAATGATATAGTTGTTGAATTATGTCCATATATTTTCTTTCTAAACATACATTGCCCATTCCTTGCATGTATTTATATTGTATATATTTCTATTATTGCGGTTTATATAAAGAACAAAACAAAAGAACAAACACAAATTTGAATGGTTTGGATTTTTATTTATGCATTTTTACAATAGGCAGTTTACATATTTGAAAAAGAAAAATAACATGAGACGAACATACAATGTTATGTACAATGCATATTTGTAAGTTTTCTACTGTTAAATATTGTGTAGTGCTTTTATATCCTATAAACAGATAAGCTGATGACGTTAGTAGTTCAAACAAACCTTACAGTGATTATTGATGTGGTTTTGCTCTGAATAACTTTCTATAACATAATAGATCAGCCTTATCCACCCGTAGCATCTACAACCGCTTGTGTGTAATATGATTGTAGCTTCTTTCACGCTATACACCATATTTGTTTATTCATTTTACACAACAGTAGCACAAGTGTTATAATCAAGTTTTAAACTAGAGATTGTAACAAAAATATAAGCGAAAGATGACAATTATAAATGATTTTGTACTTTGTGCTGCTAACATATTCCAGCAAACAATATTAATATTCTACATAGACGGACACGTGAATAGACGTGAATCGCATTTATAAAAAAACAACAACATGATGTTTATTCTACGTATCGAATGTAGCTGATTTTTAGAATGTAAAATGCTCTAGAGGCTGGTCTTGCAGAAACATCAGCAGCAGTAAAAGCCGAAGCAGCAGCAACCGTAGCAAAACAAATACATCACCAATTAACAACTAGCATATTGAGTAACGAACACGTCCGACCGCATTGCAAGATACCAAAATAAAATCTATTCCTAATCTCAGTTCCTTATCTCAGAACTCAATCACAAGATTCCCTGTGGACTTTCATCAGTTGATAAGAGGGCCATAAATTAGTTGGGTGGTGAGAGGGTTACGGTGTGGAGAGGGCAAACTAGGGCCGAAGAGCTCAATATGTTTAACTGTCAGGATACTGCTACATGGAAATTCTTTCAAAGAATATTAATACAATTAATAGGATAATTTCTGTGTGATTTATTGAACAGCCAGGTACACATAAAAAGCAATAAGGTAGGATTTGATCATGTATATTAAATAGTTGCCATAAAAAGTAAATTGGAAACTTTTATTCTTTAAACAAATGCATATGAAATGTTGCGTAAACTTTCTTATATTTCGACGTCGTGGGAATCTTAAAAACAAAACTAAAGATCGCTTTTTACCAATTAATAGATACAAAAAAAATTCATCACATTCCTTATATATAGGAGAGACCGGCCTTAAAATCAGTGTTGCAATAAGATAATCAGTGTTTTTAATAACTTTGATAGCAAATAAATTAAATATAAGAAAGAGCTAGATCTAAAAGCTTTTCGGCTTTAGAATTAAGGCTCAATTTTATACCAAAAGACATGCACAGAAAATGCGTAACAATCATTTAATGTAGTTGAATTTTGTGTACCCGGTGGTTAATGTACGATAACCCGTCTATTTCAACTACTATATTACAAAATATTTAAAGTCTCAATTATTATTATTTTTTCGTACTTAATTTAGATGATCAACATTAGAACAACAATCACAAGGAAAAAATATACAGAACACATATATTTATACTTTAACCATTCAATTGGTAAATTTAAAAAAATGCACGATCATCAAAGCGTTATTAATTTCATCCCGAATCTGGACTTATTGCTTGCTGGCATGAAATTTGCTACCCTAGATGCTTGCTACAAATGCTTGCTGCTTGCTGCTTGCTGGAAATGCGAAACAGCCTAGACGGCCCAAACCTTACCAGTCTCGACCCAAACCGTACCAAAATCGGCCCTCGTCTCCAGTGTCAGGACCAAGTCAGGACCAAGTGCAGGACGGACAATACCCACAGGATAATTCGTCAGGTCCCCCCATACTGGCCCAAATGTTGCCATTTTCTTTGGTTCTGCTTTTGGGGCCTGCAGAAGGCACAAAAAGATCTTAGTCAAGACAACAGAAACAAACACGAGGCTCTCGCCAGAAATGTTTTTAATGTAGTGCACAGGCGCCCCGGTGCAAAGGTGAAAGGTTAATTCGGAAGAAAAAGGTCCAGTATACCTACACCAAAAGTATAAGGGTTATGCAATATGATAAGATATACGTATTAATTAATGTACTGTAATATAATGAGGTTTGACCTACATGTACTTTATATTGGCATAAGTAAAATTTAGTAATAAGAATTAGAAGATGAGATTAACAATTAGATGCTTGATAATAGTTAGAAAGAATAATGACTACTAAATGTTGAAGAAGACGGATGAGGATGAGGAATGATAAGTAAGATGATTTAGTAACATATTAAGTCTGTTACATAATAATATATGACAAAGTCCTATGAACATTGCAACATATACCAAACTCGTTAAAGGCACAGAACAAAGGTATTTCAAGCGAAAAGAACAACTTTGTGGTGAGACATTTAACGAAAATAGAAACCCGACAGTCACCGCCTTGGAACGGTCAGTCGGCAATATGGAGAAATGACTAAGTGTAGACTAGTTTGGCAATGTCTTATTCCCTTATAAGTCTTTTATGCGTAGCTATATGTGACAAATAGGAAACATGTTGCGATTTATCTGTACATGCAAGTGTCAACATAAAAATAAAATGCCATTCGATTTAGAATGGATACAATTGTGAGTTGTTTTAAAATTGTCTTTAACTGTCATTACAATTTGTACTTTGTATTTTGTTAGAGTGATGTATATCTTAAATTTTCTGAATGCTCCCGAATGTTCTACTATTTGATTCACCGTAGATTAGCTTCTCTTAAGTCAAGTCATAAGCGATTTATTTACCATAACATTTATCTAGACAATGTTTAAGTCCTGTATTTATTTATATTATATTAATATGAACATATGCTGTCAATATATTGACATTCACATTCTCTTACTATGTTGGGCATATGTAGGGCTTGTAGAAATATATTCTTATACATGAACAGGGCTGTTTGTTAACATACCTTATGCATATCAATGCCATACCTTTATGCTTAGATAAAGTAAAATATAATATTGTGACTTTTATTCTGTTTTTATTTACAGACTGCTTATCTATCTAGCCATTTAACGTTAACCTTTAATAGCTTTAAATTTGTGAATCTCGTAACGTGTAGAAGGTACAATATTCAGTATGTCGGTCAACTGGTTATAAAACGTATAGTTACCGACTTTATATTCGGAACTTTATTAATGCTGCATTTGCAACTAATATTGCAATTCACTTTGGTGAAAACAAGATTTATCATTTTAACCAATAGATTATGTCACTAATGACATATGTCGTCTATTGAAAGAAGGTTTCTGGAGGCACAAACTAGAGACATTAATACAAATGGTATGAACACTCAAGTTTTGTTTATTATCATTATTATTATTTTTTTATTTTTTTTATTTATTTATTGTTTGAACATTGACCCTTGTTTCTATAAATCTTACATTTATTTATTGTTTGAACATTGACCCTTATTTCTATATATCTTAAATTATTTGCTATGTATCTTACATTATAGTAAATGATATTTTTTTCTACAAATCACCTTCTGTAAACATTTTATCTATGCATTATAATATCTAATTGTATTCTTTGTCCACTGTATTACAAGTTAACGCTAAACCTGATGACGTCCATGACATCGATTGGTTACCAAGGCGTCGTCAAAAATTTAAAAAAAAACGTAAGAACAAATCAAACGCCGTTCAACAGAGTGGAGTTTTGTTTTGTTTTTAACCCATATTATATTGTGCTGTATATGTTGTATATATACTCATATATTTGTTATAAGTTATGGTAGCTTTAAAAATGGAAATAATGAAGACAATAAAGTATACCATGACCTTATCATTGGTTGTGTATGATTTGTCAACAGCGTCGTACTATTTTATATAAAAGCGTCCAATTCTGAGTCGCCGAGTTTTAAACTACCACCGTGATCTTGCAATTTTATACCTTTCACAAACGGCGAGCGTCAGTGTAAATAGTTTGTCTTCCATTTGACCTGCTGTTGGTCGATTGTTGTTTTTTCAGGTCTTTATCCTAGATTTCCGCCAATGGTGAAGGTGTTTATCCCTATATTGGAACTTATAAATATATCGGTCACAATGCTAAATGAATTGCGCAGCTCGGGTATGTTATTTCACTTCATAGGATAAAAATGGCATAAAATATAATTAAACTTGAATTGTATCTGCTTGACTACAATTCATTATAACATTAATTTTAACCATGTATGTAACATTTTAACGAGGTAGTCTGTAGTGTTAGAAATTATGTAATATCCTTTTCATTGTTTGCTTGATTGAACAGCCCTTCCACCAAGGTTGCCTAGGGCAGTTACAGGCATTATGCCATTTAAGTGCTAGCAATTATAATAATCCAATAAATTGCGTCGGTCATAAGAATTGTATCGATATTAAATATTTTAATTGATTTGTCTTCTAAAAGATTATTCCGGTTTGACATACCATTCTTAATATGGCATTTTACAGTCAGACATATATCGTAACATAATCAAATTCATATTTATAATAGATATACATCACAAAATCGCAAGATAACTCCCCGACAGAAATTTTCGCCACTATGGGGGCTCAAACAGAATGAGTTAGGGCCTGAGAAAGACAAGTTACCATCTTCGTTGTCCTCAACTAGTCGTATGTAGTCTGGTCCTGCAAATCTAATTGGATTATTGACTCCAGAAAGAGACGGTTATTGGTACAAAGGTAATTATGACCTAAGGTTGTTGCATACTGTGGGCATTCACAGCAAAAACACGACCTGATGAACAGTGTGTAAGAATGCATGTTACAATTCAACCTCATTATAGTGTAGACTGTCAAATCAACGCAATACTAAATAAGAGTAATTTGTTATTTCAGCTGTAAGTAGAAATGTGATCTTTATTTAGTAAATTTACTTAACAGAAAAATCATGCACAAAATCGTACAAATATAAACACGAACGCTGCATAAAATGGATATAAAACGTCACCAAAAATAAACAATCACGATAGCATAAACTGTTTAAAGATTTAGTTTTCATAATGTAATTCTAGATTCTTCAAAAAGCATATTATGTATCAAGGATTTTACTGCCAAGTGCGTTATATAAGAAAATAACAAAACAAATGAAGAAATTTAATAAATAAACAATATATTTTTAATCATTTAGTATATCTTACCACTTTTCACATACACCCGTGTGTCAACACATTCACCAATGAATATGTTCGAGTTAAATATGTTGTTTAAGTTTATTTACAATATTCCACTTTAGTTTCTCTTAATATGAAGACAAAAAGCGTGGTCATTAATGTTACTGTTTAAAATCCCATAAACGTTCAAACGATCGCGTTACAGAATCTCAACAATCCACTCTTCCAAATATAATACAATGTTTTACTTTGTAACATTTGCCCGTGATGTTTAACAATCAAGTCAAATGTATGCTTTGTATGTTCATATACATCTAGCGGTTTAAGAGAACGATGTTAATGTAGCATAGTATGTTTAAAGAGATGCTAACATTTCTGCAACGGATAAAATGAATGAAGACCAACTGTCATCATAACATACTCAAATAATGAATATTTAATGGACAATGTAAATACTAGAAAGATGGAAAGCAGAACGAATACCCGAAAACCAAGACCAGAAATGTATGTTCAAATTGCAAACAGAAGCTCTGCAGTTTAACTAAGTACCTGGTTAGCTTTGTATTATAAAGGTTGAACACAACTAGTTCCGGTCGGCAGACACTGTAAGGTAAATTGTGAGTTAAAATGTTATTTCTTGATTAACAATTATTTATACACAAAGAATTTGTTGTCAACTTAAAGGAGGCAGACATACAGAAAATTTTAGGTACAAACTCATTGCATTCAGAACACCTCAATAATGATCCTTTCTCACACCAGCAGTTCTCTGACTATTCTCCTAGTTACAGTTATCGTTCTTAATTCTCACAGATTCCCCAGCAACATGCTCAAGGTCATGCAATTCAAGATTCTGGTTGCAAACGAGATATAGAGTTTCAAAACTCTTTTTTCATTGTGTTTTCTCTTGTTGCGTGTAATATCTCGTCTCTGTGTTTCTTGTTAGGTTTTTACCCATTCTGTGCGCCTTTGTCAAGAGGAATTTGAACTTTTATTATCGAAAGAATTTCTTATACGGCCTGTTCTAACTTTTCTGTTGATAAGTTTTGGGAGTTAGTCTGAAAATTAATGTGGATAAATTAAAAATTCTTTGTTATGGGCTGAAAAGTTCAGATTACTTAAATAATATGCAACCAGTACGGACTAATTTTTTCTGTACTTTTTATGCAATATAACCGATATCCTATATCCCCTTTATTTGGTTTACTGCTCATAAACTTGTATAAGAAGTATGTACTTGTCCCATTGTCTTTATTAATGTCATTTTTGCCTCTCTCTCTGTGTCTCTGTGTGTCTCTCTGTGTCTCTTTGTGTCTCTCTCTCTTTATATCTCTATCTATCCATCTATCCATCTATCTATCTATCTATCTATCTATCTATCTATCTATCTATCTATCTATCTATCTATCTATCTATCTATCTATCTATCTATCTTTCTCTCTCTCTCTCTCTCTCTCTCTCTCTCTCTCTCTCTGTATATATATATATATATATACATACATATCTATCTATCTATCCATCTATCTATCTATCTATCTATCTATCTATCTCTCTCTCTCTCTCTCTCTCTCTCTCTCTCTCTCTCTCTCTCTCTCTATATATATATATATATATATATATATATATATATATATATATATATAATTATATATTATATATTATAACATATATCTTAACGTCATTAAAACTTACTGGTTTCAGAGAGTTGACTGTTATAAATGAATCCCGTTCGTTTTATATCCAGTTTTGTTCAAATGAACATTCTCGTCTCCTATTTCACGTATATTTCCGACTGGGGTGATGAAAAAGAAATGTAAGCAACAGATATAAACGACGGTTATCTGTGTTGTAAAGTTACCATGAAATCATATGGACATCAATCTTCTACCATAGAGGCCTAGATATTTGCTTCTTTAACGTTCAATTGCGCATAGCCCGATAAACACACTTTCAGGGTTTAAACTTACATTTTTATTTATATATTTCTTAATCCACTCATCTTAGTTCTACTCAACGAAAATATTACAACACTAAAAAACCGAATACAAAATTGAACAAGAACATATTTTAACAAATACAATGAGTTAATGATGAATAAAAGTCACTAACTTAGGTTATCTCCCTTACAGCGGTACTAGGAAAACATGAAATCAAGATCTACTCAAATACTGTGTCCATGTTGGATTACGTTGTAGAATACTCGTAAATGTATATGTAAATGTAATATGTAATACGTAAATGTTTGAGAACAGTATAAGAGATCCATGCCATGTATGTGTCAAAACAAGAATGCTATGAATTAATTTATGGTTTCAGTAATAGTGTGCTTTTGTTTAATCGTTTTATATGATCTACGACATGTCGACAGTTATTGTTGTTTTATTACTTGTTCATAAGCTCATGGGTATTTTTTTTCAAAATGTTCAAATTGTCTGTGTAATAACAAAAAAGCGCATTTACTCAGTCACATGTAAATTCAGCAATTTTTATATCCCACCTGTTTTTTTTCTTACTTTTCCTATGCAATACAGTTTATACAAGTAGATTGCTGCTAAGCTTGTGTTATGTTATTAGGGAGATAAATCGTGGTTGCTACCATGCATTGGAAATTGGAGTGATCGGACATTATACGCCATGTTACCTTTATATACTTGGGTATCCTATCATTGACGTGAAGGGTCATTAAAGCAAAAACAATCTTTAAAAGTTATCTTTATAGCTTAATTAAATAAATTTTCTGGAAACTTTTTTATCTTGAACATTCTTCTCTGCATTTTTATGTACGGCACTTAAAGAATAATCTGAAATAAAGGAAATGTTATATGAAAACAGATTTAGTGATAAAGATAACAAATATTCTATTTTTGGATATGACCGAAGATATGTATCGTTCGTTTAATTATTTTATATCCAATTCTTTTGACTAATCAATGCATTCGATTTGTACCACGTGATCATCCGGTACGTAACTGTATTAGAAAGTCGTCCATATACATGACGTTATTGTACAGTAATCTCATCGTCTCTGAAACAAACACTATACGATAACGAATACGAATCTGGATGAAATCGACTTATCGTCAAGCGCTTCAAATTACGTGTTAAATTTAATAATATAGTATGATTCAAGCAGCACAAACAACGAAAGTGTACGTCAGCATTCAATTGTAAACACACACAGACACACACAAAATCGCTCAGAATGTTGTCTGAAGAAGACATAAATGGACATTGAATAAACTAATTTTATTTACATCTCAGTTATTTATAAATGCAAACATTTTTAAGTATGTGTTGTTTATACATCCAAAATAGTAATAACGGAAGTAAAATCAAGTGATTAAGTTATAACAGAACAATGGATATAGAGTAAAAAGATCATTTTACACTAAGGTGTCCAATACTGAAATGTATTCAACTCGTCCAATATGTTTATTTTAATCTGGAAACTTGACCATGGTCATCATCAAAAAATGATATAAATGGTTAAATACGAAACTGTGCCAATCTTAGAAATATAACGCAATAATAAGCTGAACAACGTTTTGACAAATAGGTAAATAAGAAAAGGTCCTATCAAAATGTCCACAGATATTTACATTTTATCTACATGTAGACAAAGGCAAACAAGGTAAATGTAAATGTGACAAAAACACAGAGACGAGACATAACACACAAAAAGAAAAACCATAAGTTACCGCCTTGGAACGATCAGTCGGCAAAAGGACCGACTGGGGTGTTTAAACCTGGTTTGTGGAACGCTCAAACCTCGCACTTCCTGAAGGTTTTTCTATTAAACAGAAAGTGTAAATAAAAATATCCCGTCAAGCGAAACAACTAACAGTAAGCACCTGCATCGGGAGCTAAAACAGATACAATGAACTTATGCACATACATAATAACTAGTAATAAAATAAACTATCAACATATGTACAGTAGATAAAATATCAACATATGTGCCGTATGTACAGTAGATAAAAGCCTCGGCAACCTAAAAATTCCAAATGAGAAAGAAGTTTCAAATAAAATAAAACAGCACAAGCGTTGATACATAATAAGAGCTGATATATAATAAGAACAATATAATGACATCATACAATGTCATGACGTAATATGCCAAAAGTGTCAACAGTGAAGTGTAAAAAAATGCGAAAGAAATCATCGACTTTTAGAAAACAACCCAAATCAACAAAATAAAATGTAGTATTGTTAAAGAGTTAATACGTATTAAAACATGTCATTAAAGCCGAGGATTTATCCGCAGTTGGCATATTATATGTAATTAAGTTACCAAAATCCCGATGTTATACCTACGGTGCAAACTCAGGTCAAGGGTTTGGAGACTGCTCAAGTTGTCCCACCTATAAAGGGCCCGACTGGATAGATGAAGAGACAAGAAATCCAACAGTGACTGTCCAATTATGGCTTTAAGTTACTGTTTTCATATAGTCTCAACGACCTGTCAGGTTATCGTGTAATTGAAAGCAATGCAAGTTTTTGACTGTAAAAGGGTCAATTGCAAGCAATGCAGTACAACGTACGATTCCCGGGTTGTAACCGTCTGCAATACATTTTCTGATAAGTTTTGTAAAGTGGTCAGAAAAGTTATAGAGACCCTTGCTTTTCTTTAACTTGTATAAAACATTTCCATAACGTACAGGATTGCTTATGCCCTTCTGCATAAGTGTTTTCATACTGCTATTATTCTTAGAAGCAATAAAACCATTGCGCTGAAAGAATTTTGTCAACGCCTTTTTTAATTTATAACAAACGAATGCCTTACTGTAACAGTTTAGAAGAAATAAACCGGTTTCTAGCATTGAAACTCGTGTTTTGTATGATTTACAGAATGCGCTTACCACAGAAAGTTAGCGGCAATTGCATAATATAAAATGTTATTGTCTGAAAATACACCCGGTTCACTTTCTTGGTTCGTACACATTTGATTTTTTTACAATGTGGTAAATATAGGTGACTGTGAGAAAGACACTATGAGGTAAAACCGCCGTAAATCTGTTATAAAGCTATTTATTGTTAAAACTAGCATGAATTAATAAGATTCTCCTTACTACCCTAATAACTCTGCCCCTGCCCCTGACCTAATTGGTGCCATGTGTGTGCAACTATGCTTTTTTAAATTTAAAGCACTGTTTGCATTGGTTGGACAAATGGCAAAACATATTGGTACTGATTTGCTTTTATTTGGAATGAGATATAGTATAATAATCTTTTATGCAACATTTGCCTTAAATTGCCTTGTCAACCGTTTAGTAGACGAGAGTTGACAAAATAATGTGTACACGAGTTTTGAATATTTTTTTAATTTGTTTATTAATTAAAAGAGTAATCTTTCTCGCTTAAACATTCAAATATCTGCTGATATTCGAACACAGTAACTATTTCCTTAAACACATGTCTAAAAGTTATTAAAATTAAAAGTAAGACCATAAAATGTTTTTCGGGTTCAAATATGTATTTTTACAATACATAAAACATGTCTTATGTTCTAAACAGTTTAAATTATTGTACTTAACAAGACAATCAACAAACATCATTTTGATGTGTAACATTTTCTCTTCATGTTTGTCTAAGTAGTTTGTCGATTCAGTTGTATGTTTCTACCTAGAGCAAAGATAAAGCAATTTTCATCAAAATCAAGCAAGTTAAAATAAGTAACTATCACTGATGGTACTCATGGTCGATAATTTTTGTGCCTTGAATGGTAATAAAAATGTAAAATAAGTAAAAAAAAAAAAGAACAACTTTGACTAAAAGTTGCTTCTACAATGACCAAACACTATCATCATCATATAAGGTACTATAATAGTATAATAAAAATTAGAATTTTTGGATTTCCTTAAAAATGTATATCATGTAGATTATTACTATACAAGAATTTTATGGAATAACTTAAAAAAAACAGTGTAAAATGGTACACCCATAATAAACATGCTCATTTTTGTAAGCAACCCGAAAATGTAAAATAGATGTTCGAATAAATAAGTTCAACACATTGATCCGGATATCCTTATGCAACATGTTTTATTTCGCTTTCCTATTGTTGTAATAGGTTTCATATTTTCTAAAAAGATAAAGAGGAAAAAGAGAGTATGTAACCAATTTATACCGGTAAAAACTACTTCAAAAGTTTCTATCACGAGAACTGCGTAATACGATTTGTGAAATCGAATACATGTTATTATCTTTAACCTAAATCTTATTGCGGGAAACTGACGAATCCGGTTGAAAACACATACTTGCAGCGCATGCTTAAACATTGACTACACCTAAAAGTGGATTCTAAGTGGGTGTCATGTGAAGGATGGCCAGCACTTTTGTTTGATACCAAAATAGTATATAAAACTATATAAAGATAACATGCTTACATTTTATGTTCCACAAACTTCACATGTGGAAGATATTAAGCGAATCGTATATGTTTATGTTTATTGGGTTTGTCGTCCCACCATCAGTATTTCAGCTCTCCGGAGACGATGCGAATATGTTAATAAAAATATATGTGACAAAGTCCTTTGAGCATTGCAACATATACCAACATTGAACAGGTACAGGACAAAGGCATTCACATGCAAGACAAATGTAAAAGCAAGAACAAATCTGTGAAGAGTCATTTAACAAAAAGAGCAAACCCGACAGTAACCGCCTTTGAACAGTCAGTCGGCAGTGTGGACTGGTCGTAACAACTCATACTAGCCTTTGTCTTAGTGTTGTATGTAGAAGTAAAAAAGAAGTAAGTGAAAACTAAGAGTATTATTGTTATAAACTTTGACACCATGTTACTTCAATAATTAGCCAAAAACTGGCTTAACATATTAAAAAGAATAGTGTGAATATTGTTGCTGTTTTAATATATAAGAGATATTACTGATTTATTTGTAAAATGTTTACATTGATGTAATCAGTTAAAATTTCCGCCTTTCTCATCAACTGGACCATGTTATTTATGGCTCACTTTCATTGTGTACCTAATCAATTGCATCGCATAGTCCACAAAGAAAATATAGCACAATAATATTCAAAGTGTCGGGAATTTATAATGAAATGCTAAAATATGCAGAATGGTGAACACGTGCAATTTGCTACATTTTTTGTCACGAAATCGGTTTCGGTAGATGTAATACACTAAATGTGTTTCTTTTAAAGATTATAAAAATAATAACATCTGCTTGTAAATCGCATGTAACTAAAATCTATTGGGAAAGAAAAAATAATTTAATTAATTGACAATTGAGATGCACACATAACGAATGTCAGGTTGCAGTTAGTTATCGCCCGTTTTAATCCATGCTTGTGTGTTTCATTTTATGGATTGTAGCAGGCAAGACATATCAAGTTAAAGATTGTTATCCGTCCGTTTTATTTCATGAGCGTATCTTGAAAAGACGGAAATTGGGTGTTTAATAATTGCTACAGAAAAATAATGTCACCAATTAGCTCTAAGACATGCCTAGGATACAATAATTACAAATAATCAAGCACTTTACTTCTCCGTTTTTCAAACTTGTTTAAGTAATGCAATCAGTTTCATTTACAACATGATATACATAATATATAATGTAAACAACATTGATATTGATACGATTGACATCTGCCATATGAACATAAATTATGATTTGTTTTTGTTTTGGTGCACAAAGGAAATTGTAAAATCTAGCATTGTAATTAAGAATTTAAATATAATTATTCAAATCAACTTTGTTTATTCTCTATTTTGTTAAATGAACTTGTATTACAACCATTGAAAGTAGTAAAGAACATAATAAGTTAGAGTATCCTATAAGGAATAATAATAATAATAATAATAATAATAATAATAATAATAATAATTATAATAATAATAATATTGAATAACTTACTTACGATATCACCGATTTAATGCATACTTTATTGCACATGTTAGAAATCCTTAATTGTTTTAATATTAAAACATTACGGTATTGAAACAAGTTAAACAAGTAATATTATGCCATTAACATCATTGATAGGTCGTGCTCGTTTATTGGGTGATGCACATTGATGGGTCGTGGTCATTGATGGGTCGTGGTCATTGATGGGTCGTGGTCATTGATGGGTCGTGCTAATTGATGGGTCATGCTCATTGATGGGTCGTGTTCATTGATGGGTCGTGTTCATTGATGGGTCGTGTTCATTGATGGGTCGTGTTCATTGGTCGTGTTCATTGATGGTTCGTGTTCATTGATGGGTCGTGCTCATTGATGGGTCGTGCTCATTGATGGGTCGTGTTCATTGATGGGTCGTGCTCTTTGATGGGTCGTGGTCATTGATGGGTCGTGGTCATTGATGGGTCGTGCTCATTGATGGGTCGTGCTAAGTGATGGGTCATGCTCATTGATGGGTCGTGTTCATTGATGGGTCGTGTTCATTGATGGGTCGTGCTCATTGATGGGTCGTGTTCAATAGTCGTGTTCATTGATGGGTCGTGTTCATTGATGGGTCGTGCTCATTGATGTGTCGTGCTCATTGATGGGTCATGCTCATTAATGGGTCGTGCTCTTTGATGGGTCGTGTTCATTGATGGGTCGTGCTCATTGATGGGTCGTGTTCATTGATGGGTCGTGTTCATTGATGGGTCGTGCTCATTGATGGGTCGTGTTCATTGATGGGTCGTGCTCATTGATGGGTCGTGCTAATTTAGGTCGTTATAGTTTAATTCGTCGCTATCATTTATGTCTTCAGTTATCATTAGTTAATAATGTAATGACAAATGACTCCACTTACAACAGACAATCTTTATTTTTCTACTAAATGTTTTATACACCTAAGGTTCATTTTGTTAAACATCATAATCACATATAATAAAATGTAAATTTATGCGTTTAATAGTTTCGTAGTATCATAATATTCTATTATATGTAATATATGTAATTAGTTTGTTTCCGTTCTGGCGGTATGGCCCTTAAGTTGTTTCCTGCTTTAAGAAAATTGAAGTGGAGAGTCCTTCCGCCAATAGATAAACCGAGCCTTTTAACATATAATGGAATGGTTTGCTTGCTGTTATGAGTGATCTGAGTATGCACTTTTTTATTAGTTCAAAGAGTTGATGTAAGGTTCACGGTAGATTGTAAAGTAGTTATCTTTATCGTAGAAAAGGTATCAAACGTGTAAAAAATCACGTGAAACTTGTAAATGTCGTGAATAACGTGTGATTCTCTTATAAATAACATTAATTTGGGTAGGTTTGGTGACTCTGGCTAGACGTAAACACGCTGTCATTTCTTTAGTGGAAGCGATAATTCACCTTTCCGCGAGATCTAAAAATAGATATTACACATTGTGTATTAGCATGGAATTAGCCAATCACATCGCGTTGATTGACACTTTACCTGCGTTATGCTGATTCTCACTTACACATTGTCCCACAAACAATGATTTTGACAAGCGATCAGTTTAAATCTGTTTGAGCCTTTAATTCAATTTAATAGCAACAGGGTGGATTGTTGTTTGTGGTTTGCAAGGAATCATGCGTTGCTGTAATCGCTTCTCTGTTTGCATCTTGATTTAGTTGATTGGATGAGGCTTGTCCATTTCTGCATCGAAAGGTAAAATCTCACTGTAGCCTGGAACAACTTTCTTTCAGAATTTCGTATCATAAATGCATCATTGGGTGAAACTGTCTTAATCGGCATCTTAACATCTCAATCACAAGCTCTTTGCATTTAGGAGATATCCAATTAAAATATTTTCGGCGATCTGTAAAATAATCTGTAAGATCTGTCACTGTAAACTAGGTTGATTGTGGGGAAGGGGGCGGAGCCTAAACTCTATTTTCAGACTCGCGGAAAGGTGAATTAACATACATATTCATTGGTTGTATTTGAAATAATCGTCCTTTTGAATGTGGCGTGGCCACACGATGTACTGTCTCGTGACGTAAATCGTTATTCATTGGCTATGTTTGAAATTTACATACTTGTGAAAGTTGCGTTGGATTCTAGACGTTCCGTAAGTGTATCCTAAACTGATAAAAACTGATTACGCAATGTCGAGGTACTATTTCGTGAAGGCGTGACATGAATACCGCCTTTAAAACTATTTAATTCTGTTTTACCTTCAAACAGGTTTATTTATAGTAATAGAGAAATCAAATGTATGGAGGCAAAATGGTCTATGTAAAGTGACTAGGCTAATAAGAACACAAGTTCGCTTAAAACAGTGTTTTATGAGAGTGAATTACAAGCGAGCACATGACGCTGACTACTGCAATGTTCTTTTAGTAAAACAAGTGATTAGATTTTATGTAAAAAGCTAAATTAAAATTTTATTATCAAAGCAAAAATTCGCTGATTATACATACATGTCCACCATAACAGAGAAGATTACCTCTGACTGACTTAAAGATAAATAGAGGTCAAATTATATCGAAGTTTCCACCGTATGTACGAACGTATTGATGGTGACGCTTTTGACGTTTCTAAGTTACTCAAGATATCTGGTCATATTTGTTAATTTCACCAACGCTGCTTTTTGCACACCCGATTTCATACAAACTTCTTATGCTGATGTGATTTTCTGAATTTGATACGTAAAACAACTCAAAGTCCATTGAGTCAGGTCTGGTTATAACGGTCCAGTCGTTCAAAACCAAAGACTCTGCTAACAACTTTTAACAGCAGTCCTCTTAAACATTTACAGACTGCTTTGCAGGACTTAGCGTACACGTAAAATTTCACTCTGCCCCACCCCTTTTTTGGAGGTCACATTGACATTTGTTTTCTGTGATACACTTTTTTTTTGTTTTGTAAATAGTTTATTGTTTCGTTTACAAACGTACGATTTCGCAAAGTTTCCAGGGGGTATCAGTTATATTATTTTTGTTAGACATTATATCAAGATGGACGGCATGCTTGGTAGTATGTTCAAAACTACAGTATGTTTTATTTACGCATGTGTTTAATTAGATTCACCTTTGTCAACGGGGTGGATCATTCTGGAATGATAACCATATGTTCAATAATGTGAGTGAAAGATCAAAACAGATAATATGATAAAGTTTAGTCCGAAAGAAATTATATATTGAAAGCTGGGTTAAACGTTATTTCTCGATTTTCTTGTTGCGTACGATATTTTGGAGAATCATGTTTTCAGAGTTGTTTGAGAAAGTATGACTGATGTTTGAAAAAAATATATTCTACCTGATTATCTAAAATAGCCCAATACAACAAAAATACCAAATCTATGCGATTTTACTTAATCCAGTAATAATCCATATCCTTTTTCGGAAGTAATTAATCTGCCGTTATAAGAAAATCGATCATTTTTAGATTTTGCAATAAGTTATGAAATTGATGTTAAACTGACTTTAATGCCTGTTTATAATTTTCTTGATGTATATGGTGATACTACATTGTTTTATCAAAAAGAATATATGACAAAGTCCTATAAGCATTGCAACATATGCCAAACTCCGAAAAGGCACAGACCAAAGGTATTTCACATGCAAGCCAGGCGAAAAGTCAGAACAAATTTGTGATGAGTCATTTAACGAAAAGAGCAAACCCGACAGTTATCGCCTTTGAACGGTCAGTCGGCAATATGGACCGACTGGGGTGCTTAAACCGGTTTCACAGAGCTCTAACCTCGCACTTCCTGACGAGTTTCTCAAATGCAAGCAATGATAAGAAAAACGATCGATTGAATACAAAATGTCTAAGCGCTGATATTTTCTATAAGTTATGACGAAAGTAGTGACGTCATTGAAAAATAATGCCCACAAAGTGTTTAGAAAAGAATATGGTATTATTTCGATTTGAAAAACTACACAAAAATGGTTGAATATAAAAGAAATTAACTTTCTGAATCATGAACAAACATAAACAGAGACGTATAAATAGTTGCAGCATCCGGTTCATGTGAAGATGGAATTGAAGAACCAAAGTCCAATGTCCATCAAAGGAAATACACGTAAAATCCTTATAGGATGAATTAAATGACAACATAGATTACATTGATAATAAACACGTGACTTTCAATTTTAAATTGTTTGACACTTGTGCAACCTAGATGTAAAACAGTGAGCTATGGTGACAGGTGTTTCTCTGTATGTGCACCTCAGTTGTGGAATTCTTTATCAGTAACATTACGACAGTCAAATAGCTTTGTTTCTTTTAAGAAGTCCCTTAAAACCTACCTTTTCATTCAACATTATGGATGTCAGTAAATAGATCAGTTTTTTGGGGACATTTAAGCTGCTATTCTTTTATATGTATCATTGTCATATAGCGAAATTTGTTACATACATTCAGTGTTTAATTCTTACCAATATGTGTTTTGTTATTTAGTGTTTAAAATGATTTTACGATCACTGATTTTTCATTCTTAGTACTTATATTTTGATTTTATGTTCTAGGTTTACAGGTTATATGTTTTATGTTTTTATGTTTTGTCAATTTGTCACTACTATTGTATTTTTTTTTCAATAACTGTCTTTGTAAACCACCTTTGAACGTATGTAAATTATGAAAAGGGTGGTATATAAATATGGAATAATAATAATAATAACTTGAAGTTGCTGATCTTCCCACATACAACATGGGTGTGTGTTGTTAAGACGGAAGTATGTTTAGTAGCAGATAATGAAGGTCAAGCTTTTGTTTCCGACTACAGTATGTTTACAAAATTATAAGCAGCACCAGATTAATCTGCTGCATTCAACATCTCATGATCCTTCACCAGTTGTGCTTGTCATACTTCCTGATCACTTTACAACAGGAAAGTGTTACAGAGATAGGTCAGCCAATACATCAGAATGAAAACAAGATGACAGTTGTGTTTTATTGCATAGACATAAATTAACAAAATATGTAAGAAAGCTGATATTAACATTTTTATCATCATGTGGTTGGTCATGGACTCCAATGTCTTAAACACTAGATCATAGGTCCTCACTTATAAGATTAACACTTTAACACACTTCAACCCATTGACATAAAGCATATCCCAACCTAATGATGTTTCCAGCAAGTAAAGGGTTAATAAAAATATATGTTTTCTTAATTCTAAAAGGATAATGCTCATACATTATAGCTGGCATGACCCTTGCAACGTTTCTATGATCACACAAATCTTTAATTGATGTCATGCATTAAAAACATATTAACTTGCAAGAATACCGTTCCTGATATTCAAAATGGTATTTTTTGTTACATCGCACTGTCTCAGTTATGGTGACGTTCAGCAAATAATTGGTGGGGGGAGACTTATGCCTGGGTAGAACCACTGGCGCACCACATATTAGCTGGGAGACCTCCCCACATTAAATTTCTCACCCCGACCGGGACTTGAGCCTATGTGATGAGCACTGGTTTTACTACGTCTTGACCTCACCAGAAAGTCTAATAGATTGGACTTTCTGATATATAATAATTAAATGTAAAAGTAAATGTTCATGTAGAAAACAATCGAAAACAGATAAATCGCTATGACAAAAACAAGATTTCTTTTCAACGGAATAAGTAAATTGACGGCTGCGAACGCAGGAGTATATTACTAACCACTGAAAATCTATTTATGTAAAAAACGCTGGAAAAGTGAATGATTAAAGTCGATTTGACCGCATGCCTTCCTGATTGGGTATTTTTTCTAAAGCTAATTCAGTAGATTTAGATCGTGCTTGAATAAAAACACAATGAAAGCAGACACATCTATATGACTGGACCAATTGGTGTTTTCTACTTTCGCTGATAGGATACACCGTTTTCGGGTAAATGACTTGACCTATTGGTGTTTTCTACTTTCGCTGATTGTATTAACCAGTTTTTGGACACTGACTTAACCAATAGACTATTAAGTAGATAGCAAACTGAAAACCTGCAACGATGCTCCGTTGTGCGTATTGAAAATAACAAGTATACATATTTTTTGATAATTATAACAACATGAGTTTTATTCAAACTTAATCAAGATATATTGTTGTTTTTAAGTCCAGACATAAACCATAAGAATTGTTTCTGCATACATAGAGAAAAACATTAGAATCAGGAAATGGTCAATCGCAAATTGGCTTGCACTTTCATGCGTCCAGCATGTTGTAAGGGCTCCGAAACTCTACTTCCTGGCATTATGTTTTCTCAAGAAAACCGTGCAAAATATCCTTTTAAAGACAACTAAAGGTAAACATGTGTAACCTGTGTAAAAGTGTAAATACATGTATTGGAAAAAAATAACTACGTGTATGATAAAATGAAAAGATTATGTTAGTCTCATTTGAACGCCACTGTATCATTGTTAGCTTGTCTGGCTGTTTGTCTGACTGCCTGACTGTTTGTTCGTCTGTCTGTCCGCCTACCTGCCTGTCTGTATCTCTGCCTGCCTGACTGTTTGTATATTTGCCTCCCTGCATGCATGTCTGCCTAACTGCCTACGTGCATGCATTCATGAAACTGGATACATTCGAAAAGAGCATTTGTTGATATAGCTTCACATATTTACATGCTCGCCAAGGTTGTAATTTACTACATTAACTATGTTCTTTAATTGTTGGTTTATTTTACTTCTTAAATATTTTAAACACTTTTGGAGGTGTTGTGCTTTACAACTTTACTTGCGTTCGTTGCTCTCTCCATAAAAGTATGTTTTACTACTGTACTGTGTATCTCTCTAGAGCGATCAACTACGCTTTCCATTTATGAACAATATATAAATAAAACCATAGACACTCAATTGCAAGACCGCAATTTTCGCCCGACAGTTCTAAAAGCATGTCTTTAAACCATCAATGTACAACTCCTCTTTGTATTTAGTCGATGTAAAGATGTAAACGCACACACGCGTGTCAAACTGGGACTAGGTATTTAACCACTATAAACGTGGACTTCTTTAAGAAAAATAACCCTTTTGGTAATATTGCAATAAATGTGATAAACAAAAACATATGCATTTGGCTGACATTATTTTTGCTGTGAATTGTTTAATTTTAAACAATGATTTTTACAGTACATTTGGGGACACACAATTACATTGATATTTCCGCTTTAAGCGGGGTCACACTTAGATACTTTTTTACAAACAGCTGGGGACTTTGTAACCCTATAAAAAATATAGCTTTCTTTAGTTTGCTTATACTGAATTATCACGGAGGGCGACAGGATTATGTATTCGCTTACATTGAGTAAATATAAGGCATTTATTCTCGACATAGATTTCTTATGTCCAATAAATAAATACATCCAGAAGTGACCGTACAAACAGCCAATGATTAGTATAGGTCCTAGTAATTTCATATCTGTATAATAACTGGGTAAAATGGAAACGCTATTGTAGTAAGTGCAACGCCTTTGTTAAATGTACATGCATGTTATAGGCTTTCCACTTATACTAGATCGCAATGGCGGCGATAGGAATATAATTTTGATTACAATTACCCGTTTATTAAAACTTATTTATCTTTTCAAAAGATGTAAGTTTTAAAATAAAATAATTGGACCAAACCGAAAAGGAGTCGCACACAATAATTCTTAAATAACAATCGGGGACGTTGATTGTAACCCCTTATGCTTAGTTATTAGACCATATAAAAAACCGAAATGAAGTTAAATGCCGTATAAATTGCTGACATGGAATAATACGGTCATATAAATTACCGACATGGAGTTTCAAAGATGGTATTAACTACCTACATGAAGTTGTATGGGGTCGCATACATAAAACTGTTATGCCCTATAAGTAACCGACAATGGGATTTAGATTACCGACACAAAAATGAAATTATTAGGCCGAAGTAATAACTGATGGTTTTTCTTTTTGTGTGTTATGTCTCGTCTCTGTATTTTTTGTCACATTTACATTTACCTTGTCTGCCTTGGTCTGCAGGTAGATAAAATTTAAATATCTGTGAAAATTTTGATAGGACCTTTTCTTATTTACCTATTACTGTATAAATTACCGACATAGAGTTACCGATATTTAAGTTACTAGGCCGTATAAAGTGCCGACACATCAAATCGTATTACTTCTCGATGCGGAGTTTTTCGGTCGTATAAATTATCGTAATGGAGTTGTTAAGTAACATACATTGCCGGCATGGAGTAATACGGTCAAATAAGTTACCGACATGGAGTTATCAGGCAGTATGTACTACCTATGTGTCATTATCATAAGTTCGTATTATTTACTGACAAAAGAATGTTTATGCTATATATTGCCACAATAACTGGACCTGGTAGCGCAATCGGTAGAGCGTCGGCTCCATGTACGGGAGGCACATGGAATTAATTTGTATTTTGCAGCATCACTCCTAGCGAGGTGGAAATCTTCCTAACAGAAACGACAAATGTAAAGATAAATGTTAATGTTAAATGTTAAACCACTGTATGTCTGACGAAACATGAAAAGTAAAATATTAATCGACGAACGAACAGTCCTAATTCTGTGTATATCCCCCACCAGATAATAGTAAGGTATGATCGTCCTGAGAACGGAATTATCTGAAAAGTTTTTATATAAGAGTAAACAAATTGTCTCTTCTGAAGGTTGATTTAGCAGTGGTGCAAGTTGACCGCAATAAATATTTACGTTACGCTACTAGGGTAAGATACTAACTGCAGATTTTAGTGTTTTCATTTATGGAGAAAATGTGTACGCAGCTGCATATTCTGCGTACAGTCATCTACGCGCTTTATTCGTGGTAGGTTTTGTTGTTGTTATCTACTTGCTACAGTAATAATTCAAGATATTAAGAAAGTATAATTGCTATTCCTGTATCCAAAAGCTAAAATGGTTCCTTCATAAATAATTCCTGAATTGTTTTAATACACCCATCTAGAAGAAATTGACAGCAGAACTAATTTGTTTTTAAAAATCAGGTAAATACAACTTCTTAGATAAGGTTGACTCTATGCTCAGTATAGGTTTCAAGTGTTAACACGCTCGCAAGTAGCACTATATTACATAAAACACACATATATCTGGTCATGCAGTGAGCCATAATCAAAGAGCAATAAGAAGCACCATTACAATAGTCAGTTATATAGGTTTCCGTCGAAATATCTGTGACAAGCCATTATAAATATGCAATAAAAAGTACTAAATAAGTGATCAAACATTTCTTCACATGGTTTCAATTATGCTTCAGGGAAATTAAAGACACATTGTGTATTAGCTTTTAAATGTTCAGGTAAATTAAGTTTATGGTAAATCCTTAACACTTTTGAGATTATAGTTCTGAGTTTCATAACTGTACAGCAGTCGGCAAAAAGGTAACAAATGCATCGTGCTGCACTGAAAATTAAGCTTGTTATCATGTTTTAATATAAATGTTCTGAGAAAGAAACTGCAATGAAGGGGAAATACTTTTCTTAAGCGTTAATACTTCAAGCTATGTTTTAACAATACAATTCTAAGTATATAACATATTAATGAAATATGTTAAAGTGATGATGCAGAATTTTCTGAAAATTATTGTGTATTGCTTGCAATATTGTCGGATTACATTAACATACATCATAAGTTTATGGCACGAATTGGCGATAATGTAGACTTGTATTTAACTCACCGAAAATAAGCATACGTAACGTTGTCTTGATTTAGGCTTGTATATTCGTTTAAATAAATAAGTAAGTTCAAATGGGCATTGGTTGAAATTTAACTATAGCAGTATCATGATCAATTTTGTTTTTACTATCAGACTAAGACAAATACATTGTATCACTAATTCTGAAGTTTACTTTTATAACATTTATGACACAGGCGAGGATTTACATTCCCTGGATTAATACACTAGAAACTGTTTGAACTAATAAATGTAAGTGTAAGTAAAGAGTTCAATATAGTAGTAAGATGTAGTAAGTATTCATTTAATCTTCACAAACACTTCCATTCTTCTTACAACTGTGTAAAACGAGTATATGTACATTGGACATGTTTATTTATAAGGGACGGGCTTTTATTTCATAAACTGCCTAAATTACTAGACGAATTGTGCATTTACTGCAATTTTCGTCAATCAATTTTCAACAATTTTAGCATTCAACTTAGGACTATGTTTGCTTCTAGTGTTGTTCTTATGATTGCGATGTTTAAACATAAATGTTTGTGGACTACGAGCGGGTAAAGATTGATGGCATATAAATAACTGAAACTCTGCAGATGTGATTATATACATAACATTTATTTATAATTTATTTTATAATGCTAGTAAATTTATAGTATAATGCTAGTACATCACAGCATCATTTTTCTGATAAACATATACACAGATTATATTTCAATAAGCAATATATCATGTATTGTATGATTATTATAATCTAATCATGATACAAAACAAAAAATTCGGTGCTGGACGCTTTTTCACACGCGAACAGCGCACGGCATATAGTTAGATAATAAACGTCATGAATAAAATATACTATAACTATCAATTCTAACTGATGCTCATAAACATAAACAATGAATTGATACATAGGATATTATAAGCGATGTAATAATCGCACTATTTTAAAATTTAAAAAAAGAACAGAGACGAAGTTAAACTTTTGATAATAATACATACTTATACATTGTCATGTAAATAGATTTTACTCTTTGATTATAGCAGGACCCTGTAATCGAGTAGTACCTGACTTATGCATTACATAGTAGTATGCTGTTTTTCAAAAGATTTTCGCTGTCTCGACTGTTTTTTTTTACAAGATTTAAACGTTACTCTTCAGATGTAATTTCATAGCAAAAGTACTTGTTATGAGGTTTTAAACATTCTTCAAAACCTCAAAGAACTGTATGAGGACACTTTATCGAGTACATATATCTGCTTATTAAAGAACAAACTTCTTCAAAATCCTCATATTTTCCCATTTCTGAACTGGTCTGTTCTGTAGTGCAATTTACTTAACTTTCTGCATACCTTGCGTTTTTAAAGACATTTATACAAATGACACGTTTCGCGTAAGTTAATTTAAAAATTAAAATATACAATTTAAAATACCGTTTTAAAAGTCTATGCACATTGAAATCTGATGTTTTAACAACATTCAGTGATTTTACCATTATATTATACTTTGAAACATGAAAACACTTACTATACTGTAAGACAGAAAGCAAATGGAATAGACTGATTCTATTACGCCGATAAAGGGCCGCTGAGTTACCTGCTTCTGGCTTTAAGTGGGTGATTTGTACACAATCTAGTTGGTTAAAAATATTTCATTGCCAACAACATATGTTATACATAAGGAAAATACTAAAGAACAATAAGACAGAATGGTTGAGCCAATAGTTCCACAACTCAGATTCCGCTCTCCAAACTGAAGCCCTATAACGTAGGATCTCCACATTTCGCATTTGCCGTAACCAGACAGCAATTAAGACCTACTTGTAGGATTGAGGGTTCTGAGACGGTAAGATATTAACCTGCTACAACAATGCAGCGGGGTTTGGATTGGTTACGAATTGCTGCAACAGTCCATAGGGTATTGACTGTTGATACAGTTACAATGGCTGTTGTGGCTGATACTACTACTACAACTACTACTCTTCCTCCAACTACTACTGCTGCTGCTGCTGCTGCTGGCATGATTTGTCATCAGAGGAATTAGTCTCCTAGTATTTTAAAATAAATTTGCTGCCATGCTCAAAATGATATTGATATAATTACTGCTGCTGCTACTACTACTATTACTTCTACTTCTACTTCTTCTACTACTACTGCTGCTTAACTTGATTTGTCATCAGAGGAATCAGTATCCTCGTCATTTAAAAATTAAAAGAAAATATTTCAATTATTACAGTTTGGATATTCTATTGTTCTTGCTAGAAAAAGAAGTAAAAGAAAATAAGAATAGCGAATAATAAATGTTTAGGTACCATACTTGTTTTGGTAAAACAATTTTTATACGATATAGACAAGTTTTAAAAGGACAACAGTAGTTTGTATGGTATGCACATGTGCATTAAGCACTCGCGTATTTATGCATTTAAGTATGTTACTAGAATACATTGTTACTTTGTATATTTGTCAGCAATGAAAAGTACAATAAAGCCTAAATGACAAAATGCATATTGATCTTTTATTTATTTTCAAATTTAGTTGAATATATATAGTGTATAGGATATAATATAATTCATTTATAAATGTGAAGATTTAAATAGTAGTGAAGTATTTCTAAACCTTTTTACGTCCGCTCTTGCTATAGAACTTCAATGCGTTGCCAGTTGTTTATCATGAAGTGGTTTCCTGGTACTGCTCTTATTCTGCTTCTGTGTAATTGTTTAAAATAAGACGTATAAACAAAGACCTAACGGCGGACAAATGTGTGTATAAATGTTTAAAATACTACGCATAAACGGGGACCTCGTGGCTAGTAGTGTGTATGCATTTCAGAAGAAACTAAGTTAAACGGGGACGCGTCTGTATAATAAAAAGCATGTTCAAATCGGGTGTCTATTGTGGTCTGTGCCAATGTCGTTAAAGAGGGACATGAATAAATACAAACACACACACACACACACACACAAACACACACACACACACACACACACAAACACACACACACACACACACACACACATACCTATGCGGTCAATAATTAATAATGGAAATGGAAATAATGGCACATTTTACAAATATAAAAAATACAAATTTATTGTTTATAAGCTTATTAAATCCCATCTTACGTATTTGCTATCACTAACCGTGGATTTGTTCATGTATAACACTCGGTTAATTGAAAGGTGTTGTTCAATCAGTTAGCTTAGCTTTTTCGCAGGTACATACAAATCGCCTGCGTAGCTGATGGATTACTTCGAAATCAGTGGCAGTGATTATTCATATCTATTTATGCATAATTTCTTCGATAATATCGAATAAAAAGTTTCTAAAAATATAACTTCTAACGCTTTTTAATAAATGGTAGAACTAAAATTGTTATATATTAACTACTTTGTTTTGTTTACTCATGTAGTATGATTTGCTTCTTCATCTGTGTTCTTTAGTCTCTCGAAAGTAGTTTTATTACTTCCAGGATATGTATACCAGTTTCTAAGTGGTAGGTTTTAAATGTGTTTTAAATGTGTTTTAATCTCTCCAAGGTTATATATGGTTTAATAGTTAAACTATGTATCTTTGGTGGGAGCTAGGGGGGGGGGGGGGTTCTAGAAAAAGGTGTTCTTTTATCTTTCGAAATCCTTATAATTTTTAATTTAAGTTTTATGTTTTACCTCTTCAAGATGTTCCTAAATATATAAATGTTGCTATGGTTTGAGTCTACATACATTATATGTTTGGCAACTGCATTTCCAGGATGAAGCGCAAACAACTTGCAATCAATTTAAAAAAACAACGACACACATTTAATTTACTTTGGCCAGTCATCATGCTATCTAAAATTACCTCAAACCGATTTTAACATCTGTATCAAGACAAGCTTTTGCTCAATATACAGTTATTGTACACAAACGTTAAAACGTTTAGAATGCTTAACAGTGATAACGTTGCATCTATACTGAGTTCGGTGGTAGATCAACATTACATTATTTTTACATTAAATTCCTAAATACTGTTAAGTGTTTGTTTATATTATCATAGTTTAAAGTCTTTTTGACCGAGTATTAAAGGCATTGGAAATGGCTTTCTGTATAGTCCCCCGACACACCAAAGATAACACCATGCAGTGAGATCACAGCTTGACACTTGATAAGTTTAGTATAGAACAATATGTGTCATATAGGTAGAGGTCGTAAAACAATTAGTCACCCTTTATGCACATGGATTGCACTGCCAATAGTCAATAACGCTCTAATCCCCACCCATCTCCACTGCAGCCTGAGACTGTGGCCAGCCGGTTAGACCCGCCACACCTCCCACTTCCTTCCCCAATCCCATCAATCTTCATGTGACCACGGTGTGAAGTCAGATAAGGCAACATTCCAATATTCAACGCCTTTAAGTGTTTCACACATTAGCTTGTAAATGTAATTCCATTATGACATAATAAATCTGTTATCGATTCAAACCAACGATAATGTGCAAAATTGAACAAAAAATCAATGTTTAAGTGTATACAGACACTTCTATATGTTTATTATTTTCATAATATCATTATATGCAACACCGTCGAATGGTAATATGTACAATTACACTATTGCAACCAAATAAGCATGGTTTTGTTAAATAAATGTTAAAATGATGTGATATATACATCACATAAATTGTTAAATTACCCCTTTTTGCCGTATTGTTTAATTTTCTGATTTCCCAATGGTACAATTTTATGAAGCTACTAATTTATAATTACAAATTTGGAGTTGGATATAAAAAAGTGTGAGTTGCTTTATTACAAATCGAAATTTGTTCAACAATGTAATTAATCACTAAATATATATATACATGCAATGACACATATGACCAATTTCACTAACAGGAAAAGAGGCAACACTGTATGCTAGCTATCTATCTGACACTTAAACGTGTTTTAAGTACCTCATTCGCTCAACATTATAAACAGAACTTATCGCTAGTAATTGAATGAAGAGTCTTCTGACAAAGAAATTACGTTGTTGTTTGGTGAACAGCATTTTTATCGTAAAACAATAGGGTTAAAGTACAATGAATATATTCAAGCATATAGTCTGCTCAAATGGAACGTGACAGGATCAAATGCTGTTGTGAACAGAATGTCAAGGTCCATTATAATAAGTGGGCTACATTTCATCGTGTTTGCCTTCGTTGTAAACAGGTTTTTAAATTGTGTAGCGTTCCAAAGAAATAAATAGTCATACGAATATTAATATTGCATATGCATCTTTGATCTAAATCATATATGATTTACACATACCCAAAACATATTTTAACGTTAGCATTCAACTAGTTTTGGGTTTGTTTGAACTAATAGGATAACCGTTAAGAAAATTAAAACAAAAGGTAACTGCTAAATTAGCAAATCATATTATACTACATGGCCGTATTGCAAAGATAATAATACTCAACTGAAATCGGAAAACGTAACATTGATGCTTATTAATATGAGACTACGCATGACAAAGGTCAGTGTTTTCCGTCTAACAAAATTATGCCAGTAGATTGTACTTTCAAAAGGCAGCGAAGAAAGCGGAATTATTTAGTCTGGTCATGTTACAGAATATGTGACCAGTTAACCCTCATACTAAGGGGTAAACAGAATATGTAACCAGTTAACAATCATACTAAGGTGTAAACAGAATATGTAACCAGTTACCCATCATACTAAGGGGTAAACAGAATATGTAACCAGTAAGCCCTCATACAAAGGGGTAAACATAATATATAACCAGTTAACCCTCATACTAAGGGGTAAACAGAATATGTAACCAGTTAACAATCATACTATGGGGTAAACAGAATATGTAACCAGTTAACCCTCATACTAAGAGATTAACCAGCTAACAGTTGCCATTTTTTATCGTATTAACCAACACTACACACTTTTCTCATGTACATATGAGTAATATTTCCTTCTTTTAAGAATAGTTATATATAAGTCATATAATAGACCAATTTAAAGTGTAAATGCCACATACACACGTCTCATATAGCAGTATGCAATACAACATTCTTACGATAATGTGCGAATTTGAAGAAAGTGTAATGATTTTAACAGACAAAAACCAACAATGATTTTATATTAAAAAAGAAAACTTATGTCCAGCGCTGATGAGATGTGGCATTGTCGTAAGCATCACTTAATATGTACAATTGTCAAAAGTCAGCCTAGCCATGCAGATAATAATTCCTGGGTTAAAACATGATACACAAGGGAACATTCTTAACAATCAAAGCTTTGACTTTGACAAAGGTACCTTCAGTCATGTTGAAAGCAATTTCTGGGTTAACATGATAAATCGGAGCATAGTTAAATAACCAAAGACATGTACACATTATACATTATCCAATGTCCATAAACCATGTAAACATTACTTATGATACATAGTGCTGTGACATTGTCCAAGGTCCCCTAGGACTTGCAGGCATTACATATAAAACCTAGAGCTGTGACATTATCCAAGGTCTCCTAAGACATGTAGACATTAAATACAATACTTAGAGCTGTGACAGTGTCCAAGGTCCCCTAAGACATGTAGTCATTACAAATGGTACTGAGAGCTGTGACATTGACCAAGGTCCTTTACGACATGTAGACATTACACATGGTACCTATAGCTGTGACATTGCCCAAGGTCCCCTACGACATGTAGCCATTACACATGGTACCTATAGCTGTGACATTGTCCAATGTCCCCTAAGACATGTAGGCATTACACATAATACATATAGCTGTGACATTGTCCAAGGTCCGCTACAAGATATAGACGTTACACATGATACCTAGAGCTGAAATATTGTCCAATGTCCCCTACGACATGTAGGCATTACACATGGTACTGAGAGCTGTGACATTGTCCAAGGTCCCCTAAGACATGTAGGCATTACACATGGTACATATAGCTGTGACATTGTCCAAGGTCCCTTAAGACATGTAGGTATGACACATGGTACATACAGCTGTGACATTGTCCAAGGTCCCCTACACCATGTAGACGTTACACATGATACCTAGAGCTGAGAGATTGTCCAATGTCCCCTACAACATGTAGATGTTACACATGATACCTAGAGCTGAAAGATTGTCCAAGGTCCCCTACATCATATAGATGTTACACATGGTACCTAGAGCTGAGAGATTGTCCAAGGTCCCCTACAACATATAGATGTTACACATGGTACCTAGAGCTGAAAGATTGTCCAAGGTCCCCTACAACATATAGACGTTACACATGATAGCTAGAGCTGAGAGATTTCCAATGTCCCCTACAACATATAGACGTTACACATTATACCTAGAGCAGAGAGATTGTCCAAGGTCCACTACAACATAAAGACGTTACACATGATACCTAGAGTTGAGAGATTGTCCAATGTCCCCTACAACATATAGACGTTACACATGGTACCTATAGCTGTGACATTGTCCAAGCTCCCCTACAACAGGTAGATGTTACACATGATACCTAGAGCTGAAAGATTGTCCAATGTCCTCTACGACATGTAGATGTTAAACATGGTACCTAGAGCTGAAAGTATGTCCAAGGTCCACTACAACATTTAGACGTTACACATGATACCTAGAGCTAAGAGATGGTCCAATGTCCCCTACAACATATAGATGTTACACATGGTACCTAGAACTGTAACATTGTTCAAGGTCCTCTACAACATATAGACGTTACACATGGTACCTAGAGCTGAAAGATTGTCCAAGGTCCGCTAAGACATGTAGGCATTACACATGGTACCTGGAGCTGTGACATTGTCCAAGATCCCCTTAGACATGTAGACATTACATATGATACCTAGAGCTGTGACATTGTGCCAGGTCCTCTAAGACATGTAGGCATTACACACGGTACATATAGCTGTGACATTGTCCAAGGTCCCCTAAGACATGCAGGCATTACACATGGTACCTCGAGCTTTGACATTGTCCAACGTCCCCTAAAACATGAAGGCATTACATATAATACCTAGAGCTGTGACATTATCCAACCAGACATTACATATAATACATAGGGCTGTGGCATTGTCCACGGTCCCTTTAGACATGCAGGCATTGCACATGGTACCTAGAGCTGTGACATTGTCCAATGTCCCCTACGGCATGTAGACATTACACGTGGTACCTCGAGCTGTGACATTGTTCAAGGTCCCCTTAGACATTTATACATTACATAGGATACATAGAGCTATGACATGGTCTAAAATCCCCTATAACAAGTTGGCATCACACATGGTACCTAGAGCTTTGACAGTGTCCAAGGTCTCCTACGACATGTAGGCATTACACACGGTACATATAGCTGTGACCTTGTCCAAGGTCCCCTAAGACATGCAGGCATTACACATGGTACCTCGAGCTGTGACATTGTCCAAGGTCCCTTTAGACATGTAGACATTACATATGATGCCTAGAGCTTTGACATTGTCCAACGTCCCCTAAGACATGCATGCATTACATATAATACCTAGAGCTGTAACATTATCCAAGCAGACATTACATATAATACCTAGAGCTGTGACATTGTCCAAGGTCCCCTAATATATGCAGGCATTGCACATGGTACCTAGAGCTGTGACATTGTCCAATGTCCCCTACGACATGTAGGCATTACACATGGTACCTCGAGCTGTGACATTGTCCAAGGTGGTCTCCTACGACATGTAGGCATTACACATGGTACTTAGAGCTGTGACATTGTCCGAGGTCCCCTAAGACATGTAGGCATTAAACATGGTACCTCGAGCTGTGACATTGTCCAAGGTCTCCTACGACATGTAGGCATTACACATGGTACCTAGAGCTGTGACATTGTCCGAGGTCCCCTAAGACATGTAGGCATCAGACATGGTACCTAGAGCTGTGGCATTGTCCAAGTTCCCCTAAGACATGTGATATGCGTTGCTTAAGGTTAAGATCACATAGACGAAATATGGTAAGATATGATCACATACTGGAAACCTGTCTATGTAGACACTTTACATAACTGCCAAAGAAAATTTTCACAATGTCGAATAATAAATTCGCAAAGGCAATCAATTATTTATAACTACAGAAACAGTGTATACTCCTTGCTAGACACGTCATTGCCTATATCAAAGTGCAAATTAAATAAACACACAGACCCTGGTCAATGCAAGAACAAATGTAGACATCATTTTTAATTGAATGAATATGAAATAATTATAAAATTGCAAATGCTTAGTACATAAAAAGAACTCTGGCCAAATACAATGAATGGTGTTTATATGAGGATTCCACATCAAAAGTTAGCTCCCCAGAAACACGTAAAGTAGCTAATCATATACAGTTAAGTTTATTATCTTCTTTACAAAATAAATAATTAAACACACTACCCCAAAGAACAATTGACCATGAATATAACATATAACGTATTGATTTAGAAATATATTATATAAATATTATATGCAACTATATATATCATTTATAAAACATGTAGGGTGTATCAACTGTGTACTAGGTGTACTTTAAGCAGATGTTGAACAATATTTTTATGCTCATGTATGTTCTACAGTTTTTACCCATGTTTTAATAGTTGCTTACAAAATTATATATACACCCCTACATGAAATGCACGGATCGTCCAGAACAACTGTATGAAACCATACCCACAGGTTATTAATATGTTAAAGCTTGATGGAATCTAGTGATACAATTAAATAAAATAAAATGATTGAACATTAAAGCAATTATAAATACCGCACACAACCATTTAATGTAAATACAATAGATATTAAACCATTAAAATATTATGCACAATTTACAGCTAGTCAGGACTACATAATATACATTTCCTACAAAGTTTGTTTTACTTTTAAGCATATGCATAAGGACCGTTTTCGATTTATCCATAAGCACCAACTAACGCATTTCAGACTTGAAAAGGAACATACTCAAACCTCAGAATATTATTAATTATTTATCGTTTAATTATTGCAAGGTAAAACTGTCTTACAAGTATTGAAGCAAACTTAAGTTAACAAAGGAATAAACAAAGAATGCTTAAATCGGTATTTTTCTTAGATAAGTACACCATCCGGGTACAATGATAACACTTACTTAAACTATAAGCGATCTGACGTCGATATCTATATTTAGCAGAGGCCACTATCGCGCTTTTGGAAGTTGGAATGACTGAACATTTGGAATAATTCTTTTCGTGATTGGTACAGTCTAACAACAAAGTTAGAATTTAAAATCGTCTTTATAACGACTGAAATATGGCTTTTATTCAAAAAGAATTATCAAATTCCACAAAACGGTGGTTAGATATTGGTACGTGTATTTAATATAGGCAAACTGTCTAATACCACCTTTAATGTTGTGAAATCCCGCAAGCCGTATTGTTCCTATGTTTTAATAAACTTGTTCATTTCAAATTGCTTGTTATTTTAAAGATATTACGTCTATTTATTGTTCGATAATTAACCATTTTATGATGTAATATGTAATTTGCAATTGGTGGATATTGTATCCTGTTAGACAACTGTTATATGGAACTATTGTGATTAATTATTAATGTTTAGCAAAATAACTATAAAAGTAGAAATTGGCTCAAGTTGATATAATAAAAAGAGATTCACAGTGGTAAAAACCTAATAAAACTTAATATTTCTAACTACACTTCGTTACTTTTACTCTATGCTCTATGGACACGTTGAAACGAAATGTTTATTATTTCCTATAGCGATGATCTGTCAAAAAGAAGTACATTTATGGTTGTAAAAGGTTTGAGGTTAAAAATTTATTTTCATAATTGGTGACGCTCAACAAACTATTTGCTTAAAATAGCCATTTCCTGGAACTAAAAAGTATATATAAAGGGGATTTTGGGTGAGTTGTGTGCACATGTAAATGGCCAGTTTTAATATGCTTATGCATTACACATCTTAAAAACTTTCATTTTAAAAACATGTACAATTATTAATTTAAAGAAACCTCTAAGGAGGAGGATATTGTTGGTGGGGTATTTTCTATTTTAAAATGCATTTGTTTATATGTATATTAATCGCTAGTAAAAAGATACAGGAATTCTTCTTAGTTAGAAAGGGGTGTTATTTTTGTGACAGCTAGCATAGTAATACTAAATGATTCTTTTTAAGTTTTGTAGAAAAAAAATGAAAATTGAAACATAGACATATATCCGATATCTTCCTCTAAACTTTATTCAGGAAACAAAACATACAGATAGAAAAATATTTTATGTTGAACTTAAGAACTTAAGAATATATGACAAAGTCCTATAAGCATTGCAACACATTCCAAAATTTGAAAAAGACACAAAGAAGAATACATAAAATACATTTCCCATATACTAGTTATAATGTATCGTGTTGGCATAAAAAAGCATTAAATTCTTTACTTTTTAAAGATAGTAATGGACACATTTTATAGCATTTAAACATGTGTGTGTAATAGATTATGTGTGGTTTGAATAAGAGTAAAACATATTGCTAAACACAATACCCCACACACCTTGAAAACAACACTTAGGGTATTATTGCTAATTCCCTAGTAAAAACCTGCATTTATTGACATAACCTTTTCAGTGTTGCCTAATATGGCGGCGCCCATGTGCGTTTGCAAAACATGTAAAAAAAACTATTGTATTTAACTTTTGAAAAAAAGACATTTTGCAAAAGTTATTTGTGCGTGCGTGCGTGAGTGTGTGTTATTCTCAACTTAAGTATTTATAATAGTAAACAAACCATACATTATTGAGGTATCTTTTGATAAGACTTAGCTCTAAACAGTCAACATTAAAATGAAATCATTAAAATGATTCGTATATGTGTTTATTTTACGTCCTTGTACTGTTTGTCTGAGAATTTAAAACGTCCATGTTACTACGATGCTTATGTTTCATACTCGTTGGTTCGTGAATATGCTGCAGGGACGTTTTGGAGGACACTGGGTGTTGGTCTTGAAATAGACGTGGCGGTGGTTTTAGGATTTATTTAGCTACCGATACAGGGATGGCTCACGCCACGGCCACTGTCAACTTAGGTCTGCCGATCACGTGCACAACAAAGACAAAATAGTACAGAATTATAACAAATGATAGGACAACATATTATTGAACAAACACATAAATAATGGTTATAACAATA
Organism: Sinonovacula constricta; assembly: GCA_007844125.1. NCBI lineage: Eukaryota > Metazoa > Mollusca > Bivalvia > Cardiida > Solecurtidae > Sinonovacula > Sinonovacula constricta. The sequence continues at coordinate 6,981,537 of CM017570.1, read as the reverse complement.
TTTCAATGCATATATATTGACAACCTGGAAATAGACGAGGCGGTGGATTTAGGATTTTTTTTGCTACCGATATAGGGATGGCTCACGCCACGGCCACTGTCAACTTTGGTCTGCCCCGTGCACCGGTCAGACCCCAACGCAGTGCATTATGATTAGTGACGTTTTAGTTTTTTAAAGGGGTAGCTTGTAAGGTAATTTAAAGGAGTAGCTTGTAAAGTAGGTTAAAGGAAAAGTACCAAAGTTTCAAATGATAGTTTTTAAATAGTTAAAGGGATGTGAAAGAAAAGAAAGTAAGTAACATACATGCAATACAGATGCTAAAACATATTATAATACACACATATATAGAGCCTATTCTTACTATAGACGTCTCAGTACTAACTGTGACACTTAAATAAACTTAGATAATTAATGTATGTAATCTATGTTGTCATTTAATTCATCCTATAAGGATTGTTACGTGTATTTCCTTTGATGGACATTTAACTTTGGTTCTTCAATTCCATCTTCACATGAACAGGATGCTACAACCATTTATTCGTCTCTGATCATGTTTGTTCATGATTCAGAAAGTTAATTTTATATGTGGTCAACCATTTTTGTGTTGTTTTTCAAATCGAAATACTACCATATTCATTTTCTGAACACTATGTGGACATTATTTTTCGATGACGTCACTACTTTCGTCATAACGTATAGAAAATATCAGCGCATGAACATTTTGTTTTCAAATAGATCGTTTTTCTTTTCGTTGCTTGCATTTGAGAAACTCGCCAGGAAGTGCGAGGTTAGAGCTCTGTAAAACCGGTTTAAGCACCCCAGTCGGTCCATATTGCCGACTGACCGTTCCAAGGCGGTAACTGTCGGGTTTTCTCTTTTCCTTAAATGACTCATCACAAATTTGTTCTTACTTTTCGCTTGGCTTGCATGTGAAATACCTTTGTTCTGTGCCTTTTCGGAGTTTGGTATATGTTGCAATACTCATAGGACTTTGTCATATATTCTTTTTCATGATCACAACAATGTTACTTGTGCAGTGTGGCGGTCGTAAAAAATCTCCCCGTGCATGTAATCTATGTTGTCATTTAATTCATCCTATAAGGATTGTTACGTGTATTTCCTTTGATGGACATTTAACTTTGGTTCTTCAATTCCATCTTCACATGAACAGGATGCTACAACCATTTATTCGTCTCTGATCATGTTTGTTCATGATTCAGAAAGTTAATTTTATATGTGGTCAACCATTTTTGTGTTGTTTTTCAAATCGAAATACTACCATATTCATTTTCTGAACACTATGTGGACATTATTTTTCGATGACGTCACTACTTTTGTCATAACGTATAGAAAATATCAGCGCATGAACATTTTGTTTTCAAATAGATCGTTTTTCTTTTCGTTGCTTGCATTTGAGAAACTCGCCAGGAAGTGCGAGGTTAGAGCTCTGTAAAACCGGTTTAAGCACCCCAGTCGGTCCATATTGCCGACTGACCGTTCCAAGGCGGTAACTGTCGGGTTTTCTCTTTTCCTTAAATGACTCATCACAAATTTGTTCTTACTTTTCGCTTGGCTTGCATGTGAAATACCTTGTTCTGTGCCTTTTCGGAGTTTGGTATATGTTGCAATACTCATAGGACTTTGTCATATATTCTTTTTCATGATCACAACAATGTTACTTGTGCAGTGTGGCGGTCGTAAAAAATCTCCCCGTGCATGTAATCTATGTTGTCATTTAATTCATCCTATAAGGATTGTTACGTGTATTTCCTTTGATGGACATTTAACTTTGGTTCTTCAATTCCATCTTCACATGAACAGGATGCTACAACCATTTATTCGTCTCTGATCATGTTTGTTCATGATTCAGAAAGTTAATTTTATATGTGGTCAACCATTTTTGTGTTGTTTTTCAAATCGAAATACTACCATATTCATTTTCTGAACACTATGTGGACATTATTTTTCGATGACGTCACTACTTTCGTCATAACGTATAGAAAATATCAGCGCATGAACATTTTGTTTTCAAATAGATCGTTTTTCTTTTCGTTGCTTGCATTTGAGAAACTCGCCAGGAAGTGCGAGGTTAGAGCTCTGTAAAACCGGTTTAAGCACCCCAGTCGGTCCATATTGCCGACTGACCGTTCCAAGGCGGTAACTGTCGGGTTTTCTCTTTTCCTTAAATGACTCATCACAAATTTGTTCTTACTTTTCGCTTGGCTTGCATGTGAAATACCTTTGTTCTGTGCCTTTTCGGAGTTTGGTATATGTTGCAATACTCATAGGACTATGTCATATATTCTTTTTCATGATCACAACAATGTTACTTGTGCAGTGTGGCGGTCGTAAAAAATCTCCCCGTGCATGTAATCTATGTTGTCATTTAATTCATCCTATAAGGATTGTTACGTGTATTTCCTTTGATGGACATTTAACTTTGGTTCTTCAATTCCATCTTCACATGAACAGGATGCTACAACCATTTATTCGTCTCTGATCATGTTTGTTCATGATTCAGAAAGTTAATTTTATATGTGGTCAACCATTTTTGTGTTGTTTTTCAAATCGAAATACTACCATATTCATTTTCTGAACACTATGTGGACATTATTTTTCGATGACGTCACTACTTTCGTCATAACGTATAGAAAATATCAGCGCATGAACATTTTGTTTTCAAATAGATCGTTTTTCTTTTCGTTGCTTGCATTTGAGAAACTCGCCAGGAAGTGCGAGGTTAGAGCTCTGTAAAACCGGTTTAAGCACCCCAGTCGGTCCATATTGCCGACTGACCGTTCCAAGGCGGTAACTGTCGGGTTTTCTCTTTTCCTTAAATGACTCATCACAAATTTGTTCTTACTTTTCGCTTGGCTTGCATGTGAAATACCTTTGTTCTGTGCCTTTTCGGAGTTTGGTATATGTTGCAATACTCATAGGACTTTGTCATATATTCTTTTTAGAATATATTATTATTTCTCGGTTCGTTTCAGTTGTTCAGCAAAACTTCAGTGGATCTATGTAAAGTTGAACAATGTATATTTCAACATTTTGGAAGTAAACTATGTAAATATATTGCTAGTGAATAAATACAGAAAAGTACACATGTTTAAAAGCAAGAGATATAACAGGGTACTATAAGCGCAACACTATATATTTATATTTGAAAAATCACTAGACAAAGTTTAACAGAGCCATTTAAATAAAAAAAAGCGACCAAAATAATAATCCGAAGGTCACGAAATATTACACAGTGTATTTTAAAAAATTCGACGGTAAATAAATACAAATAATTTTATGTAGTTCTTCTGATAGAAATAATACTTCTCTCGCCCCCTCTCTCTCTCTCTCTCTCTTTCTCTCTCACTCTCTGTCTCTCTCTCACACACACTTTCAAAGGCGGTAACTGTTGGAACTGCACTTTTTCTTAAATGACTCATCACAGATTTGGTTTTACTTTTGCATTCGGTTTGCATCTGAATACTAATGTTAGGTGCCTTTTCAAATTTTGGTATATGTTGCAATGCATTTTGGACTTTGTCATTTAATCTTATTTTCAAAATTAACATTTGACATACTATGTGTAATTTCCAATACTTACCGTTGCATTGTGCCTTCCTCAATGACTTAATTGTTATTATAAACTGTGTTTTTAAATTGAGCTGGTATATTTCAGCAGTTTTATTTTGACAAAGAGTAAAACAAACAAATAAGGTACTATAGTAACTTCTTTTGCTTCCTGTTTCTTTTTTATCTGTGGTTATAATGTCAACATTATGCTGTGTGGCCATTACGTCTATATGACAGTGCTCGTTTTTTTAGGTAACAGTATAAAAGTGAGTTCAAGCGAAAACCTTAGATTCTTAAGTAGGTTGTATCATTGCACTTGCACATTATACTAATTATATGTTTTGGACGTTACTAGTGTGTTTGTTTTGCCGACTAGACAAGCTGTATCTGCCGACGGAATAATAACAGCCAATGCAGAAGCAAACTTATATTGGTTATGCCCTGTAAAGTGTCAATATGTACTAACAAACCCTACCTTTTAAAATAGTGTTAAAATGTCAAATTAAATAAATAGCTCCCCACCCCCCACATCACGTTTAATAACAAAGGTCCGTACTTCATGATAAGGCGAGCATTATATTAATTTCAAAGTATACGAAGAAATCAAGAGATTGACATCTGTTATCGCTTGCTTGCTGATATGGTCTCTTATAATATACCGAACGTATCAGAAGCTGGTTGGGGTTATAGATGTATGCCTTCAATATACAATTGTTTGAGATATTCCCGAGTTGATTTATAGCAAAATGGAGTTTTAGCAACTGGAAAGTTATTCTCGGTTTTTAGCGCTCTGGTGGACTCGCTAATGTATGTCTACATGAGTTTGTTTGTAAAGACCGAGATTAGGGTACATTGCTTAATGATTTGCATAAACAAATTATACATACTATGTGACAACAATATTATTTGAAAAGTAGTTTGACGTTTGTTGTCAAGAAATAGTAGCCAGGATTTACTGGTTTAATGCGCTTTGATATTTAGGAGCAAGTTCGGACAAAGGGTCACTCAGTATATTGGAAACAAAACAAGTCCATAAGTAATACAATTTATCGCAAAACCGTTTTAGTTTAAAAAAAAATTATTTTGACATAATGTTCGCTTGACACCTTTACTTCAACAAGTACTGAGAGCAAATTTCTCCACCAATTGTTCTTACTGACATACATACAGAAAACAAGATTGGTTTTTTACCTTAACAAAACAGCTTACATATCACTACTCATAGCTTCTGTCAGCTAGCTAATGCACCACCAGTTGCATCTCTCTATTTCTGTTTTGATATCAATATAATTGTGTCATGTAACATGTTACTTTTTTGGAAATTTCAAAATAGTTTTACTTGTTGATGTTTAAGTCGTTATTGTAGTTGTTGATTGTGCGTTTGTTTTCTAGAAAAAAATCAAATACTTGCGAAAGTGAGAGAATTGAAATAAAATTATTTCAAGTTTTGTATTAATAGATCTATTTTTTACGACTTTGTTTTTTAATTTCTATGGAATTTTTAACATTGAGTTAAGTATGTGAAGTTGATAAGAAACCTGCTTGCAAACAGTATTGTACTGTATTGCTTAAACTCAGTTTTAGACCATAATTATATTAAAGTCTATCAATAAGCCAAGATTTGATTAATATGTATTCAAGTTAGCCTTAAGAAATATTCATTAAATGGTAAAATAAATATGTTTTTAAATTGCTATACCTTTTTTTCTAATAAGAATATATGACAAAGTCCTATGAGCATTGCAACATATAACAAAATCCGAAAAGGCACAAAGCTATTTCACATGCAAGCCAAGTGAAAAGTAAGAACAAATTTGTGATGAGTCATTTAACGAAAAGAACAAACCCGACAGTTACCGCCTTGGAACGGTCAGTCGGCAATATGGACCGACTGGGGTGCTTAAACCGTTTTTAGAGAGCTATAACCTCGCACTTCCTGACGAGTTTCTTAAGTGTAAGCAATGAAAAGAAAAACTATATATTTGAATACAAAATGTCACGGCGCTGATATTTTCTATAAGTTATGACGAAAATACTGACGTCATCGAAAAATGATGTTCACATAGTGTTTGGAAAAGAATGTGGTATTATTTCGATTTGAAAAAAATACACAAATATGGTTTACTATAAAAGAAATTAACTTTCTGAATCAAGAACAAACATGACCAGAGACAAATAAATGGTTGTAGTATCCTGATGATTTGAAAATGAAATTGAAGAACCAAAGTCCAATGTTCATCAAAGGAAATACACGTAACAATCCTTATAGGATGAATTAAATGACAACATAGATTACATGCACGGGGAGATTTTTTACGACCGCCACACTGCACGATCAACATTGTTGTGATCATGAATAAGAATAACTGACAAAGTCCTATGAGCATTGCAACATATACCAGACTCCGAAAAAGGCACAGAACAAAGATATTTCACATGCAAGCCAAGCGAAAAGTAAGAACAAATTTGTGATGAGTCATTTAACAAAAAGAGCAAACCCGACAGTTACCGCCTTGGAACGGTCAGTCGGCAATATGGACCCACTGTGGTGCTTAAACCGGGTTTACAGAGCTGAAACCTCGCACCTCCTGATGAGTTTCTCAAATGCAAGCAATGAAAAGAAAAACGATATATTTGAATACAAAATGTCTAAGCGCTGATATTTTATATAAGTTACGACGAAAGTAGTGACGTCATCGATAAATGATGTTTACATAGTGTTCGGAATAGAATATGGTATTATTTTGATTCGAAAAACTACACAAATATGGTTTACTATAAAAGAAATTAACTTTCTGAATCATGAACAAACATGACCAGAGACAAATAAATGGTTGTAGTATCCTGATGATTTGAAGATGAAATTGAAGAACCAAAGTCCAATGTTCATCAAAGGAAATACACGTAACAATCCTTATAGGATGAATTAAATGACAACATAGATTACATGCACGGGGAGATTTTTTACGACCGCCACACTGCACGATCAACGTTGTTGTGATCATGAATAAGAATAACTGACAAAGTCCTATGAGCATTGCAACATATACCAGACTCCGAAAAAGGCACAGAACAAAGATATTTCACATGCAAGCCAAGCGAAAAGTAAGAACAAATTTGTGATGAGTCATTTAACAAAAAGAGCAAACCCGACAATTACCGCCTTGGAACGGTCAGTCGGCAATATGGACCCACTGTGGTGCTTAAACCGGGTTTACAGAGCTGTAACCTCGCACCTCCTGATGAGTTTCTCAAATGCAAGCAATGAAAAGAAAAACGATATATTTGAATACAAAATGTCTAAGCGCTGATATTTTATATAAGTTACGACGAAAGTAGTGACGTCATCGATAAATGATGTTTACATAGTGTTCGGAATAGAATATGGTATTATTTTGATTCGAAAAACTACACAAATATGGTTTACTATAAAAGAAATTAACTTTCTGAATCATGAACAAACATGACCAGAGACAAATAAATGGTTGTAGTATCCTGAAAATGTGAAGTGGAATGGAAGAACCAAAGTCCAATGTCGATCGAAGGAAATACACGTAACAATCCTTATAGGATGAATTAAATGACAACATAGATTACATGCAAGGGGAGATTTTTTACTACCGCCACACTGCACAATCAACATTGTTGTGATCATGAATAAGAATATATGACAAAGTCCTATGAGCATTGCAACATATACCAAACTCCGAAAAGGGACAAAACAAAGCTATTTCACATGCAAGCCAAGCGAAAAGTAAGAACACATTTGTGATGAGTCATTTAACGAAAAGAGTAAACACGGCAGTCACTTTATAAACAAAAAGTAAATAAAACAAGTCTATTGTTGATAAGTACCAGTTATTTCTCATGATAATCAATTATTTATATCTTTAACTTCTCATGATAATTAATTTATTATATTTTTAACCAAATCAAGAGGGTTTTAAAATGTCTCCTTAAAAGGGAAAACGATTAGTTCTTCCATTATTGCATGCTTGATTGTCTAATCAGATATAAACTAAATGTTAGTTTGTAATAATTTTGCAATAGTTATGTCTAATTCTTACATTGTGATCACATGAACTAAACCAAGGAGAGTAATAAAAAAGATGACTAAGGTTATGTGATAAAATATACTTTTCTTCTAATATTTAAAATTTAATATTTTATCTTTTCAGTTAATAGCACTATTGACTAACCATAATTATATATGGGCCCAGCCAGAGAACACATCTGTCATTCTTCAATTACCCCTTGGACTTAAGAAAATGTCATTGCTTCATTCAGACTTAAAGTAAAAATACTTTAGAAAGAAATCTGGTCCATTGGGGACAACAGACACAAGTGAAAGTTAAAAGGTAGATTTGGATTAGCATATTAACATAGATTAATCTTTGTGGGGTTATAGTCAAAGAATTTTCTGAAGGTGATATTACAGAGTACAGATATTTCTAAGGCATTTTAAAATTAATTAATATATATGTCACATTTAACTTTGGTCACTTGATTTGGTCACTTAATTATTGTAATTGAAAACATTAATAAATAAGTATGGCTCTTAAAACATGCTGTCTGTAATTATAATTTGTTAACTGGATTTTTATTCTTCTTAAATGCATGTTCTACAATGTAAAATTTGAGCGGTTACTTACTCTAAGGTTAACCTCAATATTCTATATACAAGTCATACGGTGCATGTATTGACACAAGTGAAAAGAAGATTCACCAGCAAATTATCTTACATATGCTTCACAAAATTAAAATTTGCACTTAAGGGGGGAATGTTCCATGTTGAAAAATGATAGCATTATAATTGATTTACAAAGTACAGGTATACCTGATGTTCCATAACGTGTTCAACAACTGAGATTAGTAACTGAAATCAGTATCTGGTAGCGCCCAGATGGTGTCACATCTACATTTCGATGTATGATGCATTCATCATATTTTAGTTTATTTAATATACTGACAATCTGTCCAAGCATATCGCAGTGGCCTCCATATATGTTTCCCGAACATAAAACCCTCTGATGATTTCCATAAAGTGCGTGAGTTCTAAATGTCAAGCAAAAGTTTTGTCTATTCGTGTATGGTAGAGCATTCCGATGTTGGATAGGAAGTCAATATTGCTATAAATGAGCACACGAAACTGCCAGACAACCACTGGTTATAACTCCGTTATTTATTATTCAAAGGTTCAAACTGAGATATAAAGTTAATTTATGCAACCGATATTGCAGAAGTTTATTGTTCATTAATTAAAGTGATGTTATCCGAGGGATACGATAGAAATGATGCCATAACTGACTTGAACGTCCTAAATAAAAACAATCCTAACATTAAAATTGACATTCAGCTAAGACTTGGTTTCTGATAGAATGAATGCTTGCATTCTTATAGCAGAAACAGTACTAGACAGCACACATTGTTGCTAAATGTGACATGATGTGGGCATGTGGCAAATATTTTTAATTAGTAAGAAAATTGAAGCATAACAAGTCAAATTTACTGCTTCATATAACAAGGCATAAGCATCAAATACATTGTTCAGTCTATAAAGTCTGATTTCCTGTTGAAGTCTGAGCTTAATAAAAATACAAGTCTCATTTCCCAAGTCACATGATAAAACAATGAAAGGGAGTAAATATAACAACATTGTTCAATAATTAAATGACGTATTTGGTGCGTTAATATGTATGGTGTTGCCTATCTAATAGGAAATATCGCGGAAAAATACCCTAAAACATGCAACGGATAATAAAAAATACAGATTTTAAGACCTTGCACAGTAAGCAAACGGCAAAAAATGTCTAGAATGAGTATACTACAATATCAATATAAAGTGAACTTGAACATAGGTATTAATAAAACTTATAAAAGGTTTAGCAGTTCCCACCATCTTAACCTTTAATATAACGTCAAGAAAATTATATACTTTATTCATCTGAAAAATTAATAAATTCACTAAACAAAAAGAACTTTAAGCGTTTAACCCTATTCCATTTCAATAAATTAATATTACCTAGTTTATAATAATTTGAAATTGCAGCATGAAATCACTAATATAACAGTTACTAGAAACTTTCATCTATACGCAGGAAGATTTTAGTTAAATGCTTGAGATCTTATGTAAAAGTATATATAGGAAAAAGAAAATACAACAAATTTAATGATGGCAGAACATTTATTTAGTGTTTAAGTGCAAAGTATAAGCTCACGAATAAGTGTTTTAAATATTCATGAGAACTAATATGCATAATTATATTAATTCTTAGCTTAATGATAGCCTTCAACAAATGACTAGTCAAAAACTCTTTTTTCATGTTATGAATAGTTATAAGAAGGTTTTAACATATTCGTTCGTAAAAATTATTTAGGAAAACTTATACCAAATTAATTTTAAAAATCACACAAAACTAAAAAACGTACCAATTCATGCAAAACTTAAACAAACAGGTATCAGACTAAGAGTGGTGCCTACTAAATTTTTAGAACAGTACAGTTAGGTTTAATATTGCTTTTTAATTAAATAAATTCTAATAAACATGTATAAATTGAAATCTATCGTTAGATTCTCTTTAATATGTATGAATATTCATGTTGGATAATTTGCATAATTTATAAAAGTTTAGCGATAGCCTTCACTTAAGGAACGATACAAATATACTTCAACGTTGTGATTATTTAGAAGCAGAATTTTAACCAAATTAGGCATTAAGATTGTGTAAGCAAATTTTGAATGAACAAAATGAACACAATGAACCAAACTATATGAAACTAAGGCCAACATATGTTACACTAGTAAGGGTATATTACTCCAGAAACCGGTAAGTTAGTTTGAAAATTGCTTTGACATAAAAAAAAATCTTATCAACTTTACAAAATTAATGTTTTATATTCTCATTAAGATACATGAATATTTATGTTGGCTAATTTACATAATTAATTACTTCAATTCTACGTTCAGTGATAGCCACCACTTGAGGAATGAAACAAAAGTTATTCTTCAAAATTAGGTTTAGTTATAAGCAGACTTTTAGCCAAATTATGCATTAAGATTGCATAAGCAAAATTTGGAATAAAATAGATAAAAAAGTCATCAAAGAATCATAAAATGAACCACATCATATAAAATTAAGATGTGTTAGACAAGTAGTGGTATGTATATAACTTTAGAAACTACTGAGTGTGTTTGAATATTGCTTTCAAATGAAAATAATCTAATCAACTTTTCACATAATTGACATACGACTATGATGGCCATTTAACAGCCTTTAACTTGAGTACCAGTTGTATACTTCTACCACTATTTCTGGAAAAGTTATAAGCATTTTTTAAACATACCCTCCTATAAAAAATTCCATGATGTTTGCCAATAGAAACCAATTAGTTTCATATAGGCTAAATGAGTTTATTTTTGAGTACATTGGAGATTCTGTTTGTAGTCACCCTAACAAACATTAGGATACCCATGAAAAAAAAGTTGGGTTGGGGTCGGAGGGGCGCGCCATATCCAGCTGCCGGACTAATAAACCCGCCCCCACCCCACATCCACCGACTTTTACATTATCAATAACGAAGTAGAACCGTAAACTGTTAATACGCTTCCGGATGTTCACTAGTAATTCGACAAAATAACTATTGATCGCTTGAGTGTCTTCTGATACACCCTGAAAGGTCTGTCCATGGCTTTCGCTTATTATTGTAGACACTGTGTGTGGAAATCTAAAAACTCACCAATCATATATACCAAAATATTAATACCCTAAATCAAAATTATAGTATATAAGTGTAAATCTATCATTAATCTTTTTTATGTTGTTCATGTAATCGTTCTCTGACAGGCCAGATGGTCCTTGTTTATTCAATACAGTATATCATATATCATATACGTATATTCTATGAAATAAACCGTGGACTTATATGTTTTATGTAATTTCGAAGTTAGTCAAGGCCTTATACACTAAACGTAATGACATAATGCTATCAAGAGGTCCTAGTTAATTATTTTGTCGATACTGTTATTTATAGTTAAATAGAGGATCTGACATGAGTTGTTATTTAATACAAACATTTATTTAATGAGTTCAGGTATAATGATATTAAACGAGCCTCGGCGAGTTTAATATCATTTTGCCTGGACGAGTTTAATAAATGTTTGTATTAAATAACAACGAGTGTTAGATTCTTTTTATCACATGATTTTCGTCCTCTTTCACTAGAAACAAATACCCGTGTAGATCTACATGCCGGTTCAAAAATTAGAACGATATTGTGACGTCATTTAACCAAACACCGCATCAAAGACCGTTTAAGTTCATTGTTGCGCTACACAAAATAGTTCCATTTTATTGTCTTTAATTGAGAGTAAAAACAACCTTTTGACAAACTTTCAATGCGTATTTAACATTAATATATAATAAAAATAACATTTCATTGTCATATGTTTTATCGACTATTTCAGCTGAATAACTTATAACAATAATCAGTAAACGCGTGAAAGTGCGTGACCCAGAAAGTTTATATAGCGGTTAGTGTGAAGGTCACTATTCAAATTTAATTCTCATCGCTGCCAGTGTCGAAGTGGAGATAATTCTCTTTCGTTTGTTATGTTGTGGACTTGCAGACTCGTCAGTAGAATTTACATTTGATTGTGTCAAAGGCAGCTGTATGCTAATATTGAAAGTTCCACCATGAAAAGGTTTCGTGCGAAGATGCTGTTAAAGCAACCGTGGACGGTTATGTTTTAGTGCTTTGTGGCGGAATTCATTGAAGTAACCATCGCGTTGTGGACATTCATGTCTTGATTCACATGCTGGTAAGAACAGTTAGACTTTGTTAGGATGTTCGATATCATTTTGTGTTGATTATCGCTAATATGGGGGCAGTTATAAATTGGTTGAATGTTGCGGTGTCCTGTTATCTGCATAATCTGATTTGCCGGGATGTTATTATCGGACAGTTTTTGAACTAAAAGTTTCCGGGAGCTGTGGTTGGTCAGACGTCTTTCGGATGCAAGTCCAAAAGCCTTAGCTATACGTTTCATGATGTGGCAAGTTTATTTATGCTTATAATCAATCGTTTCATTTGAATCGACGAAAAATAGAGTTGTCATTGTCTTCCAGTTTGTTTACAAACTCGGCGGATGAATACTAAATAGTAACGCAAAGCTGCTAGCCAATCGAATTGCAAGAAAATCTGTATTACACTAGTGTAATACAAAAAAAAAATATTACATGGGTATATTGAATGGAAAACAATGTCAATCATGTGATAACGCTATTTATTACATAGAAAAAAACTGTATTGACAGAACGCGAAAATAAATTACATTTTGAATAAATTTTAATTTATACACTTAAACATGTATACATATACAATTATTGGCACGTGCAACTTATTGATTAAGGGACTAAGTTGTAACTCATAACGAACTACTTAAAAATCCGTCCATGTGAAAAAAGCATACAGGATTTCCAAGTTCAGGTAGAGTTGCACACGATGAACCATCTTCAATATTATTGTTATTATCTTAACAATTTTTATTATTATGAAAAATTAAAGACTTCTGACAAAACTATACAGTAAACAATCAACGTTAAGATGACCTGCTAAGCCCCGTATAGTTTACGCATTATTAATTTGTTACCGTCACGCGAGTGTCCTTCGCTACATCATCGATTAGGATCATTGATCAGTTATTGGCGACGCTTTAAAAATGTACTTGCGAGCGGATCTCCTCGGCCATTCTCGTTCTCGCTAGAGAATAGGCGAGCGAAAATAGGCGAGGTGTGACGAATTTCGGAAATTCCGCGATTTACAGGTTCTCAACATACGGGTCCTAATTCGGTAAATGGTGTTCTTTTTATAATTATTTGTATGTATTCTTTGTTTTTAACATCCCCGCAAACTAGGTATTTTTATTTTTTAAATTTCTAAACATTTAAGTACATCTGACTGTTACGCTTGTTAATGAAGACATGCTTGTCCCTTTTTAGGATTGTACATATAAGTAGCCTTATATACCAGAATTAAATTATTCGAGTGATTTTAATGTTTACTTAATAATTTAAATCAGTCATCTCTAAATTTCTAATAAAAATTATTTTTTATTGGTGCGTCGCCCTTTGATGCTTCGCATCAATGCTTTTCTTGTAATGTTAATCAAAGGGCAATTCGTAATCAGGAGATATGACCCACCCTCGATATCCTAGAGCGAGATATTGTTCATAACCAAAGCTTGCAAATATTTTATTTGTTTTAAAATGTTTTACGTGTTCATAAATATACTGACGCTTGTCGCCGAGCAGTTAGAGTCGCCAACATGTAACTGGTAATGGCCTTAGCATGTAGGATGGAATACTTTTAACTGGTAATGGCTTTACCATGTAGGTTGGAATACTTGTAACTGGTAATGTTCTTACAATGTAGGTTGGAATACTTGTAACTGGTAATGTTCTTACAATGTAGGTTGGAATACTTGTAACTGGTAAAGGCCTTACCATGTAGGTTGGAATACTTGTAACTGGTAATGGCCTTAACATGAAGGATTGATTACTTGTAACTGGTAATGGCCTTAACATGTAGGATGGATTACTTGTAACTGGTAATGGCCTTACCATGTAGGTCGGAATACTTGTAACGGGTAATGGCCTTACCATGTAGGTTGGAATACTTATTAAAATATTGACATGCGAATGCCTTCTAGAGGCTGGCTTGTCGTACGTCGTTGGTTCTACACAGGACTTTGTTCTGTGTCACATTTTACAAATAACAGATGGACGTTGCTAATATGAACATAATGTTATCGATGCGATGTCTGAAACTACGAAAAGTGATATAGTTATTAAAAAGTAATACAGACTTTGTCAGTTTCAATGTTGTTTATCAATCCACTAGATATATCCTACTTAATACCACATGTGGGAATGTAATATGTATACTTCCGAAATGACGTATGCAACCCGTTACCGGAGTAGCCTCTGCGCATGTCTGTCAGCTTGCTGGTTTATATAGTATTATGAGGTCATTAAATGCGCAGTTGCTGTATAAAATCCTGTGTGAACAGTTTAACTTTTTATTTGTGTGCGTAACCGTGTTACTATTGTTTCTTTCATTCAAAACAAGTGACTAAATCTTGAAAATGGCAACAGGTGGACAGGCGGAAAGCTCTTCAAATGAATATATTGAATATCCTTGCTCTGTTTGTGAAAAACGTAAAACACAATCTGATTCGGGGCACTATTGCTTAACCTGCAAAGGCTTCTTGTGTGTGAACTGTCTACCAGGTCATAATCAATACACTCCTGGTCATCAAGTATTGGCGGTGTCGGAAAAGAAATTTCAACAAGTGCTCACCGAGCGATGTGTAAACCATCCGGACGAAGTGATTGAACACTATTGCGGAAATCACGACGCCCTTCTGTGTAACAAATGCGAACGGCTTGATCACAGGTAAGTTGCATTACACATCAAAAATTGTTTCAAAATATTGACACTTCATTGCAAATAAAATGACTTAACGTGAACAAATACAACGTAATATAACAGTTGCACACTATTTCTGGCATATGCATGTATGCAAGTATATTTCGATAAATATTTTAATAGAACGAATCCACCATCGTGTTATGTAGTCAGAATTTAAAAAAAGAATGAAACCCCATATTTGATCTTATTGGAAATTAAACTATGCTCCGGTTGTCCTACCAAAAGATAAATATAATATGCATCGAATTTTTCATTAGTGTCCGGGAAATTATATTTGTCAATAATAATATCCAAGCGGCAAATATGGTCAATTGCATTTTTTTTTCTTTTTTATTAAAGGAGAACAAGCCAAAGGGAAACATTACTAAAGGTTTCAGAGCGGACACTCTGTTTTGGAAACGTCTATCGATAATTTTCGAAAAACCGTTTTATTAACGATGGCAATTTAATCCTAAAACCTTTCCAGATTTTTATCGTCATAGAGGATACTAAAATAAGCTTAAAAATAATTATTGCCTGTCATCCAGTAGCGAACGAAAAGTTTTAACCTGTGTATAATTTATACTATTTTCAGCAATATTTACTACATGGAAATAACACATGCAAAATTGTTTTCCAAAATAGTTATGATTTATTTTATATATCTTTTTTATTTATGATATCTAATAATATCCACAAGAAAATCGTCGAAGGCATTGGTAGTTTTCGGGATGAGTTTTCTATATCAGATTCTATTATCATTTTGTACATTTTAAATTGAAAATAAATGTGTTAACGTGTCGTTTTATCATTTATAATGCTTCCATCTGATTTTTGTAAAAGATAAAGAAAACGTATTTTGACGATAAACAGTTTCTCTTAAAAAATATTGTGTAGGCTCAAAACAATTTTCAATACAAAAAATACCCTATTTCGTGTGTAAATCTGATTTCGGGGTAAAACGTTTATATTTGTAACAACAATAATCCTTCCGATAGCAAATATGAGATTCAGCTAATAAAATAATACATATTTGGATCTGACTAGCTGGCAAATTAATTTTTCTAATATTAAAAAGCGAATATTTTTGGAGAAGGTACATAATTTACTTTAAAAAACTTTATAATCAACTCTCAACGCATGCCTTAATTAAAATGCACGTAATCATCACCGTTTAAATCATTTATACAACATCAGTGTTAGCTAGATAAATTCAGTGTACGACTCAACTCGCATTCGTTTTCTTTAGGCCTTTATACCGACACGTTTTATGTTTAATTATATAAATTTCAGTTTCCAAGGCAAAACCGTGTTTCATTTAAATGAACTTTTAAATAATATAAACAAAACTCGTAAACTCTATAAACATCGTTAAAAAAGACACAAAACACATAAGACATTAATGCGACCTTGTCAACAGCAGCAACAATATTTCCTACATCTGCGACCTTTTTACTGAATGACAGTCGCATCATCTTTACAAGAAATAAATGAAACATGTCCGCCATTGTGAACCTGTAGGCACATACTGATGGGATGGGATTTGCCGGAATTTTTGCCGATACTGTGCAGCGATATTTCTATCATGATAGCACAGGTGCACTTATAAGGTGCCCAGGGAATGAACCCGGCCGGTCCATTATACTGACACTGACTTAGGCGTAATGCTGTCCCCTTATCCCTGAGCGTTAGGAGGGAAGCCACTACTTCCAACTTTAAAGTCTTTGGTTTGATCCGGCCGGAGTTTGAACCCGCGACCTCCCGATCCGCAAGCCGACGCTCTACCAATTGAGCTATTGCGGCCCGTCGCACATACTGATTAATGTTATAATTATTTAAGAAGACTTATGAGATGGTTCTTTAATTTTGAATATTTTCTCGACCACAACCAACCGCGAAAACATATTTTATTCGATAAATTGATCTGCATATATTTCCACTTTGACTTAAGCTGTATGTTGGCTTACATATAATATATTTTTTTACACATTTTTTTAACAAAAAAAAAAACAACAAGAAACAAAATAAAACAAAACATGAGTGTAATGTGTGTCAATCAAAATTGTTTGGATTCGGAATTGTACAGGAGACATTAATGTATAACCACACTAAATAATAAATTGTAATCAAACATGTTTTTTTATATTTTGTGAAACGATATATTGTGGAAAACAACACAGTATCCTTTTACCATTCAATACTTTTCCTTCTATTTATTAATTCAAAATTAAATATCCCTCGCTATTTTAACAGTAATATTTAAATTTGGAAATAAATCAATGTATACCATTGCATGTTGTCATTAATTCTGTTTTGTCGACTGAAGTTACATTTCTTTGGGTACGTCGATTACATATGGAAATATTTAAAGCATACATCTACAGATCCACTTGCTATTTATATGCAGAACATGCATGATAACTAGAACAAAATGAGGAAGTTAAACAATTCCGTACATTATTTTTGTTCATGAAATGTGCCTGTAGATGCCGATACATGTATAATTATGTAGTTCTTTAGTAGTGTAATACATCTTTATTTTGTAAATTATAATTTTCTGAAAAGTCTACAAGCATACCTTAATTTAGAATATCTCAAGCCTAAAATAAAAAAAAAATAATTAAACTATAACAATCAAACAAGGAAATGTTGAGATACAAAAATTAACACCAGAAAATATCGTCAACTGTCGTTTTGTGAACTGTTAAAACTGATGTTATACGAATAAGATCAGGATTTAAATTCTTTTTGCCATTATTTCTTTAAATACACAATCCCATCATCCTCACTTACTGATTGTATTGTTATTGTATACAAATCAGATAACATTGGTCTTAAAAGACTATCAAACCAGTTATTCAACTATTGCTCTTTATATTATTTTCTTAAAAGAAATATTTAGTAAAATATATTAGACTGTTGATCTAAGTTTCTGATATAATTTCTAAGAAATGGGAATTTCTTTGGTCGATCTTAAAAACGAATTTAGGGAAACACAATATCTTTTCATTGAACCACTACGAAACATTTAATAAAAACAATAGAAAGTTATATCAATCTTGCCTGAGATCTATCATTAATTTTCATTATGATTTTATTCTGTCAACTTACATTTAATGTATTTCTAATTATTTTATTATTAGTTTTAATGTAATATGTTTTAAAGTATTTAAATTTAGGAGGTTTCCTCGAGTCATCTAAACCCATCCCTGACTACATTCTTTAACTTAAGCTAAACAAACCATTGTTACATGAATTGGCTTCACTTTCTACGGTAAATACCATGCAGGAAATATTGTATTATTGTTTACGTAAGGGAACAGCTATGTAGAGCTAAGAGCATGATGTTTACTGTAAATGTCGAGTTTCAACCAGACTTATCCATTTTGTGATACACATATATAATGTAAGATTTCTTTCTAATCGTCAACACACACACGACATAATAAACCGGAGCTTCTAGACGATTAGTTAATCATCAGCTTGACCATATGTATTTATGACTGCATCCTTCACGCCCAAGTAGTGGCAGAAATATATTGTGATCACTTTTTACCTACTTGTGCATATATAATCATATGGTCATTATAAACATGGATCCCATGTTTTTTCGCTGAATTATATCTCTGATCAACAGTGCATAATACTTTTCCCCCAATTTTAACAAATTTATTCCCAATTAACGAGCCTAATGTTTTTAGCACTAGTTTGAATTTAAAAACACTGGTTTTGTAATAAAGCCTGACAAACTGTTTTTATTCTAACTGATAAAGATACATACTTAGCTTTGTGCTCTTTCTAGGATGAATCTTAATAAAGGAAACCATAGCATCATCAACCTAGTATTACTAACTGCGCATATGGGAATACACATAATTAGTATGCATCAGTCCAGACCAATACACTGTCTTCATGATGGTTCAATCGTAAGAAAATATAAAACAGGGATCGTGTGCTTCTATGTACCATGTACTTACACTTAAATAAAACCGAAAAGCGACATTTTAAACTTGCCTGTCCTCTGTTGTTATGCTAGAACTTTCGAGAAAATTTAATGTTAGTGTACACTGGTGTTTAAATATCAAACAAGAAAATGAGAAAATAAAGAAAAACCAGGTGTGCTTCATAATCCAATGCTTAAAAATCGTGTTTGATATATTTCTGAATGTATAGGTTCTATTTGTATTTAAAATATACTTTTCATTATTTAAGGCTATGCAAGGACGTAAAGCAAATCAACGAGGCAGCTGATGAACTCAATGCCGATAAAAAATTTCAAGTAGTACCTGACGAGTTACAGTCTACTTTTGACCGTGTTAATCAGGTCATGACTACTTTAGATGCTTACGTGGACAAAGTACAGAAGAAAGGACATATATACCTAAGGGACCTGGACGACCACGAGCAAAAACTTATTGCCAGAATAAGAGAACTGACGAGAATGGGAAGGAAAAGTATAAAAAATGCCCAAAACCAACTTATTTCCGCAGCAAACGAGCGTCGCAAGGAGTGTGTAAAAACTAGATTATCTGTGAGCAAATGTTTAGAAGACGTAAAACGGTCTCAAAAGCGCAAGGCTCATTTAATTGTTCTTAAGAAGAATGGACAGGGCCTTGTAAACGGAGCGAATGATATGTGCATCAAGGCTGAGGATTTTTTTACAAACAGGCCGTTCGTCTTCAGGCTAAATACTCAGATAGATGATTCTTTGAAAGCATATAGTTCTTTGGTTACTGAAGTTAAGTTGTACAAAAGCAGACTATCTAGTGACATTGACATGAAGATACCAAAGGATAAAAATGACAGTGATATCACTGGCAGTTGTCGCCTTGACGACGGGACCTTAGTCCTTAGTGATTATGACAACAAAAGGATGAAGCGTGTTGACCTATCCACCAACAAGGTCACTGACTACTGTCGCATGAGTATTAGCCCATGTGGTGTATGCAGAATAGGTCCACAAGAGATGGCAGTAAGTACTAAACCATGTATTAATTGGTATGTTAGAGAGGTAATTTAAATAATTAACTAACTCATTAAAGCACGTTAGTAACACACAGTACTTTTAAAATGACACTTATGACTTAAAAGTTATAAATAGAAATGTGCTAAAATGAAACTGCAACTCAACGATCGTGTTATGTATATTGTAGGCCACTGGCTAAGGTTGCAATTAAGGTTTAAAATAAATACAAGAGTAAAACATCAAAGTCGCCGGAAATAATACATTAGAAAGATAATACTATTTAGTATAGTAGCACTTAGTACTTTTTACACAGTTGTCTTTTTTAATATAAAACAGTTTACAAAAACATAGTGCAGTTTATTGTTTAATTTGTAAGTGTAAATGACACTTTTTTAATTCCCAAGGCAACACCAAATGAACAAATGTTGTAAAGAGTCTTCAAATTCGCTACATAATAAACGTGCTATGACCTGGAAGTAGTCGATGACACGAACAACTGCATTAGCGCTGGAAACCTATAACACGCCATTTAAACACCCATTTAAATGACCTTTTTTCTCCCTGCAGTATGTCTCTAAGAGCAATATTTGTTGATATAAAAGTACAACAATAAAGTTTAAATCCTAACATAAGATTGCTTTCTGAGGAAATAGTACACATGTATCTAACAAACTGTTCGTGCCGATATGTGTGATAATTAGTGCAGTCTGTCCTAATATAAAGTTAACACACCACCAACTTCAGTTATTTTCTTCCAGCATTTACTGCGCGATACATCGTTTACGTAATATTTCTTTAGAAGAAACAAACGAAACAGAACACTTAAATATAAATGTAGTAATGCTTTACTAATGCAATAGAATTTCATTTTTTACAATTACTATCGCTTCTTAAAGGTGTGACGCATTTCCAAAAGCGATTTTAAATATAGGGGCGCCGTTCTCGGTGACCCAATAAAAACACATCACACATGTATTCAGGTAATAAACAGTAAAGACGTTGTAATGTTATTTGAAAGTTTCTTTTAGCAAATACAATGGGAATTTTATGTAATGAAATATGAATATAAAAATCTATAAAATATAAATCTAGTACTGAAGTTTAAATATTTCGACTTTTGATTATTATTATAATAATGCCTTATAGGTTTAGTTCTGTCAGTATGGTCATTAAGACAACAGTATAGCCATGTGCCTCCAGTCCCTACGGTTTACAGCTAATAATTATGGGACGTACAATACAGAGTAACAAACTATCAACCTATGTCACTTTTGTTAGCAAAGATTGAGTTCTACCTCTACCCTTAAAACAAGTTCACATGATTTAGCTTGGCATGCTATCACGGTATTGGCAATACGTGATAGTTGTTCATTCACTTCCTTCCAAAACACAGAATGTGTAACAGCCTTCGTTATGCTATGATAAGTAAAGGCTACTTCAGTGTTCAACAACTCCTGGCTGTTGGCGTTTTAGCTCGTCATTTGTATTGTCTTCCCTTCACGTATGTTCATTGCATATAATACATCTATTACACACATCCACTTTTCTTGGATTTATTTTAAGAAGGACAATTTACAATCAGTATTATTTACATTCATTCATTTATTATCACACCTTTATATACACTTATCATTACAAGATCATTATTCAGTGGCTGTGGAGAATTCATGTTGCACGACATAGTATTTATCGAAAGAAATGACACCTTCAAACCTATAATCGAAAATGGCGATGTACAATTTTAAGGGAAAGTCACATTTTGATATTTTGTTTTAAGAAAACAAAAACAAAACGTACAACACAACCTATCTAGGTATGTTAATAATGCAATAAATTATGCATATACAAGTTCTACACACATTAAATACAGTAAGGGTCGCCCGTGTCGTAGTGGTAGAGTCACCGATTTCTAACTCCTCTGACTGCTTAGCCTCTCACTGCGTGGGTTCAAGTCCCGTTCAGGCGACTTAATGTGAGGTCTTCTAGCTGACTTGCGGTGTGCGGGTGGTTATACCCAGACATATGTCTGGCGTATTCCTCCACCAAAAAGCTGGACGTTTCTATAATGATCATACATGGTCGCTGCTATGTATTTCGAAAACAAAATGAAACAAACACAAAGCACAGTAAATTAGCAATAAAAATGAATTTTGAACTGTACAGAAATAATTTTCACCAGTTGTTCTGAAAGGTTCACCGGTTAAGTTTGTGAAACCGTCAGTACCACTAGTTTGTAAGCAATAAAGCATATGTTAAGCTGTAGTTTGTGTGAACATGTACAAATTACAGACTGATATTTAAACCGGAGAGGGCACTTCGTAATCTTTGTAAGTCATTGAAGTGGGTGGGTCTTTGTCCATGGACTGGGCATATATAATCCGGTATACAGACTTAATACACCCGGACAGAATCCCCCTATTCGTTTTTATATAGGTGGACGAAATCCCCCGAAACCCCTTAATACCCCTTTCATACGTGGACAGAATCCCCCCATTATGTTTCTAGGTCGACGACGCCCCCCCCCCCTCCCAATTTTGCTGAGTGGATGAAATCACCCCACACCAATGAATTTTCAAAGGAGGACAAAATCCCCCCCCCCATTATGTTCCTAGGTGGACAAAATCCCAAACTCATGATATTCCTAGGTGGATGAAATCCCACACACGAAATCCAACCCCCATATAAGTCCGAATGAGCTGATGATTGTTACATGTAATACCCAATAATTTGGTGTCGGTAACATTTAAGACCCAATGGGTTGATGCTGGTAAAATAAAAGACCTAATAAGTTGATGCTGGTAAAATATAAAGACACGCAATGAGTTGATAAGGGGAACATATAAGACCCAATCAGTTGATGCTGGTAACATATAAGGCCCAATGAGTTGATGTCGGTAACATATAAGTCCAAATGAGTTGATGGTGGTAATATTTAAGGCCAAATGAGTTGATGCTGGTAACATATAAGACCCAATGAGTTGACGATGGTAACATATAAACACCTAATGAGTTGATGCTGGTAACATAAAGACACCCAATGAGTTGATGCTGGTAACATATAAGGCCCAATGAGTTGATGTCAGTAACATATAAGACCCAATGAGTTGATGTCAGTAACATACAAGACCCAATCAGTTGATGTCAGCAACAGATATGGCCGAATGAGTTGATGTCGGTAACATACAAGGTCCAATGAGTTGATGTCGGTAACATAAAATGCCCAATGAGTTGTTGTCGGTAACATATAAGGTCAAATGAGTTGATGGTGGTAACATATTAGACCCAATCAGTTGATGTCGGTACATATAAGGCCAAATGAGTTGATGTCAGTAACATACAAGGCCCAATGTGTTGTTGTCGGTCACATATAAGACCCAATGATTTGATGTAGGTAACATATTAGACCCAATCAGTTGGTGTAGGTAACATACAAGACTCAATGAGTTGAAGTCGGTAACATATAAGACCCAATGAGTAGATGTCAGTAACATATAAGACCCAATGAGATGATGGTGGTAACATATAAGACCAAATGAGTTGATGTCAGTAACATATAAGGCCAAATGAGTTGATGTCAGTAACATATAAGACCCAATGAGTTGATGTCAATAACATATAAGACCCAATGAGTTGATGTCTGTATCATATTAGGCCCAATGAGTTGATGTCAGTAACATATAAGACCCAATGAGTTGATGTTTGTAACATATAAGAACCTATGAGTTGGTGTCGGTAGCATACAAGGTCAAATGAGTTTATGTCAGTAACATATAAGGCCCTTTGCGTTGATGTCGGTAACATACAAGACCCAATGAGTTGATGTCGGTAACATATAAGACCCAATGAGTTGATGTCAGTAACATACAAGGCCCGATGAGTTGATGTCGAAAGGCGTTATCAGCACATGTTTATGTTTTTTAACCTTAAACCTCATGTTGATGGGGTTATCAGACTGTATGTGTTGATGTTATTAAATATACAACAATATATGTTGGTGGACTTATCAGACTGCATTTCCTGATGTTCTTGAAGCATCTTACCTTATGCATAAATGGGCTGCGTGTGTTGATGTTATTAAACATAGAACCTTATGCAGGGGTTTGTCATCACTGTCTGCGCCTCCGGTGAACGGAAGCGTTCCCAAAGCAAACGGAGGTGTTCCCAAAGAAAACGGCCCCGTTCCCAATGAAATGAAACATTTTTCCCAATTGAAAACATCCTCATTCCAGAATATCTAAAGAAATCGTATTAAATATATGAAAACGAACGGTAACTATCGTTTTTTTTTCCACATTTACAGGGTTCGACATTAAGGCCCGACCGAACGACATTCACTAGTAGATCGGCGGTCCGGTCTAGCTAAGTCCTAGGCTAGCTGGACCGACTGGCCGTGTTCTAAATCCGACAAATTTCGCCGAAAATCCGCCTATGGATGAATCATAAGTTAAAAAAATATTTATAACGGTTAAACTCGGTCAAACTATTGACGCTTGTCGATACATTTCTTGGGAAACCCGCGTGTGCTATAATTTAGCGGTATATTTAGTAACAACCTTGACATGCGTACCTTGACATGCGTTAACTCATTGGTTGGTGTTTTCAGAACGGGGCATTTTTCCCACGCACTTGTCAAATATCCAGTGTCGTAATACTTATTGTTAAGCAGGATACGAACGCTTATTTACGGCGGCACAGGGGTGACATGCACTTCTCCGAAAATGCGAGGGATACAAAAGCATGAATACTATCTGTAATGTTTGGATCCCAAGTATTACAATAACAGACTATTATACGGTTTGTTCATAACGCACTATGCGCAGACGACACAAAAAGTAGAGACAATACGAAACGAAAGAGGAAGGATGCTTTAAAAAACTGCATGACTAAACAAAACGGATAAGACCGTTTTGTCCAAAATGAACTGATGAGTTTAGTTGGCTAGATTTTGAAGAAAATAGCAATGTTATGTTTTGTAAGACATGCAGAGAGTACGAAGAGTATGAAGGATTTGTTGTCGGTACGGACAATTTCAGAATTGATAATATAAAGGGGCATTCTGAGGAATAAAGTAGGTTGACAATCAGTCATGTTAGTCAAGCCTGTTGAGTTGTGTGAAAATGTCTAGTCATATAGGTATGGTCATTCTTAACTTTCTAATGATATATCCAATGTATGATACCTATATTAGACTAGAAAATTAAGTATAATACCTTAGTTGCATTAATAGAATATTAAGTTTCAAACTAATTTTCTAGTCATAAATGTCTCATTCTTAGTTATATTGGTATGTTATTGCAACACAATGCTTGAACTCATATAACAATTTGATTTAAGTATGACTTGTATGTGTATTATGCGTTTTACATTTTGGTCTAGTCCAGTTTAGGTCAGGTCTAGTAAGTTTTCTAAGTTACTGGACCACTGGTCCAGCTCTCAAAGAAGTTAACGTCGATTTATGCCGTAGGAAAAGTGTCCGGATGTAAGCATACTACAGCGATCAATTACGAACTCTTCCGCATATCTTAGTGTAATGTATTTTCGCGACAATGTCTTCGCACAACAGTAAGTATTACAGCAAGAAAATTCGCCAGCGTTTTGATGTTTACATGCATAGAAGGACTTGACCTTACTGATGAAACATTGAAAGAACTCTGTGAGGCTTTCAAAACCAGAAAGCAGAGAAAAACAATGTTGTTATGTAACTTGGTAAGTTGAAATGTTCGAACTTTTAAAGTAGTGTAGAACGAACTGTTCTGTTTGTTTCTAGTTATTGAAATTGTTAATTCTGCTAAAAGATTTGGTTCCATTATTGGTAATGTTAGATAATACTCTACATGTACCATTAAATTACTACCATGTCACTGTGTTTTTCAAGAATTTTAATTTTGTAGGATGGATAATTTAAATGAAAAAAAAATCCTTCAAAGGTTTGCTAATTATAAATGTAAAATAATTAAGTATATTGGTATAGTTCATGTAAAATGTACTGATTTAACAAAATAAGTGCACACAAAATTTTCCTAAAATGGCACCATTTTATCGATACCAAAAATTCCCAAAATGGGCATTTTTGTCGATAAAATTCCCAAAATGACCAGACTCTTTTCCCAAAAATAGGCAGAAAAAAGCCCTGTTATGTGTGGATGGGTTTAAGAACCCCAGTCGGTCCATATTGCTAATTGACCGTTCTAAGGGGGTAATTTAAAATGTCACACATAACAACAACGAAATGTCGTATAAACGATTGAAACTTACTTTATGGCTCGGCAAATCTCGAAAGACAAAACCACGTTTCTCTGAGCATCATCCATCCATTTTAAGTTATTCGAAATCGAGAGTATTCAATAACAGTAACTGCGTGAAAACTAAAAAACATTAACTGAAAGATTACCTCCCTTTGACCAATTAAAGTGTTAACATGCTTACTGGCGTAATTTGAAACTTTCCTATTTTTTCACTTTACTTTTTTTTCTTAACTGAAGTTCTCCATATAAACCAGTTGATACGGGCAGGGTTGAAAGAAAAAGCGTGCCTGTTTTGTTGTATATACCCCAGACCGCGTAAGAATGTTCTTCATGTTTTTTTCACAGTTTGTATACATGTACGCGGACATTAGTCTATGAACAATACACGATTTAACGTAAAATGGTTCTAGTCAATGGCCGCCCTAGTATGTGAGGTATGGAAATTGACATCATACATATTGTTAGTATTGCATATACTAATTCCATAATGTATCTGTACCGATTTATTACGAAATAGACCAGTCATTAGTTCGAATAGTTTGGCGTAATTTGGTATTTTAAAGAACATAGAGTCTAAAGAAGATTTGTAATTGATGATATCCTAGATATGTGTTGGAATTCTAAAGTAGCAACAAAACTTAACGTTCATTGGGTGCCATCCAATCAATGACTAGACACAGTTTTAAACTTTTAAGCGTTATTTATGAATTGTTAATAACACAGCAGCTCTATTTATTTAACAACAATAACCGACTTAAGAATATAGATATCAGCTTCTGTAACGTGCGCCGAGCTGTGCACACACAAACTAATACTGGGATCTAACTATACAGATATGAAATATATACAAACTCCCGAGCTATTTACAAAATATATTGCATACAGTTATTTTCACGGTCCGTCTCGGTCGAACACCTAGTCTTACTTGGACCCATACACACAAACCTAACATAAACACGGACCCGTTCACCAACACGCAGTACTGACTGATGCTGTACTCAGTACCGACGCAATCAAACATTCATTCCTATATACAAATTATAACACGCGGTCGTCACTACCGACTAATTCATTGCTAAGTCTTAACGCTTGAGGCAACAATCACCCGATCCTGCACTGAGACCTATACTACACTTTATATATACCCAGTCCCTATAACGCGGGATGACCCAAACATACAGACTTGTTCTATAACTCGGTACAACCCAGTCTGTATAAACTATGAAATAACTAACAAGGGCAAACACCCGATCCAACACTCAGTCGAGTGCAACACCGAGTACAACGTCAATGGGTTAAATCAACTGGCTTCGTATTATTTATTACTACTGCGACCCGGTACTATGTATATATAATGGGGATTCAGAGAAGCCGCATGTCTGAACGAGGATTACATGTATGTCTGAATCCAAGTTGCACGTTTGAGTTTCTCCTTATAGGCCTATACTAACCAAGTCCCAGTAAGCAACCAATATATAAGCAGTTTTCGCTGTTGATGTGATCAACTTGACGGTCAGCACCATTCTAACAATCTCGTTGTTGTTGTTGGAACTAGTTTAATAAGGGTCTACTCGCCCTGTTGAGGGCTTTTTCATGACCCCGCCATGTTGCCCATGCATGGCTTCAATGTGTAGATTTCGAAAAATATCGCCTAAAGTGGGTCCTGATTAGGTACCTAGTTTATGTACCCATTTACTGAAAAGATGGTGTAATTTTGGTAATTTTTTGGATCTAAAAGGGGATTGAGCATGTTTTGAGTGAATTCCACTCCCTAATTCCTGGCTCTTTCCCCTGACACTAGGTTCTAATCGGTATTTGTTTATTTATTTTTCACCAATAGAAGGTTCCCTGTTTCCGGCTTACCTCTTCCCCTTACGAAATTGTGAAATAGTGGGGAAGGGGTGCACCTTTTTAGGGACCTGTGTAGCTGTGGAGATTCTAACAATCTCCAGTTATGCACGCTCTTTTATACCCGGCCGCTTGTACCCGTTCTACAAAATCTACTGGTTCCATCACGAACATCATATTTAATTATGCGGCAAGAGTCAACTCTCAATACGGTACTTAACATTGAATCATATAAAACCAGCGACATAACAACAAGACAAACAAACTAACTATTACATTATTTGCCAATAAAAGAACTGTTTAAATGACTTACATTACTGTCTTTTAAATCTTGTCTATTTCCCACGTCTATGCTTCGTAGTGAGGTTGGAGAAACGAAAGTAAACTTTGACGATGTATTATTTATCTAGCCGAACTACATGAAATTAGCGGAATGACATCAATTTAGTGAAACTGTCATTTACGCACACTAGTTTCGTCACACTTCATAATTCTAATCACTTTGGATCGTTTGTTTACATTTCAACTGTTTCAGAACGCCGCAAGTGTAAGCGTGATGGAAGTTTTCTCCAACAAAACGAGACTCGAACAACATTGATGATGATGATGATGAGAACTAGTTTAATGAGCCCTGTTGAGGGCTTTTTCATGACCCCGCCATGTTGCCCATGCATGGCTTAAATGTTGTATTCCAAATTTCCAAAAGTTTTGCCTAAAGTAGTCCCTAATTAGGTACGTAGTTTATGTACCCATTTACTGAAAAAATGGTTTAATTTGGTATTTTTGGATCTTTTGGGGGATTGAGCATGTTTTGAGTGAATTCCACTCCCTAATTTCTGGCTCGCTCCCCTGACACTAGGTTCTAATGAGGTTAATTTATTTTATTTTTACCATAAAAAGGTTCCCCGTTTCGGCGTACCTCTTCCCCTTACGAAACTGTGAGATAGTGGGGAAGGAGTGCACCTTTTAGGGACTTGTGTAGCTAATAAGCTGGGTATTTAATAGTTAGTTACGGTAGATAGTTAAGACCCTAGCGTTTGTTAATGTTTTATCTCTGGACACCCTGGGCCCGACCGCCCACTAAACCATCTTCCTTGCCTTACATATGTAATGTATATGTCAAGAAAGAAGTCCCCGGCTGGTGGTATAAGGTAATGCTCGCCTTTGTTTACCACTTAATTTAGGAGAATTTATACAAATCTAGAGTATGTTAGGCGGCCATAACCTTATGGTTTTCCCTATTCTGCCACACACACAATCCATGCTCTCAAGGTTCTCATTCATTCAATCACGCTTATCACTACCAAGTCTACGTATTTCTATACTATGTACGGCAGTGGAGGGTTTTTTATTGTTGTTTTTTCCACTGTCCTACTAGTGCATAAACATTTGTTAGAAGGGGGTAGCCATGCATGTTATAACATAGTAATATATATATCACAAAGATATGTTGGTAGGCTTAATGAACCTTGATGGGTAGCCTTTGTTTATACGGACCCCCTAGTGGGCTTCCGTTTATTCAGCATACCCTGGTTCTACTTAGAGTTGATATGTATAGGGTCTATTCTGATGTTGAATCCTATGGGTTGCCGTTGTTTTTATGGGGCCCTTAGGGGGCGCCCGTTTATTTGGCAATCCAGTATACTTTATTATTGGATTAATGTTGTATGGTGTTATTGTGGGTTTTTCTATGTGACTTTTTTAGATGGGGGTATTCAGGTGCCTTTGTTTTACGTGGTCTTTAAGAGTCCACCATTTATTCAGCGACCTGCAATCTATTGGATATCATTTATATTTTAACAACCTTATGTTTTGCAGCTTAAAGTGTCTTATTTGAGTGAGTGTGTGGTGTCTTACTTATATATTTTCTTATCCTTTTTATGTAGTATTATGTCCATGCTGGGAATGCGAGCGGATTGACCTACTTTGTGCTAATTTATTTTGCTTGATTCTGATCTGATTCTGGTTGGTTGGTACGGACAAAACTGAACGCAAATATACGAATAACGCCGCTTTAATTGATTCTGCTTTGTCGGGGGCGGAAACAGTAGGACTTTTCTATTTATGATAGTTATGTCTAATTTAATGCTTAACTTGTATTCTAATTCGGCTCGCGCTGTCGCGTGCTGCCCACACTGGAATATCATGTGTTCGAGTGATTCTGGTTCCGCGCAGTGAGGGCAGCTTCTAGGTCGAGCTTTATTTTCCTCACCTAAGTAACTTGAACCGATCCTTAGTCTTGTGTATATTTATCGTACTTGGTATAAGGATGGTATATTTTTATTTTCGTATTTTGTTCTCCGTATTCGTAATTATGTGTTAATTTATATTCATTAAATCTAGCTTCCGCTTTCTTTTTGTAGTGATTGGTGATGTGGCTATAGGCCTCTGTTTTGCTTAGTTTTATTGGCAGAAGTGTTCCATTGTGAGCACCTTTTTTGGTTAAAGTGTCTGCTAATTCGTTTCCTGTGATCCCTATATGGCTTGGTATCCAGACAAGGTTTATCGTAGTTTTCAGGTTGGTTTTAATATCAGCGTTGAGCCTATATATGTGGTTAAGTATTTCTTGTCTGTTTTTTCCTTTTATTTGTTTAGGGCTTGTAAGGCGCTAAGTGAATCGGTGTAAATATCTACGGTTCTGTTATTTATTTTGTTTTTGTGTATCCAAGTAGTGGCTTCCTTAATGGCTAATAATTCGCAGGAGAATATTGAAACTCTATGGTCTTTTATAATTTTTGCCTTGGCTTTGATTGATTCTCCTTCGTATATTGCTATGCCTGCCCCTGCTATCATTTTTAGCGGATCTTTGCTACCGTCGGTGTAGATTTTGATTGTTGCTACGGAATTGTAGTTTTCTGCGGGTTTTTTTATTGTAAGCGGGTTATCTGTCTTGCGTAATAATTTACTTAGGCCTGTATCAATGGACATATGTTCGATTCCTATGAAGTTTTGATAGGAGGGTGGTGTTAATTGGTCTGATTCAAGTTGTGTTTCTTCTAATAGACCTAATATGCGTTGCGTGTATGTTTTTTTCGGGAATTTGGGCCATTTTCCCTACTCGCTTAAATATCTCCTTGTTGGTGCTTTAAGAGCAGCCTAAAGTGGTAGAGCGGACCCAGTACTTCATACTGAGGATGTTGATTTGGTCGGTAATCGGTAGTTCTCCTATCTCGGCATGAATTGCTTCCATTCTGGAGAAGCTGGGGACCTCTATTATTGTTTTAATCGCTCTATTTTGTAATTTTTGAAGCTTATCTAATATAGATTTGTTTGCCGACCCGTACGCTACCATTCCATATTGAATTTTTGATTTGATCAGGGCCTGGTATAATGTATAAAGGCATTTCTTTCTTGAGCCCCACTCTTTTCCTCTTATTAATCTGATTAAATTGATGTCTTTTTCGCACCTACCTATTACAGTTTTTATATTTTCCTCCTATGTAAGGTATTTATCGAATATGAGACCTAGGAATTTTATGCTATCTTTGTAATCAATGTCTTTTCTGCATAGTGTTAATTTAGCTAGTGATGCGTCATCTATAGGAGTCTTTTTGTTGCGAAAAACTATAGTTTGAGTTTTGTCGGGGTTGATAACGAACCCGTAGTTTGACGCCCACTTCTCTATATCTCTAAGCATTTTCTGTAGTTTTTCGATTCCTTCTTTTGGAGTTTTGCTGCATACCCATATGGCGCTATCGTCTACGAATTGGGATAGTTTAATTTGTTTACTGGTGGCACTGTATTTGTTTTGGGTGTTGTGTTTGTGTACCGCATCATTGAATGTGTTCATGAAAATTGCGAATAGTATCGGTGAGAGAACGCTACCTTGCGAACAGCCATTTATTGTGGTTCTTGGCGTTGAGGTGTTGTTTTGGAATTTTACTTTAATAATCCGCTTAGATAAGAAAGTTGAAAGCCATTTAATCATCCTACCCCGGATGCCATATTTTAGTAGTATAGAGATAGCCCCTTCTGACCACATTTTATCAAAGGCAGCAGATAGGTCCAAAAATGCAGCTGTTATAAACTTTTTCTAACTTGAGCTACTCTTATGTCTGATTCTAATCTTACTAAGTTATCGTCGCATGAGTGATTAGCTCGGTATCCTGATTGGTTTTCTGAATATAGATTGTAAGTTTCTAATAGCGTGCATAATCTTGTTTTAATCATTTCTTGCATTACCTTAGTAAAACAGGATGTTAAAGATATAGGCCGATAGGACGCTGGTTCGTTCGAGGGTTTATTTGGTTTAAGTATTGGGATGATGGTTGATTCATGCCAGGAGTCTGGGATTGAACCTTGTTCCCAGGAGTTATTGAACATATTTAAAAGGGCCAGTATTTAGTCATGGGGGAGGTGTTTTATAATGTCATAATTAATACCATCTTCTTCTGGCGCCCCCTGTCCACATGAAGATAAGGCTATATTAAGTTCTGTTAAGGTGAAGGGCTGATTATATTTTCAATTCGTGTGTGGCTGCTCGTTTGCAATGATATTATTGATTTTCAATGAAAATTCGTGTTTTTTGGTAATGAACTGCGGTGTGTATCCCTCATTACTACTGATTTGGGCGTAATTGTCTACTAGTATTTCTGCTTTGACTAAAGGGTCAATAATAGGGTGGCCATTTAAAATGAAGGGACAGGTTTGAGGTGGGGTGTGTCCTTTAAAGTCTTTGAATAAAATTCCATAATTCTTTGCTAGTAGTTTTATTAGTAATCTTGCTACAGAATGTTTCTTAGCTGTCCTTACGGGCCTTTTTGAATATTTTTTCTTGCTTCTCTTCTTGCGTCGTGGCATAATTTTAGGTTGATGGTAGATTTCTTATCTTTCTTATAGTATTTTCCTACAGTCTTCTCTTTTTTTTGGCAGCGGCCGTGCATTCGCCTGTCCACCAGGGTACTGTTTTGGTAGTTATTTTGTTACTGTAAGAGTATTTTGGCATTGTTTTATTTAGTATTGTTGTGAGCCGTGTGTAGATTTCGTTAAAATTTTTGTTGACATCCGATTCTGTGAAATTAATTAAGCTGTTGGAGCATTCGTGTTTAAAGGATGTCCAGTTTTCATTGGGTGCTCTGCTCACATTCCATTTCTTATTGTTTTTGGTGGGTTTCTGTTAATGTAAAATTTGGTGTTGGTTAAAATGGGAAATTGATCACTTCCGCATGTGTTGTCTAGAACATAAAATTCACAAGAATCGAATATATTGGCAGAGGCCATAACAAGGTCAATTGCACTGTCCGCTTTGACTATCTCGTGCGAGATTCTGGTTGCTTGTCCATCGTTTAATATGCAGAGATTTTCATCATTAAGGCATGTGAGCCGATCATCGGCCTCGCCGTCGTACCTTATGTCATTCTCTGGGTTCCAACATGGGTGTTTAATGTTAACGTCTCCTACTATTAGGGTAGAGCTATCTTTGTTCTTAAAAACTTACCTATAGTTTTGTAGTGTATTATCTGTTTTCTGTGCGTAGGTATTGTATATAGCTTGCTTTTCCTTATCGCTATAAACTGTAACTGAGGTAATATCCATGGGGGTGGTGTTATTGATGTTGTTTGTTATAACTTGTAGTCCTAATTTTACATATATGCAAGTGCCACCCCCTGTGACATTAGTTTTGCTTTTGTTTGAGATAGGATTCTGAAATCCTCTAATTTTGGGAAGGTTTGACTTGTCTGATTCCCAAGTTTCCTGGATGCAAAGTATATCTACTTCATTTTTGGTTTGGGCCAAAAATGGCATAAGTTCACCTATTTTGGTGGAGTCTTTACCTACTATGCTTCTTACATTCCAGCTTACGACGACGAGGCCATTTTTACTTGTGTTGGTGTTTGTGATTGTTTTGGCGGTCATCGTATTGAAAGTACTAATTACCTAGTTATCTTTGGCTGTATGCCGTGTGTTAATTGCTTAGTGATTTAATAGTGGTAGTAGCCCATAGGGGGACCATACCACTCACCTCGGGGCCCCCAGTGACTAGGTGCGACCCATTGATTGGGCCCGTACCATTGTCCCTGATGGTCCCTCGGGAAGTATTGTGGCTGAGGGTGATAATTTTTTTGTATTTGTGGGTGATTGTTGTTTTGTCTGTTTTGTGTGTTGTGGCGGTGTCGTTTATTGTGTCGTTGCCTATAGTTGTGATTGTTAGGCCTGTTGTTGTTTGTAGTTGTTGTTATTGCGTTTTCTTTGTTGGTATTGCTGTGAAGGGTTTGGAGGTGTTTTTTTTTTTTGTTTTTTTTTTGTTTAGTGTTGTGTTCTGGTGTGTTTGTTGGTGGTGTTTTCTGTGTAAGTGTTGTTTTCAGTCTTACGTTTAGAGCATCAGCTAATATGTGTTCAATTTCAGATTGGTTGTTCCCTACCAATCTGGCAGCTAGTTCACTAACCTCTTTTGGAGATAACTTGTTTGATTGTTTTATAGAAACTGAGGGTGATTTGATTCCCTTGTCCTGGCATTTTGTGTTAAATTCCTTTTGTTTGATCGAGTTTGCAATTTTTAATTTTTCCGAATGCCTTAAGTATGCTGGGCATTCCCTGTAGGCTGCTGAATGAGCATTACTACAGTTTGCACAGCGTTTGTTGTTTTTGTTTTTACAATCCTTGGACGTGTGGTCACTCGCACAGTGAGGGCAAGCTGTATTGTTTGTGCACTGTGTGGAGAAGTGCCCATATCCCTGGCAGTTATGGCACCTGGACTCCTTGCCTAGGGCTGGGGTTACCACGTTTTCCATAACTGTCAGGGGGAGGGATGGTTGATTGAATTTGATGGCTAGTGCATTTTTGTTTGTTGTTTTCTTTGGTCATTTTTACTTCTTTTACGTATGCTTACTTTTTAATAGATTCAACCGTTTTGGAGATGGGTTGGTCTGTCCTGATTTTGATTATGCCTGTGATTCGTTTGTGCTGTTCCTTAAGGGCCCATTCTTACGTGCATAAGTTGAAATTTGATGCTTTGGTAAAGATATCTTTCCTTAATTTGAATGTTATTTCATTATGAAGCCTGCTGAGGGGACGCAACACTCCGCTCCTACATAAGTCCGGAACGCTGCCGCCACCTCAGCTGCTTTCCCTTTTGGGAAAGCACTGCCCACCGTTGTAAGCAGTATGGTTGGTTTGCCTAGCTTCTTCCATAACCACCTCTTCGTACACCGTAGATGGCGTAGAAGTAGGCGGCTCTGGGCCCTGACTGATGTTTTCAGGGCGTTGGCGTAGGATATTGGCCCTCCTTTTTCCAACCCCGGGTCTTGGGACCCAGATGCGGTGGATGGGGGAGGGTCAATGCTTCCCAGAGGATTTCGAGAGGCGTTTCCTGGAGTTGAAGATTGTAGAGGCAGTGGTGCCTCCTCAATTGCCTGGTTTAATAGCCAGGAGGTGTTGGGCATGGATAACACAGGTTGTCTTTCGTCACTATCGTTAAGCCTCAATGCTTTTGCTAGATGTGACTCATCCGACGATACGGATGGGTCGATGCTCCTGTTTCTTTTCCCATTTGGGGTGTTTAGGTACTCCATATCTTTATGTAACAAATGCAAATACAATACAATAGAATGGTGCAAAAAGATGAGGGGGTAAGGGCGTGCAAATAAGTGTTTGTGTTTGCAAATATACTTAGCAAGCTTTTCTGTATCTTGACTTTCTGTGCTGTCTGTGCTATCTTTTTATTCTTTTCTTGTTCTGTTTTCTTTTCCAAATATTCTAGATATCCGAGCGATAAAATCATTATAAAGAACTGAAGAACTGAATAACACAATATGATCTCTAAACACTTTAGATCTATTAAAACACTAAAGTAAATTACAATCTAGAGCTTAATCACAAGATCAGCACGAGAGCAGAGAGCATGGACTCGAACAACAACGAACATTACCAACATATAAACACATCAACATGTATATTGTTCATCTGTTGTTCATGTTTATGTTACAGGTTGCTGACTATTCAGACATTGTTTACATTCTATCCACCGTGAAGGGTCTGACACCGGGCAGGAAGGTCGACATGGGCCAGGCGACATTCACACTTGCCTGTCATAGTGGAGAGTTGTTTGCTGGGGGTGGTGACAGCCTGAGGATCCACGACATGTCTGGTAAGGTAATTACGGACATCAGCCGGAACACCGACGGCCAGTCAATGTTCTCTAGGATCACCGATATCGCCGTGAACCAGGCCGGAGATCGTGTGTATGTCAGTGACTTTGACAATGGTTTGGTGTGTATGTCCCGGGACGGTCGGGTCGTGTTCCGTCTGTCCAATGCCGACATGGGTCTGAATGGAGCCAATGATGTGACCACCGATCACCGTGGTTGTGTGATGGTGGCTGGAGCGTTGTCACACAACGTGGTCCAGGTGACAGTTGAGGGGCAGGTGGTGGGAGAGATACTTGCCAAGAAAGATGGGATCTGTGAACCAACATGTTTATCGTACGACATCGACGGAAGAAAACTCTACGTTGGAGGTGGGACGTCACGGCTGCTGGGCTTCGAGTTGTCGTGAAGAGTGGACGTCAAGCAGCCATGCAACAATGGAGGGATTATTTCGGTATGTTGATTAGTTAATATTGATTAAAACATATTTGATTATTTATATACAGCATGATAGATTTAATAGTGTTGTATTTTATTTCATTATAATGTGCTAGGAAATATTTATTTAAATTTTTTGTGATGTATCACGGCTCGACATTTTGACTTCCAAAGTTGAAATCTCAATTTCATCACAAACATTATTAATTATAAATCCATTTATCCACCATGTAATCATTAATATTAAGAACTAATTAAACATATAAATTGAATGTTGTCAGACTTTTTAGACACCGCTATTTGTCATTTTTCGATATTTTTCGTAAAAGTTGGCGTTGTGTAACCGTGGACTGGTACGAGTTATTTCCCTTCGAACCGTTTTCGTTTTGTAAGAAAAATGTCAGTATACTGTGGTGGAAATAAACCAAACATGGATGTATTTAAACGTGATTAATTAAATGTAAGTTTGATGTTTATTACAGAGATTGTTAATTTAATAAATTAGATAAATTCCAAAGTCTGTAGATGAAATATTTGGTGTAAATTAAACAAATTACCTAACCGGAAATTGGCGGAAATCCAAATATGTTGCGAATAGCCTGTCCTACTGAATACCGAAAGACACTTGTTTACCGAAATATACCGAAAGAGACGTTGATTACCGAAATACACTTAATAAATTAAAATTAAAGCTAATTTGTTGTTTTATTTAGTAAATATGTTGATATATTAGTATATGAATTAAATGCCAAAGATTCGTTGTACGCAAACATGATGAATACCATTTAATTCGTACATGACTTTGATTACCGAAATACACTTAATACATTGAAATTAAAGCATAATTTGCTGATTTATTGAGTAAATATGTTGAAATAAAAGTATATGAATTAAATGCCAAAGATTCGTTGTAATAGAAGTAAGCTTTTGATAGTTATAAGACATTTTTACAAATGCCGAGAGAAGTACACAAACATGACAAATACCATTAATTGCTAACCTGACTGTTAAGTTAGAATGTGGTTGTGATCGGTACAGTTAGAACATTGTAAAAAATGTAACAAGCTATAAACACAACATGCATAAGTATTATGGTAGACATGAGATACTATTACTTATGCCTTTTTTGTCTGAAGTCATTCTGAAAAACATCAAAACAATATTGTAAACCAATCATGTGCAATTAACAACATTCAAGTTCAAGAAGAAGACAATAAATACATATCATATATATACTTAAATACTGTCCAATTACCTTGCCGAAACATACGTGTATATGCTTATACAATCAAAATAAATTAATATATTCATATCAGGAATAGCTGGGCAGAAAATAACACACCTCACCAAACTTAAAAAGGCAATGAAAAGAAAGCATGGTTTTATAAAATGAATACAAATAATACACTACATGATGAGAATCTGATGTTAATGTCGGTGCATATTTAATGCGAGGGCCATTCAACTGAACGTCCTATCCGACATCAGTATAGACATCTAGTTATATTTGTAAAAAAAAAACAACAATAAATACAAAACAAAAATATATATATATATATATATATATATACAGACATCTAAACATATGTAAACAAATAAGTTTAGTTAAACTGAACCAATAAAATGAATTTGCACAGAAGACTCTGTAAGGTGTTCTCAAACTCATATATGCATTACAATCGCATTAGACTTTAGTCGGTGCATATTTAATGTGAGGGCAGTTCAGACTGCTGAGCGTCCTATCCGACCTCCAATATATGAATGAAATAAATAGAAATAGAATAAAATAATTTAATGTTTAAGGCATTAAGGAATAAAAATTGACGTTTCAACTGCCCTAAATGATAAAAGAATGATGTCGAGGACTTTAATAGCTGACCTATATTCCATCATTATTGTAATTATATGAAATGGGTATAACAGTGCCCTGATTGCAATCAAACAACAAAATATAATCAAACAATTAAATATAAACAAACAATTAAATATAATAGACAATAAGACATTTCACCGAAATTTTGCTTTAGCTTTGTCAAAGGGGAAACAACAAGGCAATACGCAACATGACCTCGTACTACAAAATTTTAAAAACACATTAAATTGCAACGAGTCTTTGATATTTATTTCATATACTAATATTTCAACATATTTACTAAATAAAACAACAAATGATGCTTTGGTATGTTACGGCCCGGGATCGAACCCGAGGCCTCCCGTACCTGGAGCTGACGCTCTACCAATCGAGATACCAGGTCTGGTTCACTTATTTATATAACCACGGCAAATAGTATAGTCCCAAATCAGCCAACTTTTAGTTCGGACAGTCCCATCAGGATATGCCCGTATTTTTATAACCAAGGCAAATAGTATCGACCCGAATCAGCCAGCTTTTGTTTGGGTCAATCCCATCAGGATATGCCCATATTTATACAACCACGGCATATAGTATAGACCCAAATCAGCCAGGTTTTGGTTTGGTCAGTCCCATCAGAAAATGCCCGTTTTTATACAACCACGGCAAATAGTATAGACCCAAATCAGCCAGCTTTCGGTTGGGTCAGTCCCATCAGGATATGCCCATATTTTAATATACCACGGCAAATAGTATAGACCCATATCAGGCAGCTTTTGATTCGGACAGTCCCATCCGGATATCCCCGTATTTATATAACCAAGGCAGATAGTATAGACCCAAATCAGCCATTTTGTGGTTGGGGCAGTCCCATCAGGATATGGCCGTATTTATACAACCATGGCAAATAGTCTAGACCCAAATCAGTCAGCTTTTGGTTGGGTCAGTCACATCAGAATATGCCCTTATTTATACAACCACGGCAAATACTATAGACCCAAATCAGCCAGCTTTTGGTTCGGACAGTCCCATCAGGATATGCCCGTATTTATATAACCAAGGCAAATAGTATAGACCTAAATCAGCCAGCTTTTGGTTCGGACAGTCCCGTCAGGATAAGGTCATATTTATACAACCATGGCAAATAATAAAGACCCTAATCAGCCAGCTTTTGGTTGGGACAGTCCCATCAGGATATGCACATACTTACACACTTTCAGCAAATAGTATAGATCCTAATCAGCCAGCTCTTAGTTGGCGCAGTACCAACAGGATATGCACATATTTATACAACTTCGGCAATTAGTATAGATCAAAATCAGCCAGGTCTTTGTTGTGGCAGTCCATTCAGGATAGGCAAGTAATCATAAAATATTGGCAAATAGTATAGATCCAAATCATCTAGCTCCTGGCTGTGGTCAATCTGATCATGATCTGCAAGTATTTATAAAACATTGGCAAATGGTATAGATCCAAATCTGCCTGCTCCTGGCTGTTGGCAATCTGATCATGATCTGCATGTATTTATACAACTGTGGCAAATAGTATACGAGTATATTCAAATCTGCCATCTCTCGCTGTGGGCAGTCTGATCATGATCTGCAAGTATTTATAAAACATTGTCAAATAGTATAGCTCCAAATCTGCTAGCTCCTGGCTGGGGCAGTCTGATCATGATCTACATGTATTCATACAACTGTGATAAAATTGTATAGACCCAAATCAACCAGCTCCTGGCTGGGGCAGTCTGATCATGATCTACATGTATTTATACAACTTTGGCACATAGTAAAGATTCAAATCTGCCAGCTCCTGGCTGTGGGCGTTCTGATAATTATCTGCAAGTATTTATAAAACATTGGCAAATAGTATAGATCCAAATCTGCCAGCTCCTGGCTGTGACAGTCTGATCATTATCTGCACATATTTATACAACATCGGCAAATAGTTTAAATCCATATAGCCATCACCTGGCTGTTGGCAGTCTGATCATGATCTACATATATTTATTCAACTGTGCCACATGGTATAGACCAAAATCATCCAGGTCTGATCATGATCTACATGTATTCATACAACTGTGACTAATAGTATAGAACCAAATCAACCAGCTCCTGGCTCGGGCAGTCTGATCATGATCTACAATTACTGTTTGCTAAAATTTTAGCATCAAATCTAGGCTCGTTACATACCTATGTAAGAATATGAGAAAAAAAGTATGTTATTGATACATGAAACAAGCTAAGGGTTAATTTTGTTGTTGTTATTGTTGTTGTTGTTGTTTATATCAGCAATTACTGATGACAAAGAAAAATAATTTGTATATGTAGCTAGTTAGCTCTAACTAGGTTGTTTACATAAAACCAGAAGTAGAACCCGTGACATAAAGCTTATTTGATATTTTAAAGTAGTTACTTTTGTCTGTGACTGTATTTTAAACTGATGACAATTTAAGGTTAATTTGCATCAGTGTAGTCACTCCAGATTTTAGGAAAATTTAAATTCTACACTCCTATGCTTATAAATGGACTGATTCCACCTTGGCTAGAACTGCTTATGTAACATTAGTAGGAGAAAATCATTTAGCCAGTACTTGAACACTGGACCCTTAGCTGACCAGTCCCCAGGAGAATGCTAGATACCGACTAAATTAATGGGGCCGCTTACACCTTATCTCCCAATCACCTGGTTACATAGACCCCATACATGTGACACAGTGCGTAAAAAAATGTGCAGGGTGACTTGTGCTCGAACCTGGAATCTTCTCTTCCTTGTTGACTGACACCTACTGATCTAATGGGGCCAATTACAAAGTATCTCCTTATTATCCGCCACACTTATGTTATAATCTGTAGCAACTATTACAGATAATATTGTTGATTTGTATACATTTTCTTTCAGATAGACATTTCTGATGGATTATTCGCAATTATTTCTCTGCTATGTATGGTAATTGGATCTTTTATCATCAGTTAATTGTAACATTGTCTACTGACTTTTATTACTGACCATGTTGATTAATGAACTAATTCATTGATTGTTGCATATCATTCAACACTTGTTACATTTGTTAATAACCCAGATTATTCTTAGACATCTTCTTACATTGGCATGCAAAGGTGCATAACCACTTCAGCAGCAAATAGAGCGGATCCTGATTAAACAGTTTCCATCAGGGATCTTGGCAGATCTGGATGGATACTATTTGCCCAAGTCATACAAATATATGTTTACTATTAGCAAGCTCATGGTTAAAGGTTGTATTCTTTAAATAGTTTAATTTTTTTTTCTCCTATCAGTACTTATAGCAAAATATATCCTTGTCATAAAAATGTTGGTCTACTCAGGCATTGGTCTGTGGTCTTCCTCCACCAAATAGCTGTACATCTCTACGTTGATCACAATTGGTCACTGCAATGTATTGCCAAAAACAAACAAATAAAACACCAGCAAAACAACAACATTTTCCTTAGAAAGGGGTTATTCCTCCATTTATAGTGGAAGGTTCTTGTCCACAATGCCATGTACTGGTTATTGTCCACATGTGCACATTTTACTAGTTGGTGGTGGTGTATCCAAGAAGGATGTATCTACATCCATCCATAAAGTGTTGTGGTAGTCCTCTGTATATGCACATTTTACCTGGTGGTAGGTGGGGGTATCCATAAGGATGGTATATGTCCACCCAGCCATATGTGTTGTGGTAGTCCTCTGTATATGCACATTTTACCTGGTGGTAAGTGGGAGTATTCATAAGGATGGTACATGTCCACCCAGCTATGTGTTGTGGTATTCCTCTGTATATGCACATTTTACCTGGTGGTAGGTGGGGTATTCATAAGGACAGTATATGTCCACCCAGCCATATGTGTTGGGGTAGTCCTCTGTGTATGCACATTTTACCTTGAGGGAGGTGGGGTATTCATAAGGATGGTATATGTCCAACCAGCCATATGTGTTGTTGAAGTTCTCTGTGTATGCTCATTTTACCTTGTGGGAGGTTGGAGTATCCATAAGGACTTTATATGTCCACCCAGCCATATATGTTAGGGTAGTCCTCTGTATATGCACATTTTACCTTGAGGGAGGTGGGGTATTCATAAGGACTTTATATGTCCACAGAGCCATATGTGTTAGGGATAATTGTACACATATGCACAATTTAATGGGGTGTTTTAGCTCACCTGGGCACAACGTACTTAAGGTGATCTTGTCTGATAGGCCTTCCTCTGCCTTCTGTCATGCAGCACCAACAATTTGCTTGTGAACAGACTGCTGGCTGGAGTTTTTATTAAATCTTATCAAACTTGGTCAGTATATTTGTCTGCAAGAAAACTTGGATGAATCAATAATTGGGTAATGTGGGGTCAAAAACTAGGACATAGGTTAAATTAAAAAAAAATAATAGTAAAAAATTATGAACAATCTACAGACCACATTTATGACCCAAGTCTGTGGTGTCTCAAGTCAAGCACATTGTAGGTAATCTATTCAATTTAAAATAGAGTTGTACAAAGATTTCATGCAAACG
The DNA here is from genome assembly GCA_007844125.1 of Sinonovacula constricta. NCBI lineage: Eukaryota > Metazoa > Mollusca > Bivalvia > Cardiida > Solecurtidae > Sinonovacula > Sinonovacula constricta. Next base: position 6,938,534 of record CM017570.1, on the reverse strand, counting down.
TGAGGTAAACACAGCCCTAATGAGATAGAAAAGAAATGTTGCTAAATTCACTTCATTTGCAGTGCGTATTTAGTAATTATCGTGTTTTGAATAGAAATACGATTATATTTTACAGGTTGTCCATAGCCACAAGTACATCATCTATTGATACAGAAACTGTGAAAAGAAAACTAAACCAGCCGATACACCTACTTAAGAAATCAACTTGCCAACTCATCATGTTTGAACAACTGCCATAATCATAACGAGCAACATTATCTACTTAATTACTAGTATCATGACACCATCAGTGTCTTCCCAAAAATAGGACATGCACAACATCATTCACCATTTTATGTTCTGACATCCGGCCTTAATCCGTCTTAGCCTATTAGGTGGATTGACAGATCATGATCAACTTTATTCTCTACTCCGTATTTTACCTTCCTGCCTCCCATCCGTGGTATCCTGCATGGAAGGAGCATAGGATGACCAGTTGCATTATCGACTTAATAACAGTATTCTATCAACTAACAGCCTTCTGCAGGATGAACTGGCGAATCATGGTGAACATCTACTTTTCCTTGAAGCCAGTTCAAGACCAACACACTCTACTCTTCATATTAACACCCTGTCTACATATGGTTTAGCCTACAAGGCGGATTTAAATATGACAAGTATCATTTTGCATTCTCCATCTTCACACCGTGCCTTCATCATGTCTGTGCTACAGTGGAAGGCAGACTTAAGTTGATGTCATACTCCAACATCATGTGCTGCTTCACCACGACCAGACCCCAAATTCATGTTATGATGCAAGGCGAACGAAGATAAACATACTCTTCCAGTACCAAAGTTTGTCATAAAAAAGGCCTATACATTCATATGGCATGTCTGCACGACCCTCCTATCAGTACGCGGTCGCCGACATTGAAACCTGCAAATGTTTATAAAATACAAATGCTGGCCCAGTCTAAGTCTTATGTAACAAGGCCAGACCTTAATCCTTTTCACCGTGCAAGTCAAACTCAAGATGTCATCTCTCTTGGACCGGTTTAACCTAGGGTTACTATCAAAAACGTCACGAAGATTCAGGGAAAACAGCCTTCGAGCCTCCAATCTGCTAACATCCAGCTTCAGTCTTCGACACCGTATACTATCCATGCATGAATATTGATGACCCTGTGCTACACTGTACATAAGACAGCATTGTAATGCAGTAACATCATCAAACTGCACGTTATCTACTGGCATCCAGCTGTAATCTGCATATCCTCCGTCCTGTTCAGAGTCTGTAGTTATGTCAACAGCAAACCTCAATCCGTGTTCTGCTCCAATTCATCAGTTTCAGCGTACAGCAGCCTTCCTAGAAAAGCAATACACGTAAGTCATGTTTTTAAAATAAATCAAAGGAACCATACGATCAATAAACGGACGTGCAGTTGAAGTGGCGGAAGAACCCTGATAAATATATTGGTAGAACCAGCTGCGCTGTCTTTTATTACCTTTATTATGTTGTTGTTGTTGTTATTATTATTATTGTTGTTTTGTAACAAATAACAATATTTATTAATGTGTTTCTTTAAATATATTCGAAGAACATTTGTAAATTTAATGCAGTCGTGCTTTATGTTTCTACTTCAGAGTGAAGACAACATCTGAGATAAGACAAACCAGGAAAGAGTCATTTGCTAAAAAGGTAAAACATGCCTAGTTACAATTCCCCGCAAAACATAGTGTTAAAGCTTAAAATAAAAAACAAAAACAATGCACGTATTTATTCAACTATTGCAAATAGTATAGGTCCATATCAGCCATCTCCTGGCTGTGGCAGTCTGGTCATGATCTGCATGTATTTATAAAACTGTGGCAAAAATATACATCCAAATAATCCAGTTCCTGGCTGGGGCAGTCTGGTCATGATCTCCATGTATTTATACAACTGTTGCAAATAGTATAGGTCCAAATCAGCCATCTCCTGGCTGTGGCAGTCTGGTCATGATCTGCATGTATTTATACAACTGTGGCAAAAATATACATCCAAATAATCCAGTTCCTGGCTGGGGCAGTCCGGTCATGATCTCCATGTATTTATACAACTGTTGCAAATAGTATAGATCTATGTCAGCCAATTCCTGCTGAGGTAGTCTGGTAATGACCTGCATGTATTTATACAACTGTGGCAAAAATATACATCCAAATAATCCAGTTCCTGGCTGGGGCAGTCCGGTCATGATCTCCATGTATTTATACAACTGTTGCAAATAGTATAGATCTATGTCAGCCAATTCCTGCTGAGGTAGTCTGGTAATGACCTGCATGTATTTATACAACTGTGGCAAATTGTAAAGATCCAAATTAGCCAGGTCCTTTCTGGGACAGTCTGGTTATGATCTACATGTATTTATACAACACTGTGGCAAATAGTATAGATCCAAATCAGCCAGTTCCTGGCTGTGGGCAGTCTGGTTATGATCTACATGTATTTATACAACACTGTGGCAAATAGTATAGATCCAAATCAGCCAGTTCCTGGCTTTGGGCAGTCTGGTTATGATCTACATGTATTTATACAACTGTGGCAAATAGTATAGATCCAAATCAACCAGTTCCTGTCTTTCGGCAGTCTGATCATTATTTGCAAGCATTTATAAAACATTGGCAGTTCCTGGCTGGGACATTCTGATCATGATCTGCAAATGTTTATAAACTTAGGCAAACAGTATAGATCCAAATCAGCCGGCTACTGGCTGACGGCAGTCTTATGAAGATCTTCAAGTATGTATAAAACATTGGCAAATAGCACAGATCCAAGTTAGCCATTACCTTGCTGTGTGCAGTCTGATCGTGATGTACATGTGTCAAATATCATAGATCCGAATCAGCCTGCTCGTCGCTGTGTGCGATCTGATCATGATCTGAATGTATTTATACAACTGTGACAAACAGTGTCGATTCAAATCTGCCAGCTCCTGGCTGTGGGCAGTCTGATCATGCTCTCTTATAAAACATCGGCAAGTTGTATAGATCCGGATCTGTGGACAGTCTGGTCATTATCTGCATGTATTTATACAACTGTGGCAAATAGTACAGATCCAAATAAGCCAGCTCCTGGCTGGGGCAGTCCCATCAGGATATGTACGCATGTATACGACTTCGGCAAATAGTATAGATCCAAATCACGCAGCTTTTCGTTGGGGCAGTCCCATCAGGAAATGAACGTATTTAAATAACCACGACAAATAGTATAGACCCACATCAGCCAGCTTGTTGTAAGGTCAGTCCCATCAGAATATGCCCTTATATATACAGTCCCATCAGGATATGTCTGTATTTATATAACCACGGAAAATAGTATAGACACAAATCAGCCAGCTTTTGGTTGGGTCAGTCCCATCAGGATATGCCTGTATTTATATAACCAAGGCAAATAGTATCGACCAAATCAGCCAGCTTTTTGTTCAGGATATGCCCGTATTGATATAAACATGGCAAATAGTATAGACACAAATCAGCCAGCTTTTGCTTGGGTCAGACCCATCGGGACATGTCTGTATTTATATAACCAAGGCAAATTGTAGAGACCCAAATCAGCCAGCTTTTGGTTCATACAGTCTCATCAGGATATGCCCGTATTTATATAACCATGGCATATAGTATAGACACAAATCAGCCAGCTTTTGGTTTGGTCAGTCCCATCAGAATATGCTCTTATTCATATAACTACGTCAAATAGTATAGATCCAAATCAGCAAGCTTTTGGTTGGGACAGTCCCATCAGTATATGCCTGTATTTATACAACACTGGCAAATAATATAGACCCAAATCAGCCAGCTTTTGGTTTAGGCAGTCCATTAGGATATGCCCTTATTTATTGTTTTTTGGGTTTATCATCCCACCAACAGTATTTCATTTATCTGGCGACGGTGTCCACTTGTAGCAGATATAGTGCTGCCTACACTGTGTATAGCATGACGTGTACACCTGGCATAATACCACACACAGTCACATTATCCCTACACCGGGCCAACCAGTCATGGAACTACTCTTATATTTGATTGAGCGTTAGCAAGGGAGCTATAACACTACCATTTTTAACCACTTTAGTATGTCACTGCCCAGGATCGAACCCGGGGCCTCCCGTACCTGGAGCCAACGCTCTACCGATTGCGCAACCAGGTCCGGTTCCCTAGTTTATATGATTACGGCAAATAGTATAGACCCAAATCAGCCAGCTTTCGGTCCTGACAGTCCCATCAGGATATGCCCGTATTTATATAACCACGGCAAATAGTATAGACCCAAATCAGCCGGCTTTGGTTGGGGCAGTCCCATCAGGATATGCCTGTATTTATACAACCATGGCAAATAGTATAGAATCAAATTAGACGGCTTTAGTTTCGGACACTCCTATCAGAATATGGCTGTATTCATACAACCATGGCAAATAATATAGACCCATATCAGCCATCTTTTGGTTGGGGCAGTCCCGTCAGGATATGCCTGTATTTATACAACACTGGCAAATAACATAGGTCCAAATCAGCCAGTTTTGGTTCGGACAGTCCCATCAGGATATGCCCGTATTTATACAAGCATGGCAAATAATATAGACCCAAATCAGCCAGCTTTGGGTTGGGGCTGTCCCATCAGGATATACCAATATTTATACAACCAAGGCAAATAATATGGACCCAAATCAGCCAGCGTTTGGTTGGGTCAGTCCCATCAGGATATGTCTCTATTTATATAACACTGGAAAATAGTATAGACCCAAATCAGCCAGCTTTTGGTTCAGACAGTCCCATCAGGATATGCCCGTATTTATATAACCATGGCAAATAGTATAGACCCAAATCAGCTAGCTTCTGGTTTTCGCAGTCCCATCAGGATATGCCCTTATTTATTGTTTATTGTTTATTGGGTTTATCGTCCCACCAACAGTATTTCAGTTATCTGAAGTGAAGTGTCACTTGAAGCAGATATAGTGCTGCCTTCACTGTGTATATCATGCCATGAACCATTGGCATGATACCACACCCATTTACATTATACTGACACAGAGCCAACCAGTCGTGGAACTACCCTTATATTTTAGCGTTAGCAAGGGAGATATACCACTACCATTTTGAACAACTTTGGTATGTCGCGGCTCGGGATCGAACCCGGGGCCTCCCGTACCTGGAGTCAAAGCTCTTCCCATTGCGCTACCAGGTCTGGTTCCCTTATTTAATATAACCACGACAAATAGTATAGACCCAGTCCAGCCAGCTTTTGGTTGGGTCAGTCCCATCAGTATAAACCCTTATTTATATAACCATGGCAAATAGTAAAGACCCAAATCAGCCTGTTTTTGGTTCAGACAGTCCCATCAGAATATGCCTGTATAAATAAAACCACGGCAAATAGTATAGACCCAAATCAGCCAGCTTTTGGTTCATACAGCCCCATCAGGATATGCCCGTATTTATATTATCATGGCATATAGTATAGACCCAAATCAGCCAGCTTTTGGTTGGGTCAGTCCCATCAGGATATGCCCTTATTTATTGTTTATTTGGTTTATCGTCCCACCAACAGTATTTCAGTTATCTGGCGACGGTGTTCACTTGAAGCAAATATAGTGCTGCCTTCACTGTGTCTAGCATGCCGTGAACACCTGGCATGATTCTACAGCCACTCACATTATCCTGACACCGGTCCAACCAGTCGTGGAACTACCCTTATATTTGCTGGAGCGTTAGCAAGGGAGCTGTATCACTACCATTTTTAGCGACTCTGGTATGTCATGATACCACACCCTGTCATATTATCCTGCCACCGATCCAACCATTCATGGAACGACCATAATAAGTGCTTGAGCCTTAGCAAGGGAGCTACACCACTATTTTTTTAATGACTTTGGTATGTCGCGGCCCGGGATCGAACCCGGGGATTTCCGTACCTAGAGCCGACACTATACCGATTTCATTACCAGGTCCGGTTCCCTTATTTATATAACCACGGCAAATAGTATAGAGCCTAATCAGTCAGCTTTTGGTTGGGTCAGTCCCATCAGTATAGGCCCTTATTTATATAACCACGGCAAATAGTATAGACCCAAATCAACCAGCTTTTAGTTGGGTCAATCCCATCAGAATATGACCGTATTTATACAGCCACGGCAAATTGTATTGACCCAAATCAGCCAGCTTTTGGTTGGGTCAGTCCCATAAGGATATGCCCGTATTGATATAAACATGGCAAATAGCATAGATACAAATCAGCCAGCTTTTGGTTGGGTCAGTCCCATCAGGACATGTCTGTATTTATATAACCAAGACAAATTGTATAGACCCAAATCAGCCAGCTTTTGGTTCATACAGTCCCATCAGGATATGCCCGTATTTATATAACCATGGCAGATAGTATAGACCCAAATCAGCCAGCTTTTGGTTTGGTCAGTCCCATCAGAATATGCTCTTATTTATATAACCACGGCAAATAGTATAGACCCAAATCAGCAGGCTTTCGGTTGGGACAGTCCCATCAGGATATGCCTGTATTTATACAACACTGGCAAATAATATAGACCCAAATCAGCCAGCTTTTGGTTGGGGCAGTCCATTCGGATATGCCCGTACTTATATAACCATAGCAAATAGTATAGACCCAAGTCAGCCAGCTTTTGGTTGGGTAATTCCCATCAGGATATTCCCTTATTTATATAACCAAGGCAAATAGTATAGACCCAAATCAGCCAGCTTTTGGTTCTGACAGTCCCATCAGGATATTTCCGTATTTATACAACCATGGCAAATAGTAAGACCCAAATCAGCCATTTTTTGGTTAGGTCAGTCCCATAAGGCTATGCCTTATTTAAATAACCACAGCAAATAATATAGACCCAAATAAGCCAGGTTTTGTTTGGTCAGTCCCATAAGGATATGCCCGTATTTATACAACCATTGCAAATAGTCTAGAGCCAAATCAGCCAGCTTTTGGTTCGGACAGTCCCATCAGGATATACCCGTATTTATACAACCTTGGCAAATAATATAGACCCAAATCAGCCCGCTTTTGGTTGGGGCAGTCCTATCAGGACATGCCTGTATTTATACAACACTGGCATATAGTATTGACCCACATCAGCCAGCTTTTGGTTCGGACAGTCCCATCAGGATAAGCCTGTATTTATACATCACTGGCAAATCGTATAGACCCAAATCAGCCAGCTTTTGGTTGGGTCAGTCCCATCAGGATATGCCCTTATTTATTGTTTGTTGTGTTTATCGTCCCACCAACAGTATTTCAGTTATCTGGCGACGGTGTTCACTTGAACCAAATATAGTGCTGCCTTCACTGTGTCTAGCATGCCTTGAACACCTGGCATGATACCACACCCAGTCATATTATCCTGCCACCGAGGTAACCAGTCATGGAACGAACATAATATTTGCTTTAGCCTTAGCAAGGGAGCTATACCACTATTTTTTTAATGTCTTTGGTATGTCGCGGCCCGGGATCGAACCCAGGGATTTCCGTACCTGGAGCCGACGCTCTACCGATTGCATTACCAGGTCCGGTTCCCTTATTTATATAACCACGGCAAATAGTATAGAACCTAATCAGCCAGCTTTTGGTTGGATCAGTCCCATCAGTATAGGCCCTTATTTATATAACCACGGCAAATAGTCTAGACCCAAATCAGCCAGATTTTGGTTGGGTCAGTCCCATCAGTATAAGCCCTTATTTATATCACTATGGCTGATAGTATAGACCCTAATCAGCCAGCTTTTGGTTGGGTCAGTCCCAACAGAATATGCCCTTAATTATATAACCACAGCAAATAGTACAGACCTAAATCAGCCAGCTTTTGATTGGGTCAGTCCCATCAGGATATGCCCTTATTTATTGTTTATTTGGTTTATCGTCCCACCAACTGTATTTCAGTTATCTGGCGACGGTGTTCACTTGAAGCAAATATAGTGCTGCCTTCACTGTGTCTAGCATGCAGTGAACACCTGGCATAATACCACACCCAGTCACATTATCCTGCTACCGAGCCAACCAGTCATGGAACGACCATTATAATTGCTTGAGCCTTTGCAAGGGAGCTACACCACTATTTTTTAATGACTTTGGTATTTCGCGGCCTGGGATCGAACCCGGGGATTTCAGTACCTGGAGCCGACACTATACCGATTGCATTACCAGGTCCGGTTCCCTTATTTATATAACAACGGCAAATAGTATAGAAGCTAATCAGCCAGCTTTTGGTTGGGTCAGTCCCATCAATTTAAGCCCTTATTTATATAAGCACGGCAAATAGTATAGACCCGAATCAACCAGCTTTTAGTTGGGTCAGTCCCATCAGATTATGTCCGTATTTATACAACCACGGCAAATAGTATTGACCCAAATCAGCCAGCTTTTGGTTCGGTTAGTCCCATAAGGATATGCCCGTATTGATATAAACATGTCAAATAGTATAGACACAAATCAGCGAGCTTTTGGTTGGGACTGTCCCATCAGGATATGCCCGTATTTATATAACCATAGCAAATAGTATAGACCCAAATCAGCCAGCTTTTGCTTTGGTCATTCCCATCAGGATATTCCCTAATTTATATAACCAAGGCAAATAGTATAGACCCAAATCAGCCAGCTTTTGGTTCTGACAATCCCATCAGGATATGCCCGTATTTATATAACCACGGCAAATAGTATAGACCCAAATCAGCCATCCTTTGGTTCGGTCAGTCCCATCAGGATATTGCCCGTATTTATATAACCACGGCAAATAGTATAGACCCAAATCAGCCATCTTTTGGTTCGGGCAGTCCCATCAGGATATGCCGTATTTATACAGCCATCACAAATAGTCTTGACCCAAATCAGCCAGCTTTTGGTTGGGTCAGTCCCTAAAGGCTATGCCCGTGTTTATATAACCATGGCAAATAATATAGACCCAAATCAGCAAGATTTTGGTTGGGACTGTCCCATCAGGATATGCACATATTTATATATTTTATGCAAGTATTTATAAAACATTGGCAAATAGTATAGAACCAAATCTGCCTGCTCCTGGCTGATTATCAGTCTGATCATGATCTGCAAGTATGTATAAAACATTGGCAAATTGTATAGATCCGAATCTGTAAGTTCCTGGCTGTGGTCAGTCTGATCATGATAGATCTGCAAGTATTTATAAAACATTGGTAAATAGTGTAGATCCGAATCTGTCAGTTCCTGGCTGTGGTCAGTCTGATCATGATAGATCTGCAAGTATTTATAAAACATTGGCAAATGGTATAGACCCGAATCTGCCTGCTCCAGGCTATGGGCAGTCTGATTATGATCTGCAAGTATTTATAAAACATTGGCAAATAGTATAGATCCGAATCTGCCTGCTCCAGGCTATGAGCAGTCTAATTATGATCTGCATGTATTTATTCAACTGTGGGAAATAGTATAAATCCAAATCAACCAGCTCCTGGCTGTGAACAGTCTGATCTTGATCTGCATGTATTTATACAACTGTCGGAAATAGTATAGATCCAAATCAGCCAGCTCCTGGCTGTGGCAGACCCATCAGGATATGAACTTATTTATACAACTGTGTCAAAAAGTATAGATCCAAAGCAGCCAGAACCTACCTTGCTGGATTTGATAACGATTAATACGTATTTATACGACTATGGCAAATTGTATAGATCCAAATTAGCCAGCTCTTTGTTGGGGCAGTCCCATCAGATATGTATGCATTTATATAACTTGTGCAAATAGTATAGATCCAAATCAGCCGGTTTTGGTTGAGGAAGTCCCATCAGGATATGCACGTACTTATACAACCATGGCAAATAGTACAGATCAAAATCACCCAGCTCTTGCTTGGGGCAGTCCCATCAGTATATGCATGTATTTATACAACCATGGTAAATAGTATAGATCCAAATCACCCAGCTCTTGATTGGGGCAGTCCCATCAGGATATGCACGTATTTATACAACCACGGCAAATAGTAAAGATCCAAATCACTCAACTATTGATTGGGGAGGTCTAATGAGATATGTACCCATTTATATAACTTCGGCAAATAGCATAGATCCAAATCAGTCAGCTCCTGACTGTCAATTTGATCATGATCTTGATGCATTGATACAGCTTAATCAAATAGTATAAATCAAAATCAGCCAGCTTCTGGCTGGAGCAGTCTGATCATTTTCTAAATGTATTTATAGAACTTAATCAAAAAGTATAAATCCAAATCAGCCAGCTTCTGGCTGTTGGCAGTCTGATCATTATCTGCATGTATTCATACAACAATGGCAAATAGTTTAGATCCAAATTAGCCATCCCATGGCTGTGGGCAGTCTGATCATTATCTACATATATTTATTCAACTGTGGCACATGGTATAGACCCAAATCAGCCAGGTCTGATCATGATCTACAAGTATTCATAGAACTGTGACAAGTAGTGTAAATCCAAATCAGCCAGCTCCTGGCTGTAGGCAGTTTTATCATGATCTGCATGTATTTATACAAGTGTGGCAAAAATATAGATCCAAATTAGCCAGCTCTTGGCTTTGGTCAGCCTGTTCATGATCTGCATGTATTTAAACAACTATGTAAATAGTATAGATCCAAATCAGCCAGCTCCTGGCTGGGGGCAGCCTGTTCATGATCTGCATGTATTTATACAACTATGCAAATAGTATATATCTAAATCAGCCAGCTCCTGCTGGGCAGTCTGATCATGATCTACGTGTATTCACACAACTGTGGCAAAAAGTATAGATCCAAATCAACCAGCTCCTGGCTGGGCTGGGGCAGTCTGATCATGATCTACGTGTATTCATACAACTGTGGCAAAAAGTATAGATCCCAATCAACCAGCTCCTGTTCTAGGGCAGTCTGATCATGATCTGCATGTTTTTATACAACTGTGGCAAATAGTATAGATCCCAATCAGGCAGCTCCTGTCTGTCGGCAGTCTGATCATGATCTGCAAGAATTTATAAAACATTGGCAGTATCTGGCTGGGACAGTCTGATCATGATCTGCACATATTTATACAACGAAGGTAAATAGTATAGATCCAAATCAGCAAGCTCCTGGCTGGGACTGTCTGATCATGATCTGCACATATTTATACAGCTTAGACAAACAGTATAGATCCAAATTAGCCGGCTCCTGGCTGTTGGCAGTCTTATCAAGATCTGCAAGTTTTTATAAAACATTGGCAAATAGTTTAGATCCAGTTTAGCCATCACCTGGCTGTGTTCAGACTGATCGTGATGTACATGTGGCAAATATCATAGATCTGAATCAGCCAGCTCCTATATCTGTCTGATCATGATCTGGATGTATTAATACAACTGTGTCAAAGAAAATAGATCCAAATTAGCCAGCTCCTGGCTGTGGGCAGTGTAATCATGATCTACATGTGTTTATTCAACTGTGACAAATAGTATGGATCCAAATAAGCCAGCTCCTGGCTGGGGGCAGTCTGGTCATGATCTGCATGTACTTATACAACTATGGCAAAAATATAGATCCAAATCATCGAGTGCCTGGCTAGGGCAGCCTGGTCATGATCTGCATGTATTTATACAACTGTGGCAAATTGGATATATCCAAATCAGCCAGCTCCTGGCTTGGGCAGTCTGGTCATGATCTGCATGCATTTATACACCTGTGGCAAAAATATGGACCCTCATCATCCAGTTCCAAGCTGGGGCAGTCTGATCATGACCTGCATGTATTTATACAACTGTGGCAAATATTATAGAATCAAATCAACCAGCTTTTGGTTCGGGCAGTCTGATCAAGCTCTGCACTTACTTTTTGCTGAAATATTAGCATTAAATCAAGGCTCGTTACATACCAATTTAAGAATATGAGAAGAAATAAGTCGTTGTCATTAATCCATGAAACAAGCTAAGGGTTAATTTTAATGTTGTTATTGTTGTTGTTGTGTTGTTTTCTGTTGTTGTTTATATCAAAGCAATTACTGATGTCAAAGAAAAATAACATGTATATGTGGCTAGTTAGTTCTGACTAGGTTGTTTACATAATACCAGAAGCAGAACCCGTGACATGAAGCTTATTTGATATTTTAAAGTAGTTACTTTTGTCTGTGACTGTATGTTAAACTGCTGACAATTTAAGGTTAATTTGCAGCATTGTAGGAGCTCCAGATTTTAGGAAAATTTAAATTCTACACTCCTATGCTTATTAATGGACTGATTTCACCTTGACTAGAACTGCTTATGTGACATAAGTAGGAGAAAATCATTTAGCCAGTACTCAAACCCTGGACCCTAAGCTGACCAGTCACCAGGAGAATGCTAGATACCGACTTAATAAATGGTGCCGCTTACACCTTATCTCCCAATTACCTGGTTACATACACGCCATACATGTGACATAGTGCGTAAAAATGTGCAGGGAGACTTGTGCTCGAACCTGGAATCTTCTCTTCCTTGTTGACTGACACCTACTGATCTAATGGGGCCAATAACAAATTATCTTCTTGTCCATCCGCGGAAGGTGGGGATATTCATAAGGCAGTTTATATTTCCACCCAGCATTATGTGCTGGGATAGTCCTCTGTATATGCAAATTTTACCTGGCGGAGGGTGGGGGGTATTTATAAGAACGGTATATATGTCCTGTCCACCCAGCTATATGTGTTGGGGTAGTCCTCTGTATATGCACCTTTTACCTGGCATGAGACTGGGGTATTCATAAGGATGGTATATGTCCAAACAGGCATGTTGGGGTAGTGCTCTGTATATGCTCATTTTACCTGGCGGGAGGTGGGAGTATTCATAAGGGCGAAATATGTCCACCCAGCCATATATGTGTTGGGGTAGTCCTGTATATGCACAAATTACCTGGCGGGAGGCTGGTGTATTCATTAGGAAGGCCTATATGTCCACCCAGCCATATGTGTTGGGGTAGTCCTCTGTTTATGCACAAATTACCTGGCGGGAGGCTGGGGTATTCATTAGGAAGGCCTATATGTTCACCCAGCCATATGTGTTGGGGTAGTCCTCTGTTTATGCACATTTTACCTGGTGGTAGGTGGAAGTATTCATAAGGATGGAATATATGTCCACCCAGCCATATGTGTTAGGTTAGTCCTCTGTATATGCACATTTTACCTGGCAGGATTTGGAGGTATGCATAAGGAAGGTATATGTCCACCCATAAATATGTGTCAGGGTAAATTGTTACATATGCACAATTTACTGTTTGATTTAGCTCACTTGAGCACAAAAACAAAAAACAAAATTGTGAACAAGCTACAGACGCCATTTATGACCCAAATCTGTGGTGTCTCAAGTCAAACACATTGAAAGTAATCTTTTTAATATAAAATCGAGTTGTACAAAGACCTCATGCAAACGTGAAGTAAACTCAGCCCTAAAGAGAGAGAAAAAAAATGTTGCTATATTCACTTCATTTACATTGCGTATTTAGCAATTGTCGTGCTTTGAACAGAAATACAATTATATTTTACAGGTCGTCAATAGCCACAAGTACATTATCTATTGATACAGAAACAGCGATAAGGAAACAAAACCTGTCGATACTCCTACTTAAGAAACCAACTTGCCAACTCATCATATAAGAACGACTGCCATAATCATAACGAGCAACATTATTTACTTCATTACTAGTATACTGACTCCATCAGTGTCTTCCCAAGAAAAGCGGACATGTACATCATCATTCCTCATTTTATCTTCTGACACCCGGCCTCAATCCATCTTAGCCTGCAAGAGGGATTGACAGATCATGATCAACTTTATTCTCCACTCCATATTTTACCTTCCTGCCTCCCTTCCATAGTTTCCTGCATGGAAGACTGGCATAGGATGACCAATTGCATTATCGACTCAATAGCAGTATTGTATTAACTCTCTGCCTTCTGCAGGACGAACTGGCGAATCATGGTGAACATCCACGTTGCCTTGTAAATCAGCAGCCAGATCAAGACCATCATACTCCACTCTTCATTTTAACACCCTGTCTACATATGGTTTACCCTGCAAGGCGGATTTAAATATGACCAGTATCATTTTGCATTCTCCATCTTCACACCGTGCCTTCATCATGTCTGTGCTACAGTGGAGGGCAGACTTAAGTTGATGTCATACTCCACCCATCATGTGCTGCTTCACCTCGACCAGATCCCAAATCCATATTAATGATGCGAGGCGAACGAAGATGGACATACTCTCCTAGTACCCGTCCCAATTTTATCATATAATAGGCCTATGCATTCATACGACATGTCTCCATGTCCCTCCTATCAATACGCAGTCGCCGACTTTGAAACCTGCAAGGCTTAGGACTACAAATGCAGGGCCAGTTGAAGCCGCATATAACAATACCAGACATTAGTCCTTTTCACCATGCTTGTCAAACTCAAGATTCAGCGATTTCAATCTTCAGTATATGTCTCTTGGACCGGTTTAGCCTAGGATTAATATTCAAAACGTCCCAAAGATTCATGGAAAACACGAGCATCCAATCTACTAACATCCAGCGTCAGTCTTCGACACCGTATACTATCCATGCATGAATGGATGACCCCGTGCCTACACTGTACCTAAGACAGCATTGTCATGCAGTAACAACATCAGACTGAACATCCAGCTGTAATCTGTGTATCCTCTGTCTTATTCAGAGTCTCTCATTATGTCAACAGCAAGCCTCAATGCGTGTTCTGCTTCAATTGATCAGTATCAACGTACAACAGCCTTCCTAGAAAAGCAATACACGTAAGTCATGTTTTTAAAATAAATCGAAGCAGCCAATTACGATCATTACACAGACGTGCAGGTAGTTAAAGTGGAGGAAGATGGAAAAACCCTGACAAGTCTACAGGTAGAACCACCGGCACTGTCTTTTGTTACCTTTTGTTTCACTTGGACCTGTGTATCGAACTGGTTGTTGTTGTTTTGTAACAAATAACAATATATATGAATGTGTTTATGTTCAAATATATTCGAAGAATATTTGTAAATATAATACAGTCATGCTTTATGTTACTTCTTCAGACAGAATAGAAGACAACAACTGAGATAAGACAAACCAGGAAAGAGTCATTTGCTAAAAAGGTAAAATATGCCTAGTTACTTAACAATTCAAAGCAAAGAAATATTGTTTGAAATCAAAAACGCTACAGACACGATCCAGTTCTTATATGCTTGTTTGAAATGATTTATTGATCAACGGCAATAAGGTTGGTCCAAAAGGCAAAATACAGCTTCCTTTGTATGTAGGGTTATTTATGTAGGCAATTTGCAGTCTTTAAAGTATCTGTGTCGATGTTAAGACAAGTGTATTATTTTATGTTAATTATGTGTCATATGGTTTAAAGGTGGTATTTGACAGTTTTATCATATAAATATAACCACTGCTTTGGGGACTTTGGGAATATATTTTTGTACAAATTTATACTTTAGTCTTAATAAATGCTATTTTGAACATTAACTGAATTGTTAGACGGAACTAAAAGTACCTTGAATGTGTATTCTTTCCAACTGTATAAAAATCAATAGTAGTCGCTGCTAAAAATAGATATCTAAGTCAGAGGCGACTACCCGGATGACGTGATTGCAAAAGTACGTTGTCACGTGGCTTTCTGAGTTTAAAAATAGATGTCTGCAACTTGCCTCAGATTTATGCTTCACTGTTCACACAGGTCTAGGATATCATTGAACAGTATTTTGCACTTTTCAGCTAACAATGACACATTTGGTTATTTGAGAAAATAAATGTTGGTCCAAACTGTCTGGACACCACCTTTTATATGAATTATATTGAAATAACCATTTGTAAGAATACAACAGCCTACTATGTGTATACTAGAACAAAATCACTTTTCTTTATGCTCTTTAAGCCAGTGTCTCTAAGAACTTCATTGTGTTTTCTACAACAACACCAGATTCAGTCGCCGGCCTGCATGTGTCAACCTAAATCATATCCAGATCCAGTCAGCGGCCTAGACAACATCTCCAGATTCAGTCAACTATTCTGACAAGTCCAATGAATCCACCCTTTACTGTGATCTGATGATGGACTGTTTGAACGGTTTGAAATTATAAAGCGATGTATTATGATTGATCACCGGTTAAATAGTTTATACATTTTCTGACAGTTTGCGTATGTACTTACAATTAATGATCTAGAACTATCGCCCATATGTACCCAAGTTTATCATATTTAAACGATGCAGTGCTTAAGATGATTTGAACACATATTATAGACATCTCGACATACGTCAATTGTGACAGTAGCATTGCTTTCTGCCAGTTCGTATTCAGTGGCACTAATAGTCGAGCGGTAAAATTGCAGACGTTTAACTCCTCTGATTTCTCTGCTTCTCAGCTCGTGGGTTCGAGTCCCGGCCAGACACAGGACCTAAGGAAATAAGGTCCCAGCTGACCTCTAGTGCGCCGTTGGTTCTACCCAAACATGTATCTGGGTTTTACTTCTACTAAAATTACATTGATTCGCCCAAAATTACGTCACAGCTGTTTATTTCGAAGACAAATCGTACTCATATTTAAGAATGCTGACAGCTGTATGTATATGCAAATATTTATACTTTATTTTTATTTTGTACTTCAGTTGCATTTATTGTTTGGACATGACCAATATTGTAATGACCTCATCAATATTCATCATCGTGAGTAATGATGTTATACCATGATTCATGCATAGCAGAACCAGAGATGGTGAATGGGTAGAGGACATTATGAAGTCATACAGCGGACTGTGTTAGGAGCCTGAACAACAAGATGGCAGGGCAGAGGTAGGCGTGATAGACTTATAAGGTCACTTTCTTCAAAGATCCTCCAATGACATGGTCACCAGAAACAGAACGAGCAATGCTGCTGAATTTGTGGTTAAGTTAAGACGCAAATAATTCATATTATATCATTTTTGTCTTTATTAAAGATAAATATGTATTACACTGTATATTTGACAATAACAAAGTCAATTTAATTGTCTTAATTAAAGATAAATATGTATTGCACTGTATATTTGACAATAACAAAGTCATTTTAATAGTACATCCCCACCTTGCAACCAGTTCACCATTCAGCTGCCTGAATATGCCATTACCAGATGTAGCCAACAATTCCGACAAGTTCAGGGAGTCTTTACTTCACTGTCTGTCTGAAGTTAGACAATTCCAACAGTTTGTAACAGTACCAAAGATGATTGATTATTTGTTTATTTGGATTTACATCCTCTCAACGTTTCTTCACTTATCCTGTGTCCCTGTTCAGTTGCTGCATTTACTATAATAGGAAGACATGAACACCATACGTAGAAATATTATACTAGAACTCACCTTGTTTGAGTATAAGACGAGTTTGCCTTTCGAAAAAATGATGAAAAACGTACAGGACCAAGAACAAACGCACTACCTATCTTGCTACCACAGCCGGTCAAGAATGGTTTGGAATTTCGTAAATACCCATATTGGTTTACACACGCCAAGCTTATACAATGTATACGGATTTACTAGTATAACTATTTATGAGGGCATAATATGCATAAAATGAAAACATTTTGTACACTTTTTGGCCAGCTTTTATAGCCAAAATATAAACAAATGTAACGAATGGAAACAATAAATTAATGATTTTGTTATTTTCTGAATTGTAATTTAATTTATCAACACACCCTGTATGCACTGTTTCACGGTCTTGTCAACATATGTTGCTTTATTAGGATACGGTTGCTATCATGATGACTGTTTTAAATTTAACCATTCTATCTTAATTGCAGACTTAGATGATAACTGGATGAAGGACATCATGGAGACATTCAACGGGCAAAACGTGCTAAGTACGTAAGACTCGCTTATGCACTTTTGTAAAAGGTTAGTGTAATTCTAATAACATGATCGCCGAAAGCAGCAATGTCCGTAAAGTTCTGGTTGGCTCAAACACGCGTGACCGGTTCTACATATGATATGTAGTTCTACATATGATATGTACGCTTTCAATCTTCTTAAGTCACTTGTTATGTCCGTAATTGACTAGAGATCCAGGGTTCCATCCCGGACCGCGACAGACCAAAATCATTATTAACGATACTGATATTTATTATAGCACCCTTGCTTGCGCTTTAAATGCAAATCTAAGTATAGCTGCATATGTGGTTGGCCCGTTTCTAGGACAATGTGACTTGGTGTGGTATAATGCCAGGTGTTCACGGCATGCTATACACATTCTCGGTAGCACAATATCTACTTCACTTTGACACCGTCTTCTAATTACTAGACTGTTTGTGGACGATAAACACAGTAAACATGTCATAAATTCTATGTTTTAAGTTGTTTATTTAAAATAAATCAGTTGTAAAATTTGAAGTACATTCATGCAACTTTATTTGAGAACACAATCTATGTATAGCATTCTTTATTTTATTATACATGTGCCAAAGACTGAACGACGTAATATTCTAGTTTGTAAGTATAATTGCTTTTAAGACAACAGATGTCATTGTTTTGTATATTATTAGAATTTCATGACGATACTGATGGACATGGTGCAAAGATGAAGCTGAGAGGCAGTAAAGGGTGAGGCATCGAAATCCACCTCTGTTGGTCTGCTACAACTTCCGGGTTTCCTCAGGAATGGCCATACAACGGCGTTCTCGACTACAGATATAAACTGTTTAACTACAAACATTTTCTAATGACAGTGTTTTACGTTCCATTAAAAAGTGATAATTTAGCTTACATTTAATTGCAGCACCATACTCCAAAGGGTAAGATATGCAAATGTGAACGCAATCAATCGTCAGGAACACACGCGCCATATCGAAAAATCGATAAGCTTTTACCTATATTTCTCTAAGATGCGTCGTCAACCGGATTCCATAATGGCAGCAAGCCAAGTATTGAACACACTTAAATGAAAGCATTAAAGTTCGAAGACAATATAGACACATTAGTACAAATTAAGGAAGTGAAGGTTTGAACGAAATATATTGTCACTTTAAGCACGATTTTCACGATGACGTTGCTTTCATACAAGCACGTTCTCTCTTAGGGTAACGCATCACTTACTGAATGTTAAATAACAGAAACGCTACTCTTTTTTGTCAGACTGTCAGTGAATGACGGGGAGGCTTCTCACTGTATCCAGATTGGTTTTAGTAGATCTTAGATTCATTATATTGACATATCAACATATAGGTTAAAGGTTGATGCCAGACACTAAGAGCTGTAAATCTTATTGCTAGGATGGTAATCAGCTGATTTTGTTTCATGCTTAAACTTTTTTTTCTGTGCAAACCACGAGTAGATACATGTTATTGGAATAGACCAAATAATACATATAAATGATATAATTGTTTCCCTTTTTTGAACTTTAGTTTAAATGTGTCCGTAGATTGTTCATCAGAAATCATTTAACCATAAACAATATTCAATGAAAAGGATTTAGCCAATAATTTTATTTTGCATTTTATGGAAAAGTAGCTTCCTTTGGTTATATAAATTCTTGCATAGACTAATTTTTGTTATGCAAGGAATGTTAGTTCATTGAATTATGGCAATTATTTAGTGGCAATAACAATTACGAAATCAAAGCAATTGGAGTTAGAGTGTCATTGCAATATGTACTTCATTTATAACGGCTTCGTTTATTTTGTATCTATGTAAGTATTGATAAAACCACAATTGTTTCTTATGACACGTTATGTACATATTTTGTATTACCTTAAAGAATATGATCATTATTTGTTAGAAAGTATTTTTTGTAATGCCTCTGCTTTTATGTTTTCATGTAAGCCTCTGTTTTATTGTACAGTTCGTTTCATCGCATAATTTTATAACAATAGTATTTGTAGATATCTAAATTTTATGTTCTCGTATATTTTATACACGGATTGTAGTGCTTTCATATTCATGCAGTAAAAAAGCAAAAGTCTTAGACGTCAGTTATTCTTGATTTGAGTCAACTTTCGCAGGAAAAAATGGTAAATATATTCAATGTTCAATGTTCAAACTACCTTGCACATGATATATTGCTGAAAGTTGACCATGACTTTAGATGTAAATCACATTCGTTTTTACCAGTATACACCTTTTGTTTTACTGTAAATAACATAACATCTCTACTTCTACAAGTATAAATAATGTCATTTAGACAGTATTTCAATTTATGTTGTATCTAATGGAAATGCTCTTTAAAAGTACAATTAGCGACTAGTTAATGAAAGTTATACTATCATAATTATATGTATTGTTAGTGTATCAAGTTAGTGTTGTACAATCATACACTATGTCGAAAGTTGGATATGTTTAATACGTATGAAGTTGTAAAAAATGTTTACAATTCACAGAACTGGTGACGTAATTATTGAGTGTAAATGAGTGTTCAATATATTGGATAAAAGCATTATTATGTGATCATGCATTAAAAAGCAGAGGGCTTACGTCAATAAAACATGATAATTACTGCTATCATAATCTAGCTATAAGAAGATATATTTCTTGTGTACTTGTCTTGACCAAGTCTTTTTTTAAGGTGGCTTTGTTAAAGCTTGGTATAGGTCAGTAACACGTAGAAACGCGTGATCTGCGATCATATGTATGTAAATATAATGTCACTTTTGACCAACATGTAATGAAACGCTTTACATATGTATTGTTTTCTAAAGATATTACTGCTTACTGCTAGTGCGTGTTTGTTGAAGGATTTCTAGGAACACTCATATCTAGAATAGCCAATGAAAGACATAGCATTTGGTATGTTTGATAGTATTCGTATTTCATAAAGGAAAATGGTCACATGTTTTAAGTTTTCATTACAGTTCTAATTATTATAATTATTATTATCATTATTATTATTTTAATCTGGTCGCATCAATACACAATAATTGTTTATATTTTGAATGCTATTATAGCCGCTGACTTTAGTTGCTGTTAAATGCTTTTTGTGGATAACGAGTTATTTCAAAAAAAGCATTGTTAATATCATAAAGTCCTGCATAAGGCAAGTGGGCTGAAGAAAATCAAATTTAAAATGGCTCAGTAACATGAAAACAAAACCTTTAACCCAGTCATTGCCATATATGCTTCATTGTTTTATTATTTCGTTTTAAATGGAGTAGGGATTATTTTCGTGAATGTTTTTAACATTAAAGCGAACGTGCATCAACAGGGATATTGTACATATCACAGCTGTATTACTATATTTAGATCGAGTAATGCATCTCCCCTCATCAGACCCGTTCTAAAGATACGCTTAATGCAAAAATTGAACACTATCGATCAAATTATAGCATAATCAAGGGATACAACTTCTACATAAATAAAAGTTACGTAAAATAATTAACCAAAGTTATCTCCCTTAAAATCGGTCTGATTAAAAGTATGAATTAAAAAACAAAGCAACTAGAGTTGGAGAGCAGTTGAACATGTTATATAACAGTTTATTTTACTGCGAATCCATGTAAGCTTGGATAAAATACATGCATTGCTTATGTCATATTATGTACATTATTTGTTACCTTGGACAACATGACATTTGTATAGGACTTGTGTTTACTTACAATGTATCAATTGTATATTTTATTGTTTACTTGAGTTTTATTGTATATGTCCATAATATAGTAAGACATTGTAACTGAATGATTTTGTGTTTTTGTTTGTCTTTATACATGAATCGTGGTGGTATCATGCTTATTCAGTACAATAATCATATTGATAGAGAAAATATTCGTTTACAATTCAACACAATTATGTTATTCATCTTGATTGAATAATGATAAAAGAAACGTTGATATTTGACTCATGTTATAATTAAACTGTCTCATGTAATATAAAGACACGCGGACGTGAAGAAACGAAATATTAAAGAATAGATTCCCCCTTCAACTTATGCAAATAATGCAGTTGACTGTGGAAATCATAAGTTCAAGTCGTACATTTAGCTTGGTCACTTTTTCTTGACGTGAGTTAACTTTCATTGGCAGAATGTCATATTCTATAAACTTGTCAAGGGAATATGTTGCTTATTATGGAGAAAATATAGTGGAAAGTTAACTATGGACTTGTTTAGATATTTGTTCTAACAATACATTACCGTTGTTTTATGGTTTAAATAGTAGAGCATGACTCAAACCAATTTAAATACAGCGATATAACTAGACGTTCCATTTCTTTTGTTATTACTAAAGATGCTTCATGAATGTACAGTTCGTTTCTATAATAACCACTTATTTGTAAACTGTTGCAACATGAATACACTGTGAAGTTCTTAAAACCACAATGTTGATGCTTTGATGTTGACAACCAATGTAGTATTTGTGTTGTACAAAATGAGATGTCTTTAGTCAATCATTCACAATGAGCATGCTTTATTTCATATTAGGTATATTTCATAAAACATGTACTGGTTCTGCTTGTGTAGTAACTTAGTGGTAATTAAATTGAATTAGTTTTATATATAACTCGATTGTGTAATCTAGCGATAAAAAGAGAGAGCGCTAAAACTGACTGATACTACTACTTTATTGTTTGAATGTGTAGTCCTTGGGTATTTGTCTTGACCAATTCTGGTTTAAAGCCCACAGTTTTATGTAGGTTTACAATATATAAAACCACAACATCTTAATAAACCCAGATTGACATGAAGAATGAATAATGGTTAATGGTGTAAATGTCAGAATAACTTTTAATTTAGTTACTTCCAAGTAACAAAGTTTATTTTGGATAAGTACACTAATCGTGTTGTTCACATATTATAAAGCCCAGCGTGAATCACAAGTGTTGAAGAGAAACAATGAAATATGTATTGTTCAGCAACAACAAGGAAAAATAAAGGCATGCAGTGTTAAAACATGAAACAATGTAATGATTGTACCTTAAATCCTATTCATATTTGTTAATTGCATCAACGATTTGGTAAGCAGTATTTCCGTTCAAGTTTTCATGTTCAAGTGTGAAATAATGTACATTACAAAACAAAAAATGCTGTTAGATCTTATCATGTCTTTAACCGCACACTAATGGTGTTCAAATTGTAACATAAGCACACAAATAAGTTATGTGACAAATTAGAATACTCAAGAGAAACAACTTCTACAGACATTCAGGGGAAAGAACTGCTACATAAATAAATATCAAGTGAAATTCATTTGATTATCTCCCTTAAAATATGTCTCGCATGACATTTACAGAGATACGCATAACTGGTGTCATTGTTTGATTTCCTCTGCAGATCGTTTATACATAGCTTTTTATGTTAAATAAGAAATATATTGCAACCAAAAATTACACCGGATTGTTAAAAATAGGAAAACGTTGTCATTTGATTAAGAATGGTTAAATTTGAGACAATCTAATCTGGTTAATAACTGCTGTGATAGAACGAGAGGTCGCGGGTTCAAACCCCGGCCGGGTCAAACCAAAGACTTTAAAGTTGGAAGTAGTGGCTTCCATCCTAACGCTTGGGGCTAAGGGGACAGCATTACGCCTGACTCGTCCGTGTCAGTATAATGGACCGACTGGGTTCAGTCTTTGAGCACCTCATAAGTGTCCCTGCGCTATAATGATAGAAATGTCAATGGTAGAAATGTCGTTGCACAGTATCTGTAAAAATTCCGGCTAATCCCTAACTGCTGTGATAACAGTCTCTCTATGAAGCCATCATCTAATAAGATGCTTCTTCTATATTGACATAAAAGTGGCATGTATTTCTGACAAGACATAAGTGTTTAAAATGTAGCTTGTCTCACCATTTTTTAAACCAGTTTGAAAGATGCATAGTTTGACCAAGTGTACATTAATTTATGTCATTTCGCTTTATAGCACTTTTTATCATAACAGACATCTAAAATATGTGCAATAATTTTGTGAATGTATTTCTAATCAACACACACAAATAATATGTTATGAATACCTGTACATTTTGTGTATATGTTGACCTTCCCTATCGCGTAATCTTCTGGGTATAAAGGGTTGATAGAAATACCATCTTGTATACAGTCATGATTATGCTGGCGCACTTATTCCTCTTGATATTGAATCTTTATTGTTATGTTCTAGGAGAGTGAGTTTTGTTCACTTAGGCGATTTTTGGAATAATCAGTTCCATGCGTGTAAGTATGGGATTTATATTAAAGTACAGTGCGCATACAAACTCATATGAAGTGAGAAACATATTGCGACTTGTATCCTGTTGGTTTAACATAATGACATTGCCATAGTAGCCATTCAAAATTAACCTTCAAAATTGGTATTTGTGTTGATATGTGTAGCTGGTGTGTTTATATTCTGAATATAGACAACTTTGAAATCAATTTCCTCAACATGAGACCATTGATATAATGAATTATTGTATGTTTTCTGTATTGCAGTACATTTCTTTGCGTTATTTTAAATATAATTATAATTGCGTTATATTTGTGCGTGTTTTAATCTGTATTATTATGTAGATATACATATTGTACTGTTCTGCGAACGACGATGCTTGTTCAGGGTGTAAATATGATGTAAATAAATTGTAAAGAGGAACACACTTTATTTTTTATTTCCTCTGTTGCATATATGCAGTTTACAACAAAACCAGTCACATTATAGAAATTATAATCAAGAGCAATTTGTTTATTAAGATATTGGTGAGTGTGTTGGTACTTTTTACATTTGAATTATATATATGTTTATCATACATTTGTAAAAGTGACGCATCATTAGTGCTAAATACATTGATGAAACATATGAATAAAAACTTACATTAAAATGCATTGATAGCCCAACATTTTCCAATAAACGATGGAAAATGACAAAAACATCGACCAAACATGAATTTAGTCTTAATTGAGTTTGTCCTGATATTTTCTCATGACCATTCTCAAAATTCCGAAGACAAAAATAAAGTGTTCACGTTCGTTTTAATGTGATTTTAATAATAATAATAATAGTTATAATTATGATAATAATAACAATAATATTAATGATAATAATAATAATAATACCACTACTACAACTATTGCTTCTACTACAATAGATAATACTAGTAATAATGACAAATAGCCAGGACAATGTATTTATAATTGTAAATTATTCACAAAACACAAGTTGTACGGTTTAAAGTTGTGTCAATGCTCGAAACATGAGCAAACTACTCTTCACCAATAAAACTCGATTTTCAAACCACCAACACATCGCTATTTAGCTGAGAAAAAAACTCCCTGTCTGTAGTTTTCAGAACAATCTGAGCTCGAACAGGACATGAGGAACGATAGGTCGGCACCTAAAGGTCAGTTGGGGAAGCCCGTTGTTCAAAAAATAAGAACACGCTATAATGACAGTGCCTTAGTGAGTATGTGTCTGAATGTCATATTCTCAGAAAAACTGAATAATTGGTAACTATATTGTGAGTGCTAGTCTCGTACAAATAGCTAATTAAAATTTATATCGGACATGTACATGCATAACGTCAATTGTTACGAAGTTGAAAACAGCTAATCTTTGTTCGTGTTCAGTTCATTATCACAGATATATCTATACACTTACCAAGCAAGAAAATAACGATATTTACTGCATTTACTAAATGTAATAATTCGACCATGCGCTATATTATTTACGTGAACTGTACATATAACATTTCTGATATTCACAAGTCAGCCTTTTTGTCACTGGGATAATCGGTGTTAGAATAAAGTGAAGGCTTGTTATAAACAAATGTTTCTTTATTTATTTCTTATTTAAAAGAAACGGCATAGTAAATCATACATATGATTCAAACCACAATTGTTGTCTTGACCTTTTAGCTAATTACACCTTGGTATTGCACAGATGCTATGAAGTTAAAGCGTTTTTGAAAACTGTGTAGAACTAGTAGTAGTTCTGGTAGTGGTAGGAGTGGTGGTAGTAGTGGTGGTGGTAGTAGTAGTAGTAGTAGTAGTAGTAGTAGTGGTGGTGGTGGTAGAAAAAGTAGTAGAAGTAGTGGTAGTAGAAGTAGTAGTAGAAGTAGTGGTAGTAGAAGTAGTAGTAGAAGTAATAGTAGTGGTGGTGGTGGTGGAAGTAGTAGTAGAACTAGTAGTAGTAGTGGTGGAGGTGGTGGTGGTGGTGGTGGTGGTGGTAGTAGTAGTAGTAGTAGTAGTAGTGGTAGTAGTAGTGGTAGTAGAAGTAGTAGTAGTAGTAGTGGTAGTAGTAGTAGTAGTAGTAGTAGTGGTGGTGGTGGTGGTGGTGGTGGTAGTGGTGGTGGAGGTGGTAGTGGTGGTGGTTGTTGTAGTGGTGGTGGTGGTGGTAGTAGTGTTGTTGTTGTTGGTCAAAGTAGTGGTGATAGTGGTGGTAGTGGTGGGGGTGGTGGTGGTGGTGGTGGTAGTAGTGGTGTGAACAAATAGTGAGAATAGAGATATAATAAGTCATTTCTATAAATAGGTACTGCTTTGATATTCATCCGGGCTTGCTTTATCTTGCTTTATCTCTATATTATTAAATAGGTCACATGTGAAGTTGGACAGCTAGACCAAAATAGGAAGTGATTTTACAACTTAAGGTTCTTATTTGAAGCCATCGTGTCTAAATCGCAAATTATTTATGATTATTTATGGACATTTTACATTTTCAAGTCTTAATCGAAAATCTGATCGTAATATTTTCTTTTTCATTCATTCTCTTAAGTCATTTTGGAAAACTTTTCACACGCATATTAGACAATAGATTTAACACATGGGCAGAAAAATATAACGTATATGTAGAAGCTCAGGCAGGGTTTCGGAAAGGTATGAGTACGGTTGACAATATATTTGTATTAAACGCTGCTATAAACCATTTCTTAAATTCAAATAGAAAACTTTATGTCGCCATGATTGACTATAGTAAGGCGTACGACTATGTAGTTAGAGATATTAAAGTTAATAAAAAATGGGATTAGAGGTAGAATTCTTAATATCATTAAATCCATGTACAACTCATTAAAAACGACAGTAAGGGTGGATGGCGTCTTAAGTGAGGGTTACACTAATTATATCGGGCTCGCTCAGGGCGAGTGCTTATCATCTTTCCTTTTTTCTCTATATTTAAATGATCTAGAGGAATCATTGATTTTAAACGGTGCTGAAGGAATTCAGCTCGATATGTTTAAGTTATTTGTGTTATTATATGCAGATGACATTGTCATTTTCGCTGAGAGTAAAGATAGTCTGCAAAATAGTCTAAATATACTACATGAATACTGCCAGAGATCAAAATTAACCGTAAATGTTACCAAAAGTAAAATAATGATTTTTAGAAAAGGGCGTATATCCCAAGATGTACAATTTACATATAACTAATGAACAGATAGATATTGTGCAAACTTTTAATTATTTAGGCGTTAAAGTATCATCAGGAGGAAGTTTTTCACATGCCTGTGAATCATTGGCTGGACAGGCATCGAAAGCAATTTTTAAAATGAAAAAGTATTTAGCTAAATTCACAAACATTAAAATAAGTCACCGTTTAGAATTATTTGACAAACTCATATTACCAATATTAAACTACGGATCAGAAGTATTAGGGATTTTGAATATAACCAAAATTGAAAGAATACACCTCAAATATTGCAAAGAAATACTTGGTGTAAAAACCCAAACGCAAAACGAATTCATATATGGAGAGCTAGGTAGAATGCCATTAGAAAAATTGAGAATCATTCATATGATAAGATTTTGGATTAAAATTAAAGCAAGTAATCCAACTAAATACATAGTGTATACTTATAATATGTTAATTAAAGATATAGAGACGTACCCAAACAAAAATAATTGGGCTGTTACAATTAAAAATATATTAGAGAATATGGGTTTTAACCATGTACAATCAAGGGGTAGAAAACATTAAAGTATTCATGTCTCTTTTTAAACAGAGGGTTAAAGATTGTTATCAACAAGACTGGGCTGGAAAAATAAACACATTATCACGCGCTAATACTTATAAACGCTTCAGTGACTTCAGTTTTAAACCATACCTAGATAACATAATTGTAGAAAAATTTAGAAAATCACTTACAAAATTGAGACTTTCCTCACACAGATTAAAAATAGAGACAGGTCGCTGGCATAAGCCAATCTCTATCCCCGTAGATCAAAGAAAATGTGAAAACTGTAATGAATTAGAGGATGAATATCATTTCCTATTAGAATGTCCACTATATGAAACAGTAAGAAAACAATATATAAATCAGCATTATTGGAAAAGGCCTCATGTATTAAAATTTATTGAGCTCTTAAAATCAAAGAATAAAAATACTTCATCAAAGTTATCTATATTCATTTACAAATCATTTGAGATTAAAAATCAAACACTTGAAAACACCAATTAGATTTTCTGCAGGACAACTAATATTTTACCACATAGAGTATTACAAAAATATCACTCATTTGTTATTTTCATAACGCAATTTTAAATGTTTAATACTATTCATGTATAGTAACTTACGTTTTCAATTGATATTATGTACATGAAAGTAGAGAGAAAGAGAGAGAGAGAGAGAGAATGAGAGAGAGAAAAGAGAGATAGAGAGAGAGAAAAAAGAGAAAGAGAGAGAATGAATGATTTCATGTTTTCTTATTAATAAATACCATATGTTTTTCTCGTCACCATTGATATATGTAATCACTGTATTTTATCTATGTTGTAATAATGGACCAGAGGTCTTGTAAACAATAAAATACTTATCTATCTATCTTCATTTTTCTATTCCCATCTTTTTTCATCCCACTCCCCCATCGCCACGCGTCCCCTCTTTCTGCTATTATTTACCTCTATTCAAACAACAACAACAAAACAACGACAAAAACACTTCATTGTCGTCAACTGCTGTGTCACCGCGATCTTTCTTGTATATGTTCTTTGATCTATCTTCTGCATATTTTTCAATTTGCTCAGCTAACATCTCCATAACTGCTTTTCGTTTTCTGTCTTCAATATGTCAATCTTTTCTTTCCTCAACCACACTTTCTCGCCAATTTTTTTAACCATAGTGAAAATTTCGGTTCGGAATTATACGTAACCTTCTAAAGTATTAGTGTGACACTCATCGTTCATAAAGAAACACTGCTGGGTGGCTTGCTTCTAATGATCCTCTAATACTACAAGCATTTTTGTTGCCCTCTGGGTGTCCAGAAACTCTCTAGATGATTCTATGTCAGCTGACAGATCAGAAATAAGAGCTTTATTCTGACAGGATTAGTTGGCCCCAATAAGCACACTGATCACACTCGTCACTGTTCCAATAGAGATAAGACTGTTCAGCACCTGTCTTGATTCCTTATCAGTGCAGCAACATTCGGAGTTTCTTCAACCTCATAACTCCACTGACTGGGTGTGTAAACTGAAAAACGAAAAATTGCAAAGATCAAGCATGCTCTGTATACTGTATATGGTTATATAGGCCTAGGGATTATTCTTGAGCTCAAAAAGGAGCAGGGTGGCACAAAAAAGGGGCAGTGTGGCACAAAAAGGAGCAGGGTGGCACAAAAAAGGGACAGGGGCACAAAAAGAGGCAGGGTGGCACAAAAAGGGCAGGGTGGCACAAAGAAAGGCCACGGCACTCTAGGTTTATAAGTTTATAAACATTATAAGAGTTTATTCATTAATATTTCTTGTCCATGATATTGTATTTTAATTCTTTATGAAAACATAATACATGTCAATAAATCAAATACATGATTTGTTCTATTTGTAATTTATGTATTTTTGTTGATAAGTTGGGTATATCCTTCAAAATCTTTGTACATTTCATAAAATTTCAGGATTCTAAGTAAAAGCCTTTCTCAAGAAAGACGTATCCGAAATAAGGTTGCCGAATTAACATACACGTTTACCGCTGATCTTCTGCAAAACTAAGCAGGGGTGAAAAATTCCACTCCAAGTTGAGTTCGGGCGAGTAAGAAATTGCTGTAGCTAGTCCTACCGGGCGAGTGGACATTTCAGTTGAGATCGTCGATATTTGTTGTTGAATAAAAGGAAACGTAATTATTAATGGTGAACAATTTTGTACTCTACCACTACATTTTTAATGCCTCACAAAGTATGACCATTACATGCTTCTTACACCGACTAAATTGTTTGGGCCAATATCACAGTGTTTTGTCTGAGAACGGCCAAGGTTCACCTCTGGTTAAGTTGACAATTTTTAAATCCACATCTTAGTCATTTTCCTGGAATATTTGAGACATGCCGAAAGGATTGTCTTGGTAACTGACTGTCGGTTGATACTGGTGACATGGTTAGCCACCAACATCAAAGGAGGTGTACCGCTGCCAGAAATTGGCACATTACACATTACACAATCCCAACAATGCCAGGTGCACGTTACCTATGACAACAGCCTAGTTCCCAGTTTATTTCACTGATCAACTAGTGCGCTTACGGACATATTATTCGGCTAGAACACGACTTGCATACTTTTCGTACTGTTTTCTTCGTGTTTTACCAGCTGGAGCGCGCCGTCTATATATGGAATGCTGAAAAAAATTGCACATGCGAGCGGATGTCCTCGGATATTCTCGTTCTAGCCTCGCCCGGTAGTTGCAATACACAAAAAATTTGCGTAAGCGTGTCATATCCGATATCAACGCCGAATCTAGTAGAATGACATTGATTGATTGGTCACATTTCGACCAAAAAGTAAATGGGCGGTCTTAATAAGGGAAAACCGGGGCTGTTTTGTAGGCATTTTAGGGGCAAAAGGGAGGGGCTAAAAAGGGCAGGGCGGGGCTTAAAGGGGACAGGCCGGAGCGCTATAATAATTCCTTGTAGGCCACAGGTGGATGGGGGTGTGGTTAGCTATTATTTGCATTTGCTTAAAATACTGCTTATTATCTTATCTTGTTATATTAGTACGCAGGACACAAGACAAAGGAAATATTCTGAAATTGATTTGCTTTCGATGATTCTAGGTACACATTTAATCAAACACTAGCTCGACTATTCTATTGATGATGAGAATTACACGTATATTACCTACCTGGACATCAGTATCGCTGTAATGCTACTAATCTCATATCTCAATAAGCAGTGCACAATTGGAATGTAACTTACCATATGGCTTTCCCGTTTATAATTCCTACTGTTGTTATCAAGACTGATTGTTGCAAGTTGGATTTTGGAATTTGCGTGAAATCTAGTCCTGGTTTGACTTTTGTAAAAACCATTTGGTGTCTAAACATGCAAGTCCTCTTTCCTTCATTCTTTCGCACTTGTGAACTTAATAAAATCATATTCGGCACAAACCATCTGTTTGTCTGATCTCTGACTGTAAAGAGGTGTTTGATGCCTTTCAGTCCAAGACTGCAAACCATCTGACGTGAAAAGGAAGTGTTACGAACACAATAGCAAAATGGTAATGTGTGCCAATTAGGCGTGCTATTATAAGATTTAAAAGGTATGACACATACTCCACTAATGTTTGGTGGGTATCTTTAATAAGTTACCAGCAGATCTTCTTAACTTGCATTTAATGTTTACACACAAACACTAATACTGTATTAGCTAAGAGTTAAAGTTGTAATATGGTGTACCCGATTGCTTTTAACAGTTAGTGTTTTGTTTTCTTGTAACAGATGTAAACTGTTTCAGCCTGCTTATTCCATTTATTACTTTGCTCTTGTTATGGCCAATATTTGCAACCATGTATGTATTTGTTATTTACTAGTATTTTGAAGTTATACCAATCTTAAAGGTAATCCTGTTATTTAACTAGCTCTTATGTTTTCAGCCAACATTGAGGTATCCGGCACCAGAGGAAGAGTGGTCAAGGAAGACAACTCTGACCATGATGACAACACATGTGACCATTCTGCCGGACCTGCAACGATTTTTTGTGTAGTGTGTGCATCAAACACCACAAGAAATTTCGGGGAACCAATCATCATGCCTTGCTGGAGGGTGACGACATGCCCCACCAGAAGCCAGCTCCAATTAATGTGGAACACTGTGCTTATACATCCAGACAGAGCGGTGGAGATGTATTGTTTGGATGAGGATATCCTGGGATGTACACTGTGCTTCTCCATTGGACACAAAACCTGTCAGAATGTGGACATGATTTCAAATCTGTCAAAGGATGTTAAGTTTTTGGAAGAGTTGACAGAGATACAAGAAGCGTCAGCAAAGCAGAAGTCATTTTCCAATCACTTCAGAGAGTTAGTTAATGAGTTACGTTGTAGAAATGACAATTGCCACGACAAATGCCTAGAACAATACCAGGAACTTAAATCAGAGATGACGAACTTGCTAGAGAAACTTGGGAATAATGTATCCAAAAGAGCAGATAAGATGAGGAAACAGAACAACGAAAGGCTTGAAAAACTGATGGACCTGATTTTATCTTATGAGCAGCATGTTGTGTCGTGCATAGAGAATATTCCTGAAAGTATAGGATTGGAAGAATTAAACAGAGATCAGTTGTTTATAGCCATTAAGAAACACAAAAAGGAAATCATTGAATCTGTACAACAATTTGCCAGATTAGCTTCAGAATTCAATATTCGGCATTTTCACTTTAATTATAACCCTGCTGTTAAGAAAATGATTTTGAAAGAGAGCAAGTTTAATGCTGATGTACCCACACCATCCGAATCTACTTCTAGAGGAACTGTAGAAAAAGGTGGCTATGTTGGAACAGAGTCACCAATTCCAACCATCTCTAAAGAATCTAAAATGATGGCTAGCAATGTTGCAACAGAGTCACGAATTCCAACCCTCTCTAAAGAATCTAAAATGATGGCTATCAATGTTGCAACAGAGTCAACAATTCCAACCCTCTCTAAAGAATCTAAAATGATGGCTAGCAATGTTGCAACAGAGTCAACAATTTCAACCATCTCTAAAGAATCTAAAATGATGGCTAGCAATGTTGCAACAATGTTAACAATTCCAACCATCTCTAAAGAATCTAAAATGAAGGCTGGCAATGTTGGAACAGAGTCACCAATTCCAACCATCTCTAAAGAATCTAAACAGAAGGCTGGCAATGTCGGAGCAGAGTCACCAATTCCAACCATCTCTAAAGAATCTAATAAAAAGGCTGGCAATGTCGGAGCAGAGTCACCAATTCCAACCATTCCTAAAGAATCTAAAAGAAGGCTGGCAATGTCGGAGCAGTGTCACAATTCAACCATCTCTAAAGAATCTAAAAAGAGGCTGGCAATGTCGGAGCTGTGTCAACAATTCCAACCATCTCTAAAGAATCTAAAAAGAAGGCTGGAAATGTCGGAGCAGTGTCAACAACTCCAACCATCTCTAAAGAATCTAAAAAGAAGGTTGGAAATGTCGGAACAGTGTCAACAACTCCAACCATCTCTAAAGAAACTAAAAAGAAGGCTGGAAAGTCGGAGCAGTGTCAACAACTCCAACCATCTCTAAAGAACAAAAGAAGGCTGGCAATGTCGGAGCAGTGACAACAACGTCGCCCACATGTCAATGTAAAGATAAAGTACAAAAGGACAACAACATCAGAAAAGAGTCACCTACAATTATCTGTGTGGTGTCATCGTTTGTAAACGTTCAAGTCATCTGACGACAACAATGATTGTTGTATTTCTGGAATTGTGGTTGTATCTCAAACACAACTAGTTCTGGCTGATTTTGACAACAAGTGTCTAAGCTGGTTCACATGAAGAAGAAGGAAATGATCAAGAGGCCTCTTACATCAAGTCCACGAGACGTAACTCTAATACCTCAGTCACAAGTGGCAGTGGTCTTTCCAGACCTAGAGGAGATTCAAATCTTCACTGCCGATCAGAATCTTGATTTCTGTAAAAGTTTAGATGTAGCAGGTAGATGTCATGGACTGGACTGTTCAGGGGACAAAATTGTAGTATCTTTCACCAGGCCAATAATGATTCCAGATACTGGATCTGATGGGTAATGTCCTTAAGACTATTCAACAAGATTCTTTAGACAAGATGCTGTTGTGTGTACCATCATATCTTACAATAGCTCCAGATCACAAACGCATCTATATAGATGATCAAAATAAAAACACCATTACCTGTAGTTGACTCCGAGGAAATTGTCCACTGGGTGTATAAAGATAAGGAGCTGGTGAATTCCTAATGGAGTTGCTATTGGAGAGAGCGGGCATCTCTACATCGGCAGCAAGAACAACCACACCATCCACGTGGTGTCTCCAGAAGGTGTGAGGATCGCTATCATACCTGTGAGCCAGTGTGGAGTACATATCCGCGGGCAGTATGCTACAGCAACTATGGACAGATGCTGTATACATATCCAGTAACAAACAAAGTAGCCAAAGTAACTTGATAAGTTTGCTTCTCTTTGCGGCAGTGATTGTGTTACTTGCACATCTTTTAACACTATTATCGTTACAAGTCAGTTACTTTGTCAGAATAATTCCTCTACCAAATGTTGCAGAAACTGTTGTATGTCTACCGCAATTTGAAAACTTCAGAAGTTCTAGTATACATTTATGTTGATATGTAGGGTAGTTACTTGACATTGACATGTCTACTCATTTCTGTGTTTTCAGTAACGTCTTGATCACATTCGTTTATGTGATACAATCATGACATTTGTGCGTGCTTATGTAATGCAGGTCAGCGCTCTCCAACAATCACCCATCCGTTCACCAGCCACGGTAACCGTTGCTTAACTACGCAACTTTGGAAGCCTCTTAAACCAAGTCGCTAAAAATTTAACCCAGAAGCAAGGCTGGTTGGAAGTGCTTATATTTCTATCTCTGTGTTATTAGAATTATCTTGTTAGTTATGCATCATAAATCATCAACTGACTGTTTTGTCTCAGATCAGTTTTATTTTCGTTGCTTGTATTTGAGAAACCCATCAGGATGTTCGAGGTTAGAGATCAATAAAACTGGTTTAAGCACCCCAGTCTATCCTTTGGCCTACTGACCGTTTCAAGGTGTTAACTGTTGGGTTTGCTCTGTTAGTACATGTCTCGCCACAGTTTTGTTGTACCTTGGTTACATTTTGTTGTAACTTTGTACATTTGACTGGCATGTGGGTACCTTTATCCAGTGCTTTTTCAAATTTTAATATATGATTCTAAGCTCATAGGACCATGTCACATTTTCTTACATATAAATAATGAAAAAATCACTGAATGCTTTGGATACAGAACACGTCTTCACGAAAAAGACAAACTTCAACAAATATCGACTCGTTTCGGGGAATTTCATACCTTACTATCAACAGAAGATATATTTGGGTCATGGGTTAATAAGAATAAACAAAACTGTTATGATATTGCTACATATACAGTTTAGTTAATTTAATGATTTTTTACGAATGATACTGATAAGCGACGTAATATTAAATACACACCACGAAAAACTGTGTGCAAATTTGAAATTAGAAAATTGTAAATGTTTACAATATTATGTAGTCTTTTTCAATTCTTGAATTTCATTTTGATGTCTAGAGATAATATATAATAAAGTAACAATTTTCTGTTTTGCATAGGGGATATTTAACATTTTTATTTAGTTGAATTTGTTATATTTATTATTATAATTATGTACATTTTCTTATAGGACCATCATGATATATACCTTAATATTTCCATTACAGCAAATACGTTTTATTATAATTGTGTACATTTTCCTACAAACCTTCATGGTATATACCTTAATATTTCCATTACAGCAAATTCGTTTAATTATAATTATGTACATTTTCTTTTAGGACCTTCATGGTATATACCTTAATATTTCCATTACACCAAATACGTTTTATTATAATTCTGTACATTGTATATATCTTTATGTTCAAGAAATTAACATTAGCATTTAAAGGTACAGTGCATTAACATGGTAGAATTAAAATCATCGTTCATATTTTAAAATGTATTGTTTTGCTACATTTCTAATCTATTTTCCATTAACACTTCTCAAAGTATTTGTATTTCATCGCCTATTCACATAAGTATTTCTTCATCAACAGTAAGTGTGTATGTGCTTGGCAATGGTTTAATGTATAATTATTCATTTACATTAATGCAAGAGTGTATTCTCTCATCTATATTAACAATCACCTGTTTATCACTTTCGTTCATTATACTTGTATATGATCTTGCAATTTTATCATTTTTTTATTAAAACAGTTTGAAGTATTTCTAACACATGTATATTTCATCATTTAATAGTGAAACCATGGTCAAAACAGTAATAAACAGGCCCTAGGTATAAAGTATTTCTAACACATATATGTTTCATCATTTAATAGTAAAACCATGGTCAAAACAGTTAATAAACAGGCCCTAAGTATAAAGTATTTCTAACACATATATGTTTCATCATTTAATAGTAAAACCATGGTCAAAACAGTTAATAAACAGGCCCTAAGTATAAAGTATTTCTAACACATATATGTTTCATCATTTAATAGTAAAACCATGGTCAAAACAGTTAATAAACAGGCCCTAAGTATAAAGTATTTCTAACACATATATGTTTCATCATTTAATAGTAAAACCATGGTCAAAACAGTCAATAAACAGGCCCTAAGTATAAAGTATTTCTAAAACATATATGTTTCATCATTTACTGATGTATGTGTTTTGATCATCAAACGTTCTTAAAATATTTGTTATTGTTTATGAATTGTCAATGTGATTTTATTCATTGTTTATTTGTATTACTTTTAGATGTTAAAATAGTGTTTTAAATGTGTTTATCAATTATCTTTATGTATTTCTTTCATTCATTGTTTATGTGACTTTCACCGTTTCTTTTGTTTATGATTGTAATTTTGACCTGGGTGGATATCTTTTTATTAATATTCTATATAAATGATGTGGTTCTGAATGTAATGTACATTCAACAATTGTGACTGAAGTGATCGACATGATCTTGTAATTGTCATGATCTTGTAATTGACATGATCTTATGATTGTCACGATTGACATGATCTTGTGGTTGACATGATCCTGTGTTTGACACTATTGACATGATCTTATGATTGTCACGATTGACATGATCTTGTGGTTGACATGATCCTGTGATTGACACTATTGACATGATCTTATGATTGTCACGATTGACATGATCTTGTGGTTGACATGATCCTGTGATTGACACTATTGACATGATCTTATGATTGTCACGATTGACATGATCTTGTGATTGACAAGATCTTGCAATTGACATGATTTGCATGATCTTGTGGTTGACATGATCCTGTGATTGACACTATTGACATGATCTTATGATTGTCACGATTGACATGATCTTGTGGTTGACATGATCCTGTGATTGACACTATTGACATGATCTTATGATTGTCACGATTGACATGATCTTGTGGTTGACATGATCCTGTGTTTGACACTATTGACATGATCTTATGATTGTCACGATTGACATGATCTTGTGGTTGACATGATCCTGTGATTGACACTATTGACATGATCTTATGATTGTCACGATTGACATGATCTTGTGGTTGACATGATCCTGTGTTTGACACTATTGACATGATCTTATGATTGTCACGATTGACATGATCTTGTGGTTGACACGATTGACATGATCTTGTGATTGACAGTGAAGGCAGCACTATATCTGCTATAATTGGGCACCATGTCCAGTTAAATGAAGTACTGTTGGTGGGTTAATAAACACAATACACAATGAAACAAACATTTAAAACATATTGTTTTGTTGTAGTTTGGTTTGAGATTTTTGAGGAGGTGGGGGATAGAGTAGACAGATAATTGGGTAAATGTATACTTCTTAAAGAAGTGAATGGATCTGTTATTTTGTCCCAATTTGGCCTAAATAAGCACTGACAATACTTATATATTTGTTCAGTAAATTGTCTCAATATACTTGCTCATTGTAATGGGTGTTATTTAAGCTCTAAGGTTATAAGTTAATTAATTAAAAATATTGAAGTTCTGATAGAATTTATCAATGTATGTGTTTGTTTTTCCTTTTTTTTAATACATAAGCTTACTAACTTCTCAAAGTGTATTTTGTTCCTTGAATTACAAATATGTATAATAAATAATTGTACTAACAGATGTTAATGAAATATTTTTATCTGTAAGTTGATTGTGTGTGAGTACTTGTTCATTATCTTTATGTTCTCAAGTTGTTAATTTGTGTTTCCTTACATTCAGACTGTTCACAAGACGTAAATAATGTTTAAGTCTTAAGTACTTTTGTCCATAACTTGAGTGTAAGTGTATTTGTAAATTTGCTCATTCTTTTTGTTCAATATTTTAAGAGCATTTATAAATGCAAACGGATAACTGTTATATTAGAGAGTGACTTTACCTAGTCCATGAACTTATGTCTGTTTGTGAATAACTTATTGTGCTTGTGTATTTGTTTGTTGACATTTAAGTTTATATTTGTTAGACAGGTCTGAATGAAAGTGCCTATATATTATTTTACTCATTACATTATTCATCCATCCGTCTCGCCAATGTAAGATCATGTTTATGAAAGTTATTTTTATGTATGGAACGAGTAAAAAGTAAATAAATTTCAAACGTTTTTGTGTTGTACATTGGAACCATTATCGTCACAAACTGCACTACAGTAGTAATACTTCTTCAACCTTCTCTTTCTCAACATGCCTATCTCCTGCCTCTCTCTTTGTCTATCTATGTGTTTATGTCACGCTCTGCTCTATCTTTGATTCTCTCTTCCTCACTGTCTCACTCTTTCTCTGCCTTCCTTCTCTCTCTCTCTCCCTCCCTCCCTCTCCCTCTCTATCTCTCCCTCTCTCTCTCCCTCTCCCTCCCTCTCTCTCTCCCTCTCTCCCCCTCTCTCTCTCTCCCCCCCTCTCTCTCTCCCTCTCTCCCCCTCTCTCTCTCCCCCTCTCCCTCTCTCTCTCTCTCTCTTTCTCTCCCTCCCTCTCTCTCTCCCTCTCTCCCCCTCCCTTCTCTCCCTCCCTCCCTCCCCCTCTCTCTCTCCCCCTCTCTCCTCTCCCCCTCTCTCTCTCCCTCTCTCCCCCTCTCTTTCTCCCTCCCTCTCTAACTATATATAACTACATATAACTATATATACATATAAATGAATATATATAACTAAAAATATAACTATATATATATTATATATATATATATATATATATATATATATATATATATATATATATATATATATATATATAGATATCTATATATATATATATATCTATATATATATATATATATAGATATATATATATATATATATATATTATATATATACTCAGCCAAAAAGAAACCTTACAGTGTATGTTTTTTCTTTTTTTTCAGTAACCAGATATCCGAATCTGGAAATGATTGTTGGACATGTTAAAGACATGCATATCCAACACAGATAGCATTTTGTTTTTATTGGTTATGTTTTAAATTTGTTTAAATACTGTTTTTTTCATTCATAGGGGTCAAAATTAAATTTATCAGTTTTTAATTGGTGACATTGAAACATTTTATGACGGATGCCGACCATTTCATTTGCATTTGAATCATGTTTGAGTATTCTGTTTTTGAAATCAATATCTGTTATGTCCACCGTTTGCTCTAATCAGTGTATCTACCCGTCGACGCATCGAATTGACGTAACGTTGTACGAGCCTATTGGGAAGGCTGTCCCATTCAATGATCAAGGCATTTGTCAACTGCTGGATATTTTGTGGAGCATGTATACTGCGAACGTTTCTGCCAAGCACGTCCCAGATATGCTCAATCGGATTCATATCTGGAGACATTGCTGGCCATTGCATGACGTTAACGTTGGATGCTGCCAAGTGAGCGCGTGTAATTCTTGCAGTGTGAGGACGGGCATTGTCATGTTGAAAAACAGCTGGAGCATTTCTCCTCAAGAAAGGAATAGCTTCTGCGTTTAGGACATTGTTGATGTATCTCTGGGCGTTTAAGTTGCCACGCAGAGCAATAAGCCTGGTTTTCTGTCCCCCCATTATCCCGCCCCAAACCATAACACCCCCACCGCCAAAACGGTCATGTTGTCTTACACAGACTGGAGCGAACCGTTCACCTTTACGACGATAAACGCGTCCACGGTCGTCGGCATGGCTTAGATTAAACCGTGACTCGTCCGAAAACAAGACAGTGTTCCAGTCACGTCGACGCCAGTTGCGGTGCGCACATGCCCATCCAAGGCGGGCGCGGCGATGGCGTAACGTAAGTATACCACCAGTATATGGACGTCGCGCTCTAATTGGGCGCCTTTGTGTGCGCAACCGATTGCGAATTGTCTGAGCACAGACGTTATACGCCGGTGCCGTCAACGTCGCGGGTGTGAACCTGTTACGTAAGTGCAATAGGACAATGGCGCGATCGTCCCTTTGGCTAGTTGCTCTTGGTCTACCCGACCTTGGACGATCGTGAACATCACCTGTATGCCTAAAACGCCTAACAAGATCATGAATTGTGGTACGGCTGCAATTAAACGTCCTACTAACGTCAACAACGGAAACTCCACCCTGGATCATTCCAATAGCCCGATTTCTCTCGGCCTCTGACAATCGCGGCATTGTAAAACCTGTCAATTTGAGATGTGAATTTATCTGTGCGCTTACTGAAGACATGTACGGTGTTTTGTAACAATGACTATCGGTTACCATACCGCGTGCACGAGGTTCACGTGCAAAAACTGAATTTTTACGCTCGCTTGAATACCACTGATACCATGAGTGCAATATGGTTAACGTGTAGAGTGAATCGATAGTAAAATGTTCTGACACATACATGTTTTGATTTAAATAAGATATATTGAAAATATCTTAATATTAAAAGTGTAAGGTTTCTTTTTTGGCTGAGTATATATATATATATATATATATATATATATATATATATATATATATATATATATATATATATATATATATATATATATATATATATATACAAAGAAAGGGACCCTAACTTCGACTAAGCAGTCAGTAGACAAAATTTTCTTTAAAAGCATAGTATTTTTTAAGCCCCCCCCCCCCCCCCTGGATCCATCCCGTGTTTCTTCTTGTCCATGTTGCACCAATACTGCAGATATATTTTCACCTGTTGAAGTTAGTTACGATGTGGATCTTTCTGGGGTATCTTAGACTCACCCAGCAAGCATCCTCGGATCACCTCGGCCATTTCACTAAATGAGAATTTTGTGACAGAAGGTCAAAACAAAGATGGCAGCTCGGATGACAGCTCGCTATAGTATGGTGTTTGTGAGATCCCTGAAATTCTACCACTAGTAGATTTCAATGTATATACCACGGATGACTTATATGAGATATATCCGGCGAGACATTTATTCATTTAAGGCCATCTTGAATGATTAAATCATACATGTATTTGGGTCCTATCAGCATGAGACATATGTATAGTTGATAACAGTTGTACATGGGTGAAAGTTTTCAGGATTATGCCTGATTTCAGGTTTCTGTGTGTCTGAAAATGGTTGATTTTCTATATTTTCCCTGTATAAATTGACACATTTTCAGAATTTCAGGTTTTTCATAATTTCTAACTTTCACCCATAGTTGTAACAGTTGTGAACATTTCTTTCTCTCTTGGATTGACTCGCACATAATACACAACACTATCGTACCATATTTAGTCTAGATAAGAAAGCAATGACGTACAAGATTGCATTCTTATCTTGTGCGATGTGTGTGTATGTATGCATGAATAAAGGTAAATTCCAGAACAAATACAAGCAAGTATGGCGAAATCGAGTAATAGGCTGAGTGGATAAACAAATCGGTATTTTACGGGTCAGTTAGTCCCAGGTGAGTACTGTATTTTAACCTTAAGCTCATTATTCAGTAATTAACTACTCTTTACTTGTGCACGAACCAAAACGTCGCATGTATAATCACATTTAGTACCAACAACAAAGTTTTAGAAGACATATAAACAGAAATTAAAATAAGTCGTTAAAATTCAATATAACATTCTAAATGTAGGTGACAGTTAAAATTAATTTCAAATTACCACTATTATAAGGCATATTTACTTGGCAAATATATATATCTTAGTGGATATATATATATATATATATATATATATATATATATATATATATATATATATATATATATATATATATATATATATATATATGTAGTAGTAGTTGTTGTTGTTTAATTCGTAGTGGTCGAGGTAGTTAAAACGTAGAAGCAGCAGCACAGCATGAGTAGTAGTAGTAGTGGTGGTGGTGGTGGTGGTGGTGGTAGTAGTAATAGTAGTAGTAGTGGTGGTGGTAGTAGTAATATAGAAGTAGTAGTAGTAGTAATTGTGGTAGTAGTAGTAGTAATCATAAATATCGTAGTGGAAGTAAATGTCGCTATTATTTTTATTAAACCTTTTTTTCTGTCTTCACTGATAAGGTATCATAAAAGATAGCATCGTTAGGTTCTACATAGTTTTATCTTTATTGCAACAATGACGATTGTGCTTAGTGTGCTGAATCAGGCCAAACATTGTTTCTGTCGGACCTGCGCTAATTACATGTATCACAAGAGTTTTAGACAAGAGACCACGAGCTGCTGGATGCTGAATGATACCTGCTCAATCAGAAGTAGAGACATGTGATTTCTGATCTGTCAGCTGACAAAGAATCGTCTAGAGAGTTTCTGGACACCCAGAGGACAACAGAAAGGCTTGTAGTGTTAGAGGATAATTAGAAGCAAGCCATCTGTCAGTGTTTCTATATGAACGATGAGTGTCACACTAAAACTTTAGAAGGTTACGTGAAATTCCGAACCGAAATTTTCACTATGGTTGAATAAATAGCGAGAAAGTAAGGCTAAGGGAAAAAAGACTGACACATTGAAGAAAGAAAACGAACATAAGTTATGGAGATGTTAGCTTAGGAAATAAAAAAAATATTCAGAAGATAGATCAAAGAACATATAGTGGATAACGTAGACAAGAAAGATCGCGGTGACACAGTAGTTGACGACAATGAAGTCTAGTGTTGTTGTTGTTACTGTTGTTGTTGTTGTTTGTATAGAGGTTAACACTAGCAGAAAGAGGGGACGCGTAGCGATGAGGGAGTGGGATGATAAGTTAAAAAAGATGGGAATAGAAAAATGAATAAAAATGAAAATATTACGATCAGGTTATTTTTAACCAAGTTTTCAAAGAAAATCCTGGTTATTAGATTGGTTTATGGCGAGCGGGCGTTCGGCCTAAAACAGGGGGTTTTCGGTCAATAACTTCAGTTTGGATAAACCAATCTTGCTGAAACCTTGAATAGAGCAATGTTGCATTAGGACCTAGCTTGGGATTGGATTTGTTACATCGTTGAGAACCTGGTTTCGTGGCATGGCCACGTTTCTTGTTAAATAAAATAAAATAAAATTAATAACTTTAATGCCAGTCCTCCTTAATTATATATGTAATCACATTCATTTACTATTCATACGTTATACTTAATGTCAAACTTATGATATATTTTTAATGTCACTATTATCAGGAGATTGTTGATTGTTTTCGATTTAGACTTTAAAAATCGTAAAATGTCCATAAATAATTATAAATGATTTGCTATGTAGACACGATGGCTTCAAATAAGAACCACTTTGATTTTTGTTGCTGTCCAACCTCACTTGTGACTTATTTAGGAATATAGAGATAAAGCAAGCCCGGATGAATATCAAAGCGTTTCTTATTTATAGAAATGACTTATTATATCTCTTTTCTCAGCTAAAAAAGAAACACGCTTCTTAACAAACTATTTGTTCACACACTTTGAGCTACTCTAATGCTATCACTTTAGGGTATGTTTTTTTGTGTGTG
This sequence comes from Sinonovacula constricta, assembly GCA_007844125.1. NCBI lineage: Eukaryota > Metazoa > Mollusca > Bivalvia > Cardiida > Solecurtidae > Sinonovacula > Sinonovacula constricta. The sequence goes on along the minus strand of CM017570.1, from coordinate 6,894,790 downwards.
TAAGTGTAGCACCATTCGGAGTTTCTTCAACAATGACCGCCTCATAACTCTAATGACTGGGTGTGTAAACTGAAAACTGAAAAATTGCAAAGATCAAGCATGCGCTGTATACTGTATATGGTTATATAGGCATAGGGATTATTCTAGAGCTCGAAAAGGGGCAGGGTGGCACAAAAAAGGGACAGGGTGGCACAAAAAAGGCGCAAGGTGGCACAAAAAAAGGCGCAAGGTGGCACAAAAAAGGGGCAGGGGCACAAAAAAGAGGCAGGGTGGCACAACAAAGGGGCAGGGTGGCACAAAAAAAGGCCACGGCACTTTCTAAGTTTATAAGTTTATAAACATAATAATAGTTTATTCATTCATATTTCTTGTCCATATAATTGTATTTTATTTCTTTATGAAGACATAATACATGTAAATAAATCAAATACATATTTATTTTTTTTTTATTTTTTTTTTTTGTAATTTATGTATTTTTGTTGATAAGTTGGGTATATCATTCAAAATCTTTGTACATTTCATAAAATTTCAGGATTCTAAGTAAAAGCCTTTCTCAAGAAAAAACGTATCCGAAATAAGGTTGTCCGAATTAACATACACGTTTACCGCTGATCGTCTGCAAAACTAATCAGGGTTGAAAAATTCCACTCCAAGTTGAGGTCGGGCGAGTAAGAAATTGCTGTAGCTAGTCCTACCGGGCGAGTGAAATTTCAGATCGTCGATATTTGTTGTTGAATAAAAGAAAATGTAATTATTTAATGGTGAACAATTTTGTACTCTACCACTACATTTTTAATGCCTCACGAAAGATGACCATTACATGCTTCTTACACCGACTAAATTGTTTGGGCCAATATCACAGTGTTTTGTTTGAGAACGGTCAAGGTCACCTCTGGTTAAGTTGACACGTTTCAATACACATCTCAGTCATTTTACTGGAATATTTGAGACATGCCGAAAGGATTGTCTTGGTAACTGACTGTCGATTTATACTGGTGACATGACTAGCCACCAACATCAAAGGAGGTGTACCGCTGCCAGAAATTGGCACATTACACATTATACAGTCCGAACAACACCAGGTGCACGTTACCTATGACAACAGCCTAGTTCCCAAGTTATTTCACTGATCAACTAGTGCGCTTACGGACATATTATTCGGCGAGAACACGACTTGCATACTTTATGTACTGTTTTCTTCGTTTTTTATCAGCTGGAGCGCGCCGCCTATATATGGAATGCTGAAAAAAATTTGCACATGCGAGCAGATGTCCTCGGATATTCTCGTTCTAGCCTCTCTCGGTAAATACAATATACGATAAATTTGCGTAACCGTGTCACATCCGGATATCAGCGCCGAATCTAACAGTGAATGACATTGACTGATTGATCACATTTCGACCAAAAAGTAAATGGGCGGTCTAAATAAGGGCAAACCGGTGCTGTTTGTAGGCATTTTAGGGGCAAAAGGGCGGGGCTTTAAAAGGGCAGGGCGGGGCTTAAAAAGGGCAGGCCGGAGCGCTATAATAATTCCTTATAGGCCACATGTGGGGTGTGTGGGCAGCTATTATTTGCATTTGTCTAAAATGCTGCTTGTTATCTTATCTTGTTATGTTAGTACGCAGGACACCAGACAAAGGAAATATTCTGAAATTGATTTACTTCCATTAATTCTGGGTACACATTTAATCAAACACTAGCTTGACTATTCTATTGATGATGAGAATTACACGTATATTACCTACCAGGACATCAGTATCGCTGTAATGCTACTAAGCTCATATCTCAATAAGCAGTGCACAAATTGGAATGTAACTTACCATATGGCTTTCCCATTTATAATTCCTACTGTTGTTATCAAGACTGATTGTTGCAAGTTGGATGTTGGAATCTGCGTGAAATCTACTCCTGATTTGACTTTTGTGAAAACCGTTTGGTGTCTAAACATGCAAGCCTTCTCTCCTTCATTTTTTCGCACTTGTGAACTTAATTAAATCATATTCGGCGCAAACCATACTGTTAAGAGGTGTTTGATTCCTTTCAGCCCAAGAGTGCAAAGCATCTGACGTGAAAAGGAAGTGTTACGCAATAGCAACATGGTACTGTGTGCCAACCAAGCGTGCCATTATAAGATTTAGAAGGTATGGCACATACTCCAATAATGTTTGGTGGCTTCCTTTAATAAGTTACCAGCAGATCTTCTTAACTTGCATTTAATGTTTACACACAAACACTAATACTGTAGGACCGGCCGCAATGGCTCAGGTGGTAGAGCGTCAGCTTGCGGATTGGGAGGTCGTGGGTTCAAAATCCCGGCCGGGTCAAACCAAAGACTTTAAAGTTGGTAGTAGTGGCTTCCCTCCTAACGCTCGGGGCTAAGGGAACAGCATTACGCCTGACTCGTCGGTGTCAGTATAATGGACCGGCCGGGTTCAGTCCTTGGGCACCTCATAAGTGCCCCTGTGCTATAATGATAGAAATGTCGCTGCACAGTATCGACAAAAATGCCGGCAAATCCCAAATCCCAATCCTAATACTGTAGAAGCTAAGAGTTAAAGTTGTAATATGGTGTACCCGATTGCTTTTAACAGTTAGTGTTTTCTTGTAACAGATGTAAACTGTTTCAGTCTGCTTATTCCTTTTATTACTTCGCTTTTGTTATGGCCAACATTTGCAACCATGTATGTATTTGTTATTTATTTTGAAGTAATACCAATCTTAAAGGTAATCCTGTTTTTTAACTAGCTCTTATATTTTCAGCCAACATGGAGGTATCCGGCGCCAGGGGAAGAGTGATCAAGGAAGACAACTCTGACCATGATGACAACACATGTGACCAGTGTGAAGAGTCGGGACTGTTCGTTGTTGCCTCGGGATTCTGCCAGACCTGCAACGATTTTTTGTGTAGTGTGTGCATCAAACACCACAAGAAATTTCGGGGAACCAAACATCATGCCTTGCTAGAGGATGACGACATACCCCAACAGAAGCCAGCTCAAATTGATGCGGAACGCTGTCCTATACATACAGACAGAGCGGTGGAGATGTATTGTTTGGATGAGGATCTCCTGGGATGTACACTGTGCTTCTCTATTGGACACAGAACCTGTCAGAATGTGGACATGATTTCAAATATGTCAAAGGATGTTGAGTTTTTGGAAGAGTTGACAGAGATACAAGAAGCGTCAGAAAAGCAGAAGTCATTTTCCAATCACTTCAGAGAGTTAGTTAATGAGTTACGTTGTAGAAATGACAATTGCCACGATAAATGCATAGAACGATACCAGGAACTTAAATCAGAGATGATGAACTTGCTGGAGAAACTTGGGAATAATGTATCCAAAAGAGCAGATAAGATGAGAAAACAGAACAACGAAAAGCTTGAAATACTGATGGACCTCATTTTATCTTATGAGCAGCATGTTGTGTCGTGTATGGAGAATATTCCTGAAAGTATAGGATTGGAAGAATTAAACAGGGATCAGTTGTTTATTGCCATTAAGAAACACAAAAAGGAAATCATTGAATCTGTACAACAATTTGCCAGATTAGCTCCAGAATTCAATATTCGGAATTTTTACTTTAATTATAACCCTGCTGTAAAGAAAGTGATTTTGAAAGAGAGCAAGTTTAATGCTGATGCACCCACACCATCCGAATCTACGTCAAGTGGATCTGTAGAAAACACTGGCAATGTCGGAGCAGTGTCACCAATTCCAACCATCTCTAAAGAATCTAAAAAGATGGCTGGCAATGTTGGAACAGAGTCACCAATTCCAACTATCTCTAAAGAATCTAAAAAGATGGCTGACAATGTCGGAGCAGAGTCAACAACTCCAACCATCTCTGAAGAATCTAACAAGAAAGCTGGAAATGTCGGAGCAGAGTCACCAATTCCAACCATCTCTGAAGAATCTAACAAGAACGCTGGAAATGTCGGAGCAGTGTCACCAATTTCAACCATCTCTAAAGAATCTAAAAAGATGGCTGGCAATGTTGGAACAGAGTCACCAATTCCAACCATCTCTAAAGAATCTAAAAAGAAGGCTGGAAATGTCGGAGCAGTGACAACAATTCCAATCATCTCTAAAGAATCTAAAAAGAAGGCTGACAATGTCGGAGCAGTGACAACAACGTCGCCCACATGTCAATGTAAAGATAAGGTAGAAAAGGACAACAACTTCAGAAAAGAGTTACCTACAATTATCTGTGTGGTGGCATCGTTTGTAAACGTCAAGTCATCTGACGACAACAATGACTGTTGTATTTCTGGAATTGTGGTTGTATCTCAAACACAACTAGTTCTGGCTGATTTTGACAATAAGTGTCTAAAGCTGGTTCACATGGAGAAGAAGGAAATGATCAAAAGGCCTCTTACATCAAGTCCACGGGACGTAACTCTAATACCTCGGTCGCAAGTGGCCGTGTCTCTTCCAGACCTAGAGGAGATTCAAATCTTCACTGCCGATCAGAATCTTGATTTCTGTAAAAGTTTATATGTAGCAGGTAGATGTCATGGACTGGACTGTTCAGGGGACAAAATTGTAGTATCTTTCACCAAGCCAATAATGATTCAGATACTGGATCTGATGGGTAATGTCCTTAAAACTATTCAACAAGATTCTTCAGACAAAATGCTGTTGTGTGTACCATCATATCTTACAATAAGGCCAGATCATGAACGCATCTACATAAGTGATCAAAATAAAAACACCATTACCTGTATTGACTCCGAGGAAATTGTCCACTGGGTGTATAAAGATAAGGAGATGGTGAGTCCTAATGGAGTTGCTATTGGAGAGAGCGGGCATCTCTACATCGGCAGCAAGAACAACCACACCATCCACGTGGTGTCTCCAGAAGGTGTGAGGATCGCTATCATACCTGTGAGCCAGTGTGGAGTACATTATCCGCGGGCAGTATGCTACAGCAACTATGGACAGATGCTGTACATATCCAGTAACAAACAAAGTAGCCAAAGTAACTTGATAAGTTTGCTCTCTTTGCGGCAGTGATTGTGTTACTTGCACATCTTTTAACACTATTATCGTTACAAGTCAGTTATTTTGTCAGAATAATTCCTCTACCAAATGTTGCAGAAACAGTTGTATGTCTACCGCAATTTGAAAATTTGAGTAGTTCTAGTATACATCTATGTTGATATGTAGGGTAGTTACTAGACATTGACATGTCTACTCATTTCTGAGTTTTCAGTAACGTCTTGGTCAAATTTGTTTATGTGATAACAAACTCATCAAATCTATGCGTGCTTATGTAATGCAGGTCGGCGCTTTCCTGCGGTCACCCATTCGTTCACCAGCCACGGTAACCGTTGCTTAACTACGCAACTTTGGAAGCCTCTTAAACCACGTCGCTAAAAATTTAACCCAGAAGCAAGGCTGGTTTGAAGTGCTTATATTTCTATCTCTGTGTTATAAGACTTATCTTGTTAGTTATGCGTAAATCATTGGCTGGACTGTTTTGTCTCAGGTCAGTTTTATTTTCCTTGCTTGTATTTGAGAAACCCATCAGGATTGGTGAGGTTAGAGATCAATAAAACTGGTTCAAGCAACCCAGTCTGTCCCTTTGTCTACTGACCGTTACAAGATGGTAACTGTTGGGTTTCCTCTTTTAGTACATGTCTCGCCACATTTTTGTTGTAACTTGGTCACATTTTGTTGTAACTTTGTCCATTTGACTGGCATGTGGGGTACCTTCGTCCACTGCTTTTTTAAATTTTAAAATGTGTTTCTAAGATCATAGGACCATGCCACATTTTCTTACATATAAATAATGAAAAAATCACTGAATGCTCTGGATACAGAACACGTCTTCACACAAAAAAAACTTCAACAAATATCGGCTCATTTCGGGGAATTTCATACCTTACTATCAACAGGATATATTTGGGTCTTGGGTTTGAATCCCACCAGAAGCAAACTTTTTATTATCATATTATTAATTTGTTAATAAGAATAAACAACTGTTATAATATTGCTACATATACAGTTTAGTTAATTTATTGATTTTTTACGAATGATACTGATAAGCGACGTAATATTAAATATACACCACGAAATACTGTGTCCAAATTTGAAATTAGAAAATTGTAAATGTTTATAACATTATGTAGTCTTTTTCAATTCTATAATTTCATTTTGATGTCTAGAGATAATATATAATAAAGCAACAATTTTCTGTTTTGCAATGGGGATATTTTACATTTTTATTTAGTTGAATTTGTTATATTTATTATTATAATTATGTACATTTTCTTATAGGACCGTCATGATATATACCTTAATATTTCCATTACAGCAAATACGTTTTATTATAATTCTGTACATTTTCCTTAAAAACCTTCATGGTATATACCTTAATATTTCCATTACAGAAAAAACGTTTTATTATAATTCTGTACATTTTCTTATATGACCTTCATGGTATATACCTTAATATTTCCAATACAGCAAATACGTTTTATTATAATTATGTACATTTTCCTATAGGACCTTTATGGTTTATACCTTAATATTTCCATTACAGCAAATACGTTTTATTATAATTATGTACATTTTCCTTTAAAACCTTCATGGTATATACCTTAATATTTTCATTACAGCAAATACGTTGTATTATAAGTCTGTACATTGTATATACCTTAATGTATAAAGATATAAAGATTAGAGTTATAATTGTGAATGCTTCACAAAGACGTAAAATGGCCAATGCATAAACAAAAAGGGGTTAAAGTGTACTATCTCATTTACTGATGTATGTGTATTTGATCATCAAACGTTCTGAAAACATTTGTTATTGTTTATGATTTGTCAATGTGATTTTATTCATTGTTTTTTTGTATTATTTTTAAATGGTGTCTGTTAAAATATTGTTTAAATGTGTTTATCAATTATCTTTATGTATTACTTTAATTCACTATTTATGTGACTTTCACCGTTCCTTTATTAATATTCTATAAAAATCATCTGGTTCTGAATGTCATGTACATTCTACAATTTTATCAGGCTGCTTTAAAATATACAGAGATTACTGTATGTTTATACTGTATGTTCATACAATGTACATATTATATATTAAACATTTAAGACTATTATTTATTAAATATTAATTGTTGAACATTTGTTCTAAATGCAAATGGCTAGTCATTAATTATCTATTTCCTTTGATATACATGATCTTGTGATTTACATGATCTTGTAATTGTCATGATTTGTATGATCTTGTGAATGACATTATTTACGTGATCTTGTGATTGATACAATGAACATGGTCTAGTAATTGACATGATTTGCATGATCTTGTAAAAGATATGATTACGTAATTTTTTTATTGACATAATTAACATGGTCTTGTAATTGACTAACCTGATTGACATGAACTTGTGATTGACGTGATTAACATGATCTTGTGATTGAAATATCTTGTGATTTACTCGACGATTGGCATGATCTTGTGGTTGACATGATCCTTTGACTAACGTGATTGTCATGATCTTGTAATTGACATGATCTTATGATTGTCACGATTGACATGTCCTTGTGGTTGACACGATTAACATGATCTTGTGATTGACATTGAAGGCAGCACTATATCTGCTTCAAGTGAACAACATGTCCAGATAAGTGAAGTACTGTTGGCGGGATAATAAACACAATTAACAAACATTTAAAACATTTAAAACAGATTGTTTTGTTGGTGTTTGGTTTGGGGGTTTTAAGGGTATGGGGGTAGAATAGACAGATAATTGGGTTTTTTCATTCCAAATTGGCCTAAATAAGAACTGAAATTACTTATTTATTGACATTCAATTACTGAGTCATTTTTTGTTTGTTCAGTAAATTGTCTCAATTTACTTGCTCATTTAAATGGGTGTTTATAAGCTTTAAGGTTATAAGTTAATTAAAAAAAAATGAAGTTCTGATAGAATTTATCAATTTATGTTTTGTTTTTCTATTTCTTTTAATACATAACCTTACTAACTTCTCAAAGTGTATTTTGTTCTTTGAATTACAAAAATGTACAATAAATAATTGTGCTTACAGATGTTAATGAAATATTTTATATGTAAGTTGATTGTGTGTGAGTACTTGTTCGTCATCTTTTTGTTCTCAAGTTGTTAATTTGTGTTTCCTTACCTTCAGTCTGTTCACAAGACGTAAATAATGTTTAAGTCTTAAGTACATTTGTCCATAGCTTGAATGTTATTATATTTGTTCATCAATTTTGTGTGTGAATTTGCTCATTCTTTTATGTTCATCAATTAAGTGCATTTATAAATGCAAATGGATATCTGTTATATTAGAGAGTGGCTTCACCTAGTCCATGAACTTATGTCTGTGAATAACTTAAGTGTATTTGCTTTGTTGATATTTTAGAGTATATTTGTTAGACAGGTCTGAATGTAAGTGCCTATTAATTATTTAACTCATTACATGGCGGAAAGATTATTCATCCGTCTCGCCAATGTAAGATCATGTTTATGAAAGTTATTTTTATGTATGGAAGGAGTAAAAATGAAAAAAATTCAAACGCTTTTGTTTTGTACAAAACTACATTGGAACCATTACTGTCACAAACTGCACTACAGTAGTTAGACTTCTTCAACCTTCTCTTTCTTAACCTGCCTATCTCCTGCCTCTCTCTCTCTCTCTCTCTCTCTCTCTCTCTGTCTCTCTCTCTGTCTCTCTCTCTGTCTCTCTATGTGTCTCTCTGTGTGTCTCTGTCTCACTCTGCTCTATCTTTAAATCTCTCTCAATGACTGTCTCACTCTTTCTCTCCCTCCCATCTCTCCCTTTCTCTCTCTCTCTCCCCCCCTCTTTCCTGGCAGGTTGTGCCATTTACAAAGGACATAGTTGAAAAGATGGAGCTGAAAAACATAGAGTTCATTTGTTCATAGCCATTAAAAGAAACAACACACATATGATGGAATCTGTTAAAAAATTTGATGAATTTACTCAAAATTGTATATTTAAGAATTTTATTTCAGCCATAATCCTACTGCTAAAGAAGTAGTTTTCAAAGAAAGCAAGGTCAGAGTTGTGATGACCGATCAACCATATGAAAATACATCTTATGAGGAAATTAATAAAAAAAATGTGATGTCGGGTCACAGAAACCAACACCATCCGCTTCTTCATTAAAAGGACCTTTGAAAAAAAGGCAGCAATGTCGGAGCAGCGACATATGTGTAAAAACTGGTAGACATGACTAGAAAGGAAATTACCAAAAGACAACATCTAGCGTCACGTCCTCGGGATGTAACTTTGATACCCGATTCCCGAGTTGCAGTGTCTCTTCCAGACTTCCACCTGATTCAAATCTTCACTGCCGATCAGAATCTTGATTTCTGTAAAAGTTTTTATGTAGCAGGTAGATGTTATGGACTGGACTGTTCAGGGGACAAAATTGTAGTATCTTTTACCAGGCCAATAATCGGAATCTAGATATTTGTCAATGTTTACGGACAGCGGGCAGATGCCTCGGACTAGACTGTCTGGGGGATAATATTGTAGTATCTTTCACGTGGCAAGTAATGTTTCAGATACTGGATCTGATGGGTAATGTCCTTAGGACTTTACAACAAGATTCTTCAGACAAAACGATGTTTCGTGTACCTTTATATCCTACATCGCAGAGTTATGAAAATGCAAAATAACTGCACTCCTATGCTTAATAATAGACTGACCCATTTAGACCGGAAGAGATCATTTGATTGAATTCAATTGCTTCCAAAGTTGTGACATTTACTATAGAGTAAAGAACAAATTCATTTAGTGTCGTGTAACATATGAATGGAGCAAAGATGTCGTTATAGTTAATGTTGTGAAGAACGGCGCGTTGAAATTTCGGTCATTATTAATCTTTGGTGAATATCAAAAATAAATTTGAGTCATTTGAAATTGTTTATATGCTATATGTTTATGAATGATTTGTTTACATTGCATTTTTCCACGATGCACTTTGGACAAATCAAAATAAAATTCTCTTCTGTCCTGCTGTTTGTATTCGGACCTTTCCCTTTGCGTCCAAAGACAATTTATCACTGCATAATCTGGTTTTGTGCTTTATAAAGTGTATTCTTAATTACATTTTTTTGACGTAGTAAGGGATTAAAACACGTGTACTTGGGTAGTTTTAGTTTTATTTTTGGTTGTAGAGTTACAAATAGAGTTGTTGGATTGCAGACCTCTTTCATAATTAGGATAACCCTCCTTTTTTACTCTATTCTCTTATAGAAGCTGGAAACCATCTCACTTGTTTCGTAAATAGACAATTCCTTCCTGTTTACGGTATATTTATAATTAATAACTATTTGCTATTAATCTAGTTAACGTACAGCCGTGATACTCAAAATGTGAAGTATTTTTTTTATTTTATTTTATTACCTCTTTCTCTATAGCTGCACATCTTCTTATTACATTTATGACAGGTGTTATGTCCCAGCTGTATGATTAAGCATGTGTCGACATATATCCAAGGGAATTTTCCTCCTGCAGACCTGAACAAGTATGTCTTGGTCCATGACGTAAACAGTAAAATAGGAAGAAAAATGTGCAGCCAGTCCAGGATTCGAACCCGGGACCTTCGTTAACAGGGTGTATGCTCTACCGACTTCCTCTATCAACCTGTTACATACAAACATGTCATTCCCATGGTTCTTTAGTTTGTGCCCTGACAATCTAGGCAGTCAGATTAAACCCTCTCTGGTCCAACTCATGAATGCTGGGTATGATATCTCTGTGTTTCTGCTAATCATAACCTCTTCACAAATTGCAACCCTAAAAAACAAATATGGGAAAAGTTAAAGATCAAACACGCAGATTGGGTATAATTTAGCAGTTTATGTATTGGGGATATCACCAAATGAAGTCTACTCCAGCAACATAGATGAGCACTGCCAAATCCTCACTGACAAGGTACTGTCCATTGCAAGGAAGGCAATTCCAGAATGCAAAAAATAATAGTAGAAGAAACATGTACCATGATGGGATGAAACTTGTTCTGAGGCAAATAAGGGGCGCAAAATAGCTTTAAACAAATAAAAAAGAAATCCATGTCTTAACAAATATGATCTATATATGGACGCATGCGAAGCACTAGGTCTTTGTTCTTACAAGCCAAAACGGAAAACCGGAAAAAATGCTGTCAACATTAACAAAGCCAGTAAGATGGACGTTTGGCGCAAAATCCTCAGAATTCGGGGAAATTTATTCAACCCTATACCTTTCTTACAAAAAAGCCATCGTCAATCACCATCAGTTATGAAGCAGATATGCTTATTTCTCAATATGAGGATGTCTCCTAGGATTCGAATATAGAACAAACGCAAGGCAAACTTTCAGACCAAGTTCAAATCAGAACAAAATCTACTGCAAGAACCGGGTGAAAACAGACCATCTTTAAATAAAAGCTTCTCAATTTTAACAAATTATCAGAACAAGGAATAATACTGACACTATACTAAACCTAATCTGAACCTATGGATCCAACTTTTAACCAAATACGAGACTAGTGAGAATAGCCAAGCACACCATCTACAAGAGAAATACACCACAAAATAAAATCCCTCAATCATCCCTCAGAGCCCTATCAGCCTCACATCCTGAACATGCAGGCAAATTACTCGAGGGGATAGTGAAGCTTCGTTTAGAACACTTTTTGCAAATAAATATAAAATAATCAATCCTATTCAATCAAGCAGGAGACTAGACTAGACTTTAGACTAGTTCACACGGCTACAATACGCTGTCGCCCAAGCTGAAAATCGGAGTGTTGTAGCCATCTTTCTTGACCCGCATTCTCTACAAACCAAGGAATATGGGATAACAGGCATACATGTATCTGAAGGCCTTTTTGAAAAACAGAACTATACAAATTTAAGAAGACGGGGAGCTCTCTAAACCCGAAAAATTGGTGAGAGACACACCACCCCACCCACACCCTCTTGATGTTAACATTCAAGAATCATATATCTGATATCTGACAGCATTAAAAGATGTTATTTGAACCTGAAGATGCTGAGAATGCTAAAAGGGATCAGACAGTAGCCTCCATTTGTACTGGTCCTTAATTCGTCATAGAATACGAGAGTCAAATCTATATCAGTGCATATACTCAGTTACAAAAATTAGTCTGCCTACAGAATAAAGCCCTCGGAATAGAATTGGATGCCCTTAACAACGTTCAACGCCATATATTAAAACAAAAAGCCAGAATGCCCCCTTCCCGCGTCCCCACCATGCCAGGAGGGAGGAGCAGCAAGTCAGATTCTGGACCTGAGTCCGGTCAAAACCAAAAAATTCTTGTGAACCAAATCCTCGGCAACGGTTACTACACCCGCAATAAAATAGCCAAATCAGTACAACAAACTTTACCTGTTGGGGCCACAGTTTAGGACCGAATAGAGGAGTACGGTGTACGGGGGGGGGGGGGGGCTGCACTGTAGCGGAAATGGGTCATATGCATAGAGCAGTTCAGGTAAGACTGCCCCATTCAAATAAGGGCAACAACACTGGAATTTTCATACACAAATTACTCAGATTGGTTAATATATACATTGCATATATATAAGATCCAAATACTGGCATTGAGGCTTATACCATTGTCATACCCAGTCAAAATTATCTACACATTGATAGAATTGCTGATTAGACTTCAATCTTTAAGGCAGAATTAAACGCCACAATGCTTGCCTTATACTGTGTACTTAGACAAAACACAAACACATCTGTCATTCCTTGGGACACATCAATCAAATTTGATAACAGCATATCCAGACCAGACCTCTGAAGTAAAATTAGAATGGTTATTCACCTTCGTCCTGAGAAGGGTCACAATGCATGGTGAATCAGGTAGAATCTCTGGCAGCGATCGTGCCGAAGCGGCAGCCAAAGAAGGCCTTTGTATCTCAAATCGCCATTTTGGTTAATCTAGATCTGAAATTCACTTTAATGACTAATCAAATTTCTTAAAGAAATGGGGAAATAAAACAGTCTTAGAAAATAGTACACTTAATAATAGCACACCCCTACCTGCTCGTACCTTGCATACATTCAAGAAATATCCGAATCAAAGCATCAGTAGATTAGGAACAGCTAAAATATTACTACCTGGTAGTTCATGGAAATACTTATTGACTCTAGATCCTATGAGTCCTATTTGTAATTCCAAGGCTTTTTTTTCGCTGCCAGGGAAAGTGGCCCATTCCTTTTAATTTTGGGGAAAATAGGGTGATTTCTGCCTTAAAGGGGAATCAAAAATATGAGGTAAAGCTACATTTTGGGGAAAAATGCATGGTTTTAAAGAAAGTTTCTAAGGGCAAGGCGCCCGTAAACGGCTCCTACTAAAGAAGAAAAGAAAAGCCCTGAATTAATATAACAACGATGAGTCACATTTTCTGCTGCAGTGGTGGCTAAAAAGGAAATTATTGGAAGAAGTATTTATCCATTAGTCTTCCACTAGACCTGCAAAATCTTCTATTTCTACCATAGAAACTTGAAAATAAGTCTTTCCGATACCTAAGCAAATACATAATAACTATGATATGCTTGGAGAATAATAATTTCTATAACGATAAATCGTATACCTAAATAAAATAAAAATGAACGGATGGATGTCCTGCTGCTTTTCAATGTAATGAAATTTGGTTAAATTCGGTCGACAGGCGTGTAATCAGATGGTTAAATGTGGTCGACAGGCGTGTAATCAGACGGTTAAATGTGGTCGACAGGCGTGTAATCAGACGGTTAAATGTGGTCGACAGTCGTGTAATCAGACGGTTAAATGTGGTCGACAGGCGTGTAATCAGACGGTTAAATGTGGTCGACAGGCGTGTAATCAGACAGTTAAATGTGGTCGATAGTCGTGTAATCAGACGGTTAAATGTGGTCGATAGTCGTGTAATCAGACAGTTAAATGTGATCGACAGGCGTGTAATCAGACGGTTAAATGTGGTCGATAGTCGTGTAATCAGACGGTTAAATGTGGTCGATAGTCATGTAATCCGACGGTTAAATGTGGTCGACAGGCGTGTAATCAGACGGTTAAATGTGGTCGATAGTCGTGTAATCAGACGGTTAAATGTGGTCGATAGTCGTGTAGTCGTGTAATCAGACGGTTAAATGTGGTCGATAGTCATGGAATCAGACGGTTAAATGTGGTCGATAGTCGTGTAATCAGACGGTTAAATGTGGTCGACAGGCGTGTAATCAGACGGTTAAATGTGGTCGACAGGCGTGTAATCAGACGGTTAAATGTGGTCGATAGTCATGTAATCAGACGGTTAAATGTGGTCGATAGTCGTGTAATCAGACGGTTAAATGTGGTCAACAGGCATGTAATCAGACAGTTAAATGTGGTCGACAGGCGTGTAATCAGACGGTTAAATGTGGTCGATAGTCGTGTAATCAGACGGTTAAATGTGGTCGATAGTCATGTAATCAGACGGTTAAATGTGGTCGATAGTCGTGTAATCAGACGGTTAAATGTGGTCGATATTCGTGTAATCAGACGGTTAAATGTGGTCGACAGACGAGTAATCAGACGGTTAAATGTGGTCGACAGTCGTTGAATCAGACGGGTCCACACCAGAATCGAACTGATATCTCATTTATGAATTGCACGGACCTAACACCTACACAGCCGATTACAAACTTTAGATTTGTTTATGTTTAAATCTCTATGGATTCTTTTTTGACTTATTTAAATGATTTAATTTGCATACATAAAATATAAGTTGACAGCAATACATTAATCTGTCCAGTGGAAATAAGAAGCCCGAACAGAGCAACCCACACGTATTTTTCCAAGTGATAGACACACACACACACATACGCACGCACGCACACATACAATTTGATACTGCTACTAAATGTTCTACTTACCTTCTCATATACTATTCTTACATCTTAATAGCCCCATACTTTAATGTATGGGTCTTCCGGGCGAAGTCACCACCACAGAGTCGAGAGTTTCGGGTTTGGGTCGGGGGAAGTTTGGAGGGACCGTCTCCGCAAACGCCGCTTAACAAAATAATTACATGTACATGGAGATAATCCAAAATGGCGATTTGAGATACTAAGGCCTTGTTTGGCTGCCGCTTCGGCACGCTCACTGTCAGTGATTTTACATGATTCACCATGCATTGTGACCCTTCTCAGAACGCTGGATAACCATTCTAACATGTAATTACAAAATAATTATTAGGGGCTCAATTTACGCCAAAAACATGCATCCTGTGTAGAATCTAGCAGGGCCTGTCCGGATCAGCTCCTGACCGTGGCTCGAAGAGAATCGACCTGGGGATCGCGGGAAGTTGGGAGGACTTGTCGCTGCAGATCCCCTGTTTAAATCCCTAAATTTTAAGTGCATGTAATATAATACTGCGACTATTAAAGTGCCACGTTCATCCCATGTTCAACCTTTTATATTTTATCCGTGATTCACATTGAATCACTGTTAACGACTTATGTTGGGCTAATCGAATCAGCCATATACCCCTCAGTCCATCGAGACTGGACGCGGGGGCGGGTGGAAGTCGGAATAGTTTTTTCCCGCATAGCCAGGGAGACCAAGCAAAACTCACGCAGACACATATCCTATTCGATTCCTGACGGCATCTGGTCGCAGAATACATGACAAGATTGAAAAAAAAATTCTGGGAACTAATGTTTTTAAGTGACAGAAGCTTTGGAATTTATTTTTAAACCTTTTTCACATTAACAAGGAAAAACAACGACAACACTGAAACAAATAGGCTTGCTTCAGTTTAAACTTGCTAATATAAATTTGTTTACAATCATTTTCTGAGGTAAAATTGGACATGTTTGTATAATAAGAAGACCATGATAGCCATTAATCGCCCACCTGAATACACGGGCTTTAGTAGGCTCATATCAAATGTCACGTGATAAGGAGTTTCTTAGAAATCTTTGGTGAAGATTGGGTCATAAATGCGGCCTCTAGCGGGTTAACAGGGTTGTTCTTATATTTGACATAGTGACCTTTTTTTAAAGCCTACGTGACCTAGTTTAACACTCATCCATTCATGCAGACAAACATTCTGGCCAAGTTTGGTAAAGATAGGACCATAAATGTGGCCTCTAGTGTGTTCACAAAGTTTTTCTAAACTTGGACACAGTGACCTAATTTTTTGACCCAACGTGACCCAATATCAACTCGTTCAAGAGTTCATGCAGTCGAACATTTCGACCAAGATGGTTGGTTGGTTGGAACTAGTTTAACGAGGGTCAGCACATCCTTTCGGATTTTATCGTGACCCCGCCATGTTGCCCATGCATGGCTTGAAAGTTATTGTCCTGAAGTATGGTCTAAAATGAGCCCTTAGGCGGTACATAGTTCATGTACCCGTTCAAAAGGGTGAAATGGATTTCTTTGATTTTGATCCAATGTGGTGTGGGGGTGAGCTAGGTTGCTTGTGAATTCCACAGCCTAATCTAATGCTCCCCCATCAAAACAATGGGCCGTGTTATGATCTCAAATAGAGATTTCGCTTTGTAAACTGAAGAAAGTACCTCCTGTATGGTAAACCTCTTTCCTTGCGAAAAGAAGGGGTAGGGATGTGGTTTACTTTTATGGATACTGATAGCCGAGTCGATAGTTATTGTGTGTTAGATTGGTTATTTTGCAACAATATTTGATGTCTGGACGCCTGGGGCCCGACCGCCCACTAAAACATTTCCTTCCTTTACGTACGTGTTGCATATAGCAAGGGAAATGTCCCCAGCTGTTTGTGTACGGCAATGATCGCCTACACATAGTTACGTGTTATAACACTCACTAAGGATTGTATGTATGTAGGCGTTCATTATCTTATCGGAGACTTTACACAATAGCACATGTACATTTTTCCACATGGACATGGAGTACATAGAACAGGGTTAGGCTAATAAATATGGATGTGTTACATGTTGTACATAAGTAGAACCCTTTATTATGTAGTTAAATTCTCAATATAGTGATGTACATGACCGATTACTCAGATTCCCTGCAATTCATCATAATTGTTGACTGAGAGGTATTTTTAGGTGTTAAGAGCGGGTGTTGATGTTTTTTCACGGGCCCTTATGGGCCATTGTTTATTCTCTTAATGTCCGCGGTTATCATTTTTTCTGTTGTTTGATTTGGATATGACATCGGTTGTATATTTTGTTATCTGTGTTTATGTAGGTGCTATATCATTAAATATATCTAATGTAATTTATTTCTTCTAAGTAATTAAAGAGCACGTTTTAATTAATGTCTGGAAGCCCTATGTTTATGTTAAGTGTTTGTTCTAGTTTATGTTTGTGTTGGGTTATTGTATGTTGCCTATACTGGAATATAACTTGATTGAAAACTTCCCCCGTCCAGCAATGTGGACCATTTCTTAGTCTAACTTTATTTTCGTCACCTAGGTAGCTGAGTCCTGGTCTGAGTCTAGTGTGCATTACATCACAGGCTATATTATGATGGTGCTTTTTTACTGGCTTAATGTAAAGCTGTAAGTTTCTTTGATACTCAGGCCGATTTTTAGTGGGATGCCATGAGAGGTCTTTTTCGCTCTTTTGTCAGCAGTTTCATTGCCTACAATTCCTACATGACTTGGTATCCAGACAAGACGTATTTCTGTTCTGTTATACTTTTGTTATGGCACTTATGTTTTGTTTGATTACTTTTGGCCTGTTCGTTCCTTAAATTTGCTGAAGAGCTTAAAATGCTCTAAGCAAGTCGGTTTACAAGTCTACAGTGCAGTTGTTTAATTTGTTCTTATGTACCCATGCCACATCTTCCTTAATTTCCTTCTCACTCGCCTGTGAAAACTGAGTGACGATGGTCTTTTTTCATTTTAGCATGTGTTTTGATAAGTTTTTTTACTTTTTGTACAAAGAGCGGAAGTACAAATTTTCCGAGTGCAAATGTTTCACCTGAACTTTTGCCAACATTCTTTACTTTGTATGTGATTAGCATATTTGCAAAGAATGCGTTAAATTTGTTAATCTTGGCCTCAAATTACATTATGTATAAATATTTCAACATTATAAATCGTACATAACAAGCTGCAATGTGGTTATGTTGAAAGTAGGCCGCCATTTTAATGTTGAAAATGTGAAGGTCGCATACTGCATTGTGGGACTGTTGTCCTTAGTTACCGTAGCAAACATAAATGTTAAGCATTACATTGCACTTGATGATGTTGTTGTATTTCTGCTATTTTGGTGTTCATTTGTGCAGTCAAATCGTTAAAGTTGCCATTTTTTGGTTAGTAAAGATCTTTGTGCATGTTTTGCAATAGTTTTAGCAGTTAGCCTAGTTTTCTAGAGCCCGCAAGTTTTCAACGCGCGGTTGCGGGCTTATGCCAGCAGGCGGGGTTTCCCCAGTGTGGGATGCGGGCAGCATTCGCTATGTGAGCAATGTGCATACTGTGCACAGGGACTCCAATTTTGTTCGTTCTTCGTGAGAGACATTCATTTTCAAATCTTCCGAAATTCTTTTGTTCATTCAGAGTTTGATTTTTTTTCCTAAAATGGTTGGGCCGTAAACGCTGTGTAAATGCCCATTGTTGGTTTTTGGCTTCAGTCTAGTCTGGCAGAAGTATTTGCATGTTTTAAAGTTTATTTTAAATGGTCACATAAGATGTGGCACATTTGTTAAACTTGTACCTGAGAGTTGCTAAATTGTTTTAGCTTCAAGAAACTGGCCATTTAACCCTAATTAAGTAATTTATTGTAAATACGTTAGAGTAAACTTGAGTTTTACGGTTGTTTCATTTTCCAGTCAAATATGTGTTCAGAGTTTTTTCAAGTCACTGGCCACTGAATTAAGAGTTTTCAAGCCGTCAACCAAGGACCACAACAACAGTCACCTAGTTACGTGAAGGTCGTGTCAAGTTACGTTCAGTCTAGTAGAATTAAGGCCATGTCTTGCTACGTTAAAATCATGTCTAGATATACGAGTATGTGACGCGATCTGTGATTTTCGGTGAAATTGTGTTTCATATATTTTCTGAAACTACAATCATTTCGGATTCCAAAACTGGTTATGTTTTCAAAACATTCGAAAAAATGACATAGTTAGAATAATTTTCATGACTTCAGTATTGACCCATTTCAGGCGAAATTAATTAACAACAAAGGCAATTTGAATTGTATATTTACTTTGAAGAACATCATTGTATGAAATACACAAAAACATGTTCTTTGACAAGAACTTAACGAGCAAAAATACAAAGACATAAAAGTATATTACACAACCCATGTTTATTTACATTTTGAAGGAAGACCCCAGACATTCCAGACAAATGGCTGGTCAGAACTACTGGCACACAGCAGGTCAGCTGGAAGACCTTCCCACATATGAAGTCCTTCGCGCCGAAAGGGACTCGAATCCACGCTGTGGGATGCCAAGCGGTCAGACACGTAACATTAAGGCCATGGGCAGTTAAAAGTAGCAAAATTGCAGACATTATTCAGAACATTATCACAACAAATAAAGAAACTTTAAACAACAGTCGTGTTGAACACTGATAAACACTGTACAACATAAAGTACAAACACAACAATACAATTGTTATCAAATAATTTACATAAATTAAACAAAAGCTATTTTATAGCATCACAAGCTTTAATACAGTCTATTCTAACAACAGGCAAGTAAAAACAAAATGAAACCCATTTACATGTGTCAATACTCAACACAAAATTGTTAGTTGATTGCTTACAACGCCATACATGGCAATAGAGTTCTGAACAATCAGTCAATTCCCACTTGCTTTTATTCTCAAGCAAACTACATTTTAAAAGGATATTTCTTGTTCAATATTCTTATTCAATGTATTTGTACTTAAAAAATGCATTTAAGTTTGTTTTGGATTTTTGTCAACAATAAATATGCAAGATTTAAACGAAGTTTGAATTAATGGCAAATATCACATCATTTTCTGCTTCTGATTCATTTTATTTGTTAATAAAATTAAAATTCAAATGGCAAAATTCTTGACTTTTGTGCATTGTACTCAAAACAATGTCTGACAGCATGAAATAGAAGTTCATTCATGCATTTAATTAATTAACAGAAAATTATATATTCATGAACAGAAACAGGGGTACCAGATTTACAAAAACATTTCTCTGTCAAGACTTTGCTCAAGCTTGTCATTTAAAGTGTTGACATCAAGTGTTGATCGATACTAAAGTGAAATGTTTGAGATACACGTATCACTGGTACAGTCAGTGATTCGGAATGAAAAATGTTTTTGCAAGTGGGATCGGGTTCAATTAAAGTTATTGTAGACATTAATCAGAACATTGTTACAACAAATAAAAAACTATAAACAACAGTCGTGTTAAACAATGGTGAACACTGTACAACATAAAGTACAAACACAACAACAAAGTTGTTATCAAATAACTTACATAAATTTAACGAAAGCTATTTTATAGCATCACAAGCTGCATGATACACTGGTTCTGCCCAGAAGTTCATGCTAAATACTGTTGTAAATCACTGATTGCAGTCCATCATAGTGATGCAACACAACTACAATCCTGTTGATTTTCATGCTCAGAAACACTGACAAAAATATTTTTATTCAAATTGAGATTTAAAACATGGATTTGCTGATCCTAACGTAACACTTCTTATGAAAAAAGTGTTCAAATGGTGGCTTCAATACAGTCCATTCGAACAACAGGCAAGTGGAAACAAAATGAAACCCATTAAGTTACATATGTCAATACTCAACACAAAATTGTTATCTTACAATGCCATACATAACAATAGAGTTCTGAACAATCAGTCAATTCCCAGTTGCTTTTATTCTCAACCATACTACATTTTCAAAGGATATTTCTTGTTCAATATTCTTATTCAACGTATTTGTACTTAAAAATTGCATTTAAGTTTTTTCTTTGGATTTTTATCAACAATAAACATGCAAGATTAAAACGAAGTTTGAATTAATGGCAAATATCATATTATTTTCTGCTTCTAGTTTGTTTTCTATTTGTTAACAAAATTTAAATTTAAATGGCAAATTTCTTCACTATTGTGCATTGTACTCATAACAATGTCTGACATCATGAAATAGAAGTTACATTCATGCATTAAATTAATTAACAGAAAATTATATATTCATGAACAGAAACAGAGGTACCGGATCCACTTACAAATACATTTCTCTGTAAAGACTTTGCTTAAGCTTGTCATTTAACGTGTTGATCGATTCTAAAGTGAAATGTTTAAGATGCGAGTATCACTGGTATACTAAAGTGAAATGTTTGAGATGCAAGTATCACTGGTATACTAAAGTGAAATGTTTAAGATACGAGTATCACTGGTATACTAAAGTGAAATGTTTGAGATACGAGTATCACTGGTATACTAAAGTTAAACGTTTAAGATGCAAGTATTACTGGTACACTCAGTGTCGATACTAGAGTGAAATGTTTAAGATACGAGTATCACTGGTATTCTAAAGTTAAACGTTTAAGATGCAAGTATCACTGGTACACTTAGTGTTGATACTAAAGTGAAATGTTTAAGATACAAGTATCACTGGTACACTTAGTGATTCAGAATGAAAAATGTTTTTGCAAGTGGGATTGGGTTCAATTAAAGTTATTGTAGACATTAATCAGAACATTGTTATAACAAATAAAGAAACTATAAACAACAGTTATGTTAAACACTGATAAACACTGTACAACATAAAGTAAAAACACAACAACAAAATTGTTATCAACTAATTTACATAAATTAAACAAAAGCTATTTTATAGGATCACAAGCTGCATGATGCACTGGTTCTGCCCAGAAGTTCATGCTAAATACTGTTGTAAATCACTGATTGCAGTCCATCATAGTGATGCAACACAACTCCTTAAGAAAAGAATGTTCAAAAGGTGGCTAAAATACAGTCTATTCTAACAACAGGCAAGTGGAAACAAAATGAAACCCATTAAGTTACATTAGTCAATACTCAACACAAAATTGTTAGTTGATTGGTTACAATGCCATACATAGTAGTAGTTTAGAGCTCTGAACAATCAGTCAATTCCCAGTTGCTTTCATTCTCAACCATACTACATTTTCAAAGGATATTTCTTGTTCAATATTGTTAGGGATTGGGATTAGCCGGCATTATTGCCGATACTGTGCAGCGACATTTCTATCATTATAGCACAGGGGCACTTATGAGGTGCCCAGGGACTGAACCTGGCCGGTCCATTATACTGACACCGACGAGTCAGGCGTAATGCTTTCCCCATGGCCCTGAGCGTTAGGAGGGAAGTCACTACTACCAACATTTAAAGTCTTTGGATTGACCCGGCCGGGGTTTTAACCCGCGACCTCCCGATCCACAAGCCGACGCTCTACCGCTTGAGCTATTGCGGCCGGTTGATATTCTTATACAATGTATATGTACTTAAAATTGTCTGCATTTAAATTATTTTTTTTTATTTTATCAACAATAAATATGCAAGATGCAAACAAAGTTTGAATTACCGGAAAATATCATTTTATATTCTTCTTCTTATTTGCCTTCTATTTGTTAATAAAATGAAAATTTAAATGCCAAAATTCTTTATTACTATGCACTGTACTCATAACAAAGCAAACAGACCATGTTTGTGTCTTTGTCTAAGAAATTGTTACATAATTTTCATCATGGCAAAAACATTTGTGCAGTTGTTTTAAGTACATTTCAAGTGCAAATGCAATGCTTAACCAACACCATTCATGTTATACCTGGGTTTTAATAATAAATTACCAAATCACCGAATGCTTAGGTTTTTTAACTCATAAACTTAAACTGCATCAATAAAATTTAAGCAATATTAAAACCCAGAATGAACAATTACTTCAATTTAAGAAAATGGAGTTGTTTGGATTAAAAAACAATAGAAATCTGCCCATATTTAAAAAAATGATTAACATAAAACTGAACAGAAAATTTTCAATCAAAGTGCCCATGGTGTGACCATAAATACATCTCAAGATATGGACTGATATTCTGATTAAGTTTTTGCCAATGACATGACACAATTGAATGCTAATGTTCCAGGAACCAGCCCAATCGATTGTTTGTTTGTTTGTTTATTGGGTTTATTGTCCCACCAACAGTATTTCAGTAATCTGGAGACGGTTTCCAATTGAAGCAGTTATAGTGCTGCCTTCACTGTGTATAGCATGCTGTGAACAGCTGGCATGATACCACACCCAGTCACATTATCCTAACACCGGGCCAACCAGTCGTGGAACTACCCTTATATTTGTTTGAGCGTTAGCAAGGGAGCTATACCACTACCATTTTTAACGACTTTGGTATGTCGCGGCCCGGGATCGAACCCGGGGCCTCCTGTAACTGGAGCCGACGCTCTACCGATTGCGCTACAAGGTCCGGTCCCAATGGATTGAAACTTATGTAGATCTGCAACATTTGAAAGAGTATTAAGGTATAAAGGCTCATGGACAGCTTGCTAGGGTTTTCAAAACAGATTTATATGGTATAAATAAGACACCTATTCAGCTGAATGTAGATATGCAAACAGATTATCATTACAGATGGCTCAACATTTAAATATGGTAATAAGCAACAAATTGCAAAACACTATGTCCAGTGTGATAAATTTGCAAGAACAATACTTGCAAGGCATAGGTACTTAATCATGAGTACTTTGGCTTTCTTACATTCTTCAATGCTTTCTGGAGTGTGCCGGTGGTTCTACCCAGACATTTGCCTGGAGTCTTCCTCCACCAAAACAGCTGGATGTTGCTATAATGATTGTAAATGGTCGCTGCATTGCCTCTCAAAAACAAAGTAGTATGTGTGTGGTTATGTATAAACAAATAACTTTTTTACAGATCAATTACTTGTGTGACATGTTTGCCCATCATTTAGTACAACACCAACACCTTCAACACCACACTCACAATCTCTTCTTTTTTGTATATAATGTGCCCCTGAATAGGTCCGGTTTCTTTCTGACAACCAGTCCCGTCTTTGGGTACACATTGCCCCTGATTAGGCTTGGTTTCTTTCTGACAACTCAGCCCGTCATTGGGGACAATTATTTCTTCCTTCCTTTCCCTTCTTTTTTCTTCCCTTCTTTTCTTTCTTTCTATATTCTTTTTTAGGTGTTGTATCTAACTAGTCAATCTAATTTCACATGCATATGCGTATTTTGCATGACTTTCCCTTTTCTCTATTTTGACTTAATTTACAAATATTGTATTGCAACTGCGATAAACGTAAATCCACCACTGTCAAAAGTGTGGAATTGTCACATAACGACAAATTTCCAAATGTATTTTTTTATTTTCTTGTGGTTTTTATAAATACATTGAGCAACCAATAATGATGATAATAGCAACGTCCAGCTATTTTGGTGGAGGTAGTCCACCTGCACACCGCAAGTCAGATGGAAGACGTTCCCACATTAAGTCCTTCATCCCAAATGGGCCGAAACCCCATGCAATGATAAGCTGTCAGAGGAGCTACACGTTAGCGATGCAACCACTACGCCACGGACATCATAGAAGGTTTATTTTATGAACCATTGAGCGGTACTGCCATGCTCTGCAACAAGTAGCCTTGACCAATATAACAGTGCAGTTATTATCATATATATAGCATATTATCCTACATGGGTAGTATCTGGAATGTATTCATGCTTCTATGATTCTAAACAGTGAAAAATAGTTTTCACTTAGATAGGAAAACAAGACAAAGTGACATATTTTAGTGTTATGATGTCAATTATTTTATCATAACCATCGTGCCGATTCCTGGAATTGTCTGATGCTATAAGTTTGAGTGAAAAATTCCATCAATGATTCAAAGTTTTAAAGTTTTGTGCATATGAAACAGCATATGATGGAATCTTCTATTGTTTAAATTCTATTAACATTTTATAAACGATGCATTTTTAACTTCCCATATTTTATGTAGTGTTTAGTTTTCAAGAAGAAAACCTACTCAGTAACCAAGTTAAGTAAATCTTTAGAATTTCAACAAACATTGTCGGGCATTCTTGTTAAATTAGGATAAATGAAAAATAAATTAATAAGCAGTTAGCAACTCAAAAACATAATGCCACAGTAAAAAAACCCTACATTTTGCAAATTTTATTTTTGGATTTTAATATTAACTGAAAGGTTAGCACAATGCTACAATACAGTTCTTGATTTAATTTCAAATACTGACAGTTGGCAAAAAGGGACCTCTAAAATCAGTGTTATAGTTTTTTTTGTAATAGTTAAATAAAATAGCTCCAATGGATATTTGTTCTTAAATATTAAATTTCTGTTTTTGAAGATAAAAATTGCCAATATAATGTCTACGAATATAAACCAATTATAGTTCTGCCAATGCTCAGCTATTATCGGTGGATGAAGGTCCAGAACAAACAACTGTTCAGAAATAGTCGACACACAACCTAAAAAAATGTCATTCCTATCTGAAAGTGGAACCCTCGCAATGAAAAGCACAGGTGTATGACACAAATCATTAACTAAAAAGTGAATAATTAGTTTAGATTAATTAAAACCTTAATACATCTTTGAATAATTCAGGATAGGATTAAAGAAACTGGTAATTTGTTGATTGTTCAGTCTATTATGAAATGTGCTTAATTTGTGACTTTAAACCATCTTACAAAAGAAGGTGTCTTTACTATTTCAAAGATAAATATTGCCAATATAATGTTGTTTAATATAAACCCTATTATAGTTCTGGCCATGTTCAGCAATTATCAGTTGATGAAGGCCCAGAACTTTTTTCGATGTTGAATTATTTTTAGTTGTTTGCATAGTTAATTTTCTATTTACTCAAAACAATTAGTTCTAGCTGAAATTTTTTTCTAAAAATGCTTCAAAAGTACACAATTTAAACAACAAGCAGTTCGTTGAAAAAATTATTGGAAATGTCAAGGCATCAATAGACAATATATAAATAACACATCTCACTGAAGACGATAGATGGAATGTTCACCTAAGAGGTGTAATGTCAACCAAGGTGCTTAGTATCAATAGACAATATATAAATACAACATATCACTGAGATCAATCGAATGGAATGTTAACCTGAGACATGTCATGTCAACCAAGGTGTTAAGTATCAATAGACAATATATAAATATCATATATCACTGAGATCAATAGAATGGAATGTTCAGTATTGTTCACCTGAGATTGGTTATGTTAACCAAGGTGTTAATTATCAATAGACAATAGAAAATGATGTGTGTAAAACTATATGTAAAAGCATATGGTCAAGTAATGTTTGTTCACAAGAAACATGGATGCCACTTTTTTATGTTTATTGGGTTTATCGTCCCACCAACAGTATTTCAGGTGTCTGGAGATGGTGTCCATTTGAGGGAGATATAGTGCTGCCTTCACTGTGTATAGCATGCCGTGAACACCTGGCATGATACCACACCCAGTCACATTATCCTGACACCGGGCTAGACAATCATGGAACTACCTTATATTTGCTTCAGGATAAGCATTGAAGGTATATCGCTACAATTTCTTTTTATGACTTTGTTATGATGCTGCCCAGGATTGAACCCCGGGCCTCGCATAGCTGGAGCCAACGATCTATCGATTGTGCTACCAAGTCTGGTGCTGCTACTTTTGTCTTTGATTTCAAAAAGATAATTTTTTTATTGTTATTTTTTATAAAATTTAAGAGTATGTTCTCTTTAGTAAGTATGTATTATTTTTACCAATATCAATCATTTAGATATCATTTGCTCTCTTCTGCCTTAGCATTCATTGATTGTCGAAGGTAAGAGTTTAGATAAAAAACTGTTTCTGTACGATTAAAAGTGTTGTGTTAGCTTATACTGGATTCTTAGCTGTTAGGAATAATTGTTTTTCGCATATTTGTCATTTTTACACTAAAAATGATCTTGATTAAAGTTTTACATTACATGTGTGCACCTTGCATGTATAAAAAGAAAATTCTTGTTTGATCTCAGCCCCAAACGCAAACATTTCACTTCATTCATTTGAGTCAGTCATAAAAAGTACAACGGTCAAGTTATTTTGTTTCAATTACATTATTCCTGATTCTGTTCATGTCTAGTTCATGACACTTCTAGACATATGCAAAAAGTTGAAGTTTTGAGGGGTGTGTTGTTGTTTTTTAATTTTCTTTCTGGAAAGAAAATGCAGCAAACAATGTAGATTCTAATCCAACAGCACATTGCAGGAGTAACGCTGCTTGCATTTCTGCTTATTAGGCTATGACTTAAAGAAGCTAATACATTTGACAGCTAGCTAGTTGTTCTATCGGGAAAGATTTTAGTTATGAAAACTACCACGGTGACTGTAATTGTTTACGGGCAATTTTAACATGTTAAAAAAACTAAAGAATAAAATTTGTATGACATTCAATAGACACATCTGGAAACTAAAGTTGCGTTTAGTGTTTCAATAGTTCTGATCAACCAGTTAAACTACAACAATAATTTAAGTTTGAAATCTCCAATATGATCTTCCACCATATAGACATACAGTTTGACTTCATTGAAACTTATACTACTATCCTATTTTGAGGTCAATTCAGAAGATCTATCTTAAGTTTTTGATCATTTTAGAATAACCAGTTAAACTTTGAATTTATAATACCTTTATCTAAACCTTCAGTTAGGGATTAGGGATTAGCCTGCATTTTTGCCGATACTGCGCAGCGACATTTCTATCATTATAGCACAGGGGCACTTATGAGGTGCCCAGGGACTGAACCCGGCCGGTCCATTATACTGACACCGACGAGTCAGGCGTAATGCTGTCCCCTTAGCCCCGAGCGTTAGGAGGGAAGCCACTACTACCATCTTTAAAGTCTTTGGTTTGACACGGCCGGGGTTCGAACCGACGACCTCCCGATCCGCAAGCCGACGCTCTACCACTTGAGCTATTGCGGCCGTTAAACCTTCAGTTACTGCAAGAGCATCACTAGAAATGAAAAATAGAAGCCTGTCACATTGTGGTGCAAATTTGGAACATGTGTCGGGCGACGATTCAGTTCTTAAAATAATGGTACCTAAAACATTTCTGTGGTAGAGTTTGATGATAAATATTTAAATTAAGACAATTATCATTTTGTTGTTAATTTACTAACTATGTGACTAAAGTGACTTTTTAAAGTTAACTTTCTAGTTTTTATTTTCAGTTACAGTTTGTTTAATTTTTTTTTCACATTCTGTTTTTGGGATATTATGATTCATTTAAAACAAGAAATGTCATTGTAAACAGACATATGCCCCCAAAGTCATGTCCAGTAAATCAAATTTTGTAATTGTCATTGAGGTATTTGAGTTATTAAAAAGACAATTACATTAGATTTATGTATAGAACCATAATGAATTATTTACCACCAATTACTTGTTTTCAATAGGCAAATGCACTATCATGATAGGCCTACGGGCCGTGAACTTGGGTCACATCGTCTGAATATGCTATTTCTTACGTGACAGGTCATCTTTATGTGTTCTACATTTCTGCCAGTTTATTTCAAAATCCCTCCAGAAATGACAGAGTTACTGAGCAGACACGACCACCAGTGCACTACCAGAAATTATGACTTTGTCTTGTAAGCGTGACCTTGACCTTCGAGTAGCCTACCAAGGTCTTGTGCGCGATACATCATCTTCATGTGTTTGACATTTCTGCCAGATTATTTCAAAATCCCACAAGCAATGACTGAGTTACTGAGCAGACACGACCACCAGTGCACTTCTAGGGATTTGACCACCAGTGCACTTCTAAGATCTGACCTAGTAACCAACTGTTTGACCCCACGTGACCCAATAACAAATTCATCCAAGATTGCATGCAAACATTCTGACTAACTTTGGTGAAGATTGTGCCATAAATGTGGCCTCTAGAGTGTTTACAAACTTTTTCTAAGATTTGACCTAGTGACCTACTTTGACCCCACGTGACCCAACAACGAATTCATCCGAGATTTTATGCAGACAAATATTCTGATCAAGTTTGATGAAGATTGGCCTATAACTGTGACCTCTAGTGCGTTCACAAGATTTTTCTAAGATTTGACCTAGTGGCCTAATTTTTGAGCCCAAGTGACCCACTAATGAACTGATTCAAGATTTCATGTAGACACACATTCTAACCAAGTTTGATGAAGATTGGGCTATAAATTTGGTCTCTGGTGTGTTCATAAGGTTTGACCTTTTGTCCTAGCTTTTGAACCCAGGTGACCCTATAATGAACTTAAAAGGAAATTTAAGAAAAAATGTTGCATTAATTTAATTGTGGGCCTTACATAGCTCAGTTTATACTTTGTTCTTTCTCAAACAACTGACTGAAGAAGATGACTGTGTTCAACAATCTATTTTTAAGATGTAAGTTTTATTAAAATGTACTTATATATATCAAAATGTAGGATCATTACACTGTACTAGAAGCAAAGTGTCGAGTAGAACCTATCTGAGGTAAAACTGAATGTGTCTAAAGCCAAGGCAATGTTCACAAGGAACAGAAATAGGGAAATAGATTTTGTTCTATATGTTTTATAATGTTAAGCTTAAGTATAAACCACAGCCATCACCATCTGCCGACATGTACATAGTATATGTAGTGAAATGCAGTCAGTTTGTTTAATACATTCAAACTTTCATAAAATACTTCAGTTCAAACATGGTGGAACATACAAATAGCATTGCATTTTTTTCAGATATAAAGCCTGAATCTGTTGTGGGGTTTTCTCAACTAAGATGTATATTTGTTGTAGGCACACAATTTTAACCTTCAAGATCATATTATTCAACTTAATGCAAGTAAAACAATAACATTTTATTATGTAAAGATTAGCATTTTTGTTTTATCATTAATTAATGTCATATTTTATCATTATATTATCATTATTTGTATAGATATGTATTCAATAAACCTATTTAACTATTTAAGGTAAAAGCCGCACACAACACTTTCAATGATACCACAGTAATCCTTTAACCATGTCAGTCCTGTTTAATAAGTGAAAGCTTTGCTTTATCAAGATCATGGACCCTGTGTTTACATAATCCAGCTTATCCAATCAGTGAAAGTGTAAACCACATGGTGAGTGGTTGGCTTAATTTATGCAAAGAACATGTGCGTTTTGTTTGCGATACTTTTTGTGAGCATTTGAGGCAGGCATTACAGTTCTGGAACCGTAACAGTTGTCACATGATACGATTTACGTACTGTACGATTACGTTCGATGTACAATACCATGAGCTTGTTTCACACCATACCATACACGTTATGGTTTGATACCATACACAAGATGCATTACGAAAGAAAATCTACATGTTACGATGCAATACGGTGTACAGTTCGATACAACATACTGTGCGGTTTCCGTTTACGTCTTCTTACATGAAATACCATGGTAAATGCGGCATGTTGTTAAAGTAAAGGTTCAACTCGGTTTAGTTCAATTCACTCTGCCCTAATCAGCCCACTTCCAGCGCATGAAGGCGGTAATATTTTTTACACCTTTCAAATAAGACAATACAACTATTTCCATCTAAGTGGTGAAATGTGTAGGCAAATGATAAGTAAGTGAAGCCAACATGATACCCTGATTAAACATTGAGCAAGTGTGTAAAAATGTATCATGCTAAGATAAACTAATTTTAATCTGTAATTTACTAACATTCTTACACTACTCTTCTATACACGTATATTCTAATTTTCTACCCCTATTCTCCGCATCCGTATCTGCATTTAACTGAAGTGAAATTGCATAGCCAGATGATGTGTGCTGAGATCTTCATACATGTATGACATGTCTTTAGACTGGATGCAGGTGTTGTGCAATACAGCTAAGGCCATAAAAAAATTGATTTTCTGTTTCTCAGGCACCGGTGCATTCGTTTTTTTCACCCCCGCTTCAATTTTTTTTATTCAAAGAATCGTGCCCATATTTTCGTACCACTGAGTCATTTTTAATAGTAGCGTGTAACCTTCAAGCGCAGCGTCTCCGCTACCCAGATTACTTATAGTATTAAATGAGCGTCTAGAATGCGTGTAATCATCCAGGAAAAAGAAGTAGAAGGCCTCAGACCACAGTTATTTTTACTATATGTTCTATATAGACATTGTGGACACTGGCCATGTCGATAACTCTCCAATCAAATCAGAGTCACTTCCTGTCATTAGTATCATCCGAGAGAAGAAATTCTAGCTGCAGAAAGATGGGGGTCAAGCTGCTTCCGGTCCCATTATTTCCAGTCAAAGTACAACCATGCACCATTCGGCTGTAATCCGCCGGAACCACGTGAATTTGGCCATGAACACAATCACTGAAAATAGACAAATTGACATAAAGTCTTTATCAATGCTTTCATTTACCAGCTTATTAAGGTCCACTCTGTTGAAAAATGTTCATGTTGCCATCTCTTTCATTCATCAACTTATTTATATCAGACTTTCAACACATGCACTATTTACCGTGAACACTTCCTTGTTGTTGTCAATCAAGGGCAAATAACTGTAGTCTGATTCCTATTTAGCCAGTTTTTTTTTTCATTCAAATGTGATAAAACTTTGCATACAATATCCCAAACATATATGTAGGAGACCTGGAAAGTTTTAAGTCATTATCTTGTAAACTGATGACTTGACAGAATATTATGTACCATATGTCTATTTACCTTTGATGCCATGTGTTGGCTCATTGAAGTAAAAATGCACCAAAACTAAAAAAGCTGTAACTTTTTTAAAGTATAGATTTTTTCATCAAATAAAAAGATTTTTGCTGCTCTGTTCAATATTTACTTGAAACAACATGTAATTCTCACATAGATGACCAAGTTAATTAAAAAAAAGTGGACTAAATTTCTTAAAAATTAGTCATATTACATAATATTGTAACTGAATGTATAATTTTTAAAGATTTCAGTTTTGTCAAATTCATTACTTTATAAAAGGCATACATTTAACCTCTAAAATGATGGGTTACTTTTTATCATAAGTCATATGGTTTAAAAGATATGGCCACCAGACAGGACTGCCACTGTCCAGGAAAACAGGTGGCTGTCTGACCGCCTGGCTGCACAGTGGGGGGTGGGGTGGTAAGTGCAGGTTCACTGCACATGCTTCTGCATCAAAAACATATGCCAGCATATGGGAGGTCTCTTTTTTCAGTTTAAAAAAATTCAAACAGATATTTGGATTCCCAAACTGAACATTTTCAATATAAAAGGGGGCCCCAGTTCCTGATTTCATCACAAGAAGATTAACCACCTTCATGCTATTAACAACTGCTGTCCATGTATGAGGGGCGATCGAAAGAAGAAGGAGTTCGGTTTCAAGAAGGGATGTTCACCTTGGAATAAAGGCTTGAAGTCTGACAGTCATTTCCATGTTGATGCTGAACCGAAGAGGTCTATCATCAGGCTGACTGAAGATGAATTTCCAGTGTCTACCAGACCTACTGCAGATGGAAGCGAGCACTGCGGAGATGTCATGCTGCTGCAGCCAAGAACATCAAGAAGTCAACCTGGAACAAAGCAAGAAGATAACAGTAACTGTCACGGCATGAGACTTGTTGACAAGCAAGAGATGGCGAGGTCAATAAATGTGGCACACGAAAGTCATCGGCAGAAATCGACCAAATGCCACCAGCCTAATCTGATTGTGGCCAATGAAAGAAAGATGGGACTGTGCTGGAAGATGTCAGTCAAGTGCAACAACTGCAGCGTTATCAGGCCATTATTCAAGCTATACAAAGAGGCAGAGTCATCTTAAGAGGGGACTGAAGCCAGCATTCAATTTCAATTTGCATACATGCCCTTCAATTAAAATTGTTTTAATTTGCTACCATTTCTGTGGCTGGTTTTGATTAAATAAATGTTACTATGAATTTATTCACTGTTTTTGTTCTTTTTTACAATAGTAAAGCGCTTTCAGTACCGTTTAACAAATTCTCGTGGTCTATGGCTGTTAACGAGCAATTATATCACGCTATGCACATGTGAACTGACTATCGTACTGAAAATGCACTGCTATTGTTCATAATATAAATCGATTAAAGTGCCAACAAACTGAATATATCGTGACTAAAAAAAAAATAAACAACAACAAAAAGACAATACAATAACAAGCACACACAATTTGTTCATTAAAAGACAAATACATCATAATTACCCTTATTAAATTAATAAATAAATAAATAAAATTAATAATAAAAAACCTTCTGTCGACATTTGTGACATCTCGAGATGTCTTTTCAACAAACCAAATACTAACCTTGCTTAAATAAACAGTCTGGATAGACTATGTGGCCTGAGCATGTGCCCCGTTTTTTACATTTAAGCCTATCTGTGTTGACAGTATGAGGTTCGAGGCTAAGATGTGCGCGCGGACACAAAGTGCCACGTGACACAGATGCGAAACTTCTAGACCTGGTTCTACACTCAATTTTTTATGGTGAACCAGGTAAAGAAGTTTGTGCACATGCATGGTGTGCCACTTTGTGTCAGGAAATTTAGCCTTTATTCATCCCATATCCCACTGGCCCCTTTTTAACACAACCTTGCAAAAAGGCACAACCATGACTGTTGGGCAGAGACTTTTCAGTTATTTTTTTTTCCATATATTTTTCAAAAAATGCCTCCATTTTGATTTGAAAGTGATTTTTAGATGTTATTTTATACTGAAAGTAGATGTTTTCAGTTTTTTGCAAAAATAGTATATATTATTATATAATATTACATAATATAAAGTAATAACATCTTAAAGGTTGACATTTAATTATAAATTCTGATTTTTACATTCTTCATCTACCTTAGGGTCAAGTTTGAACAAAATTGTTCAAGAAATAAAAAACTTATTACCATTCAAACACCATGACCCCCAGTCAATGGATGCTCCTAATCAGGCCTCAGACCACAGTTATTTTTACTATATGTTCTATATAGACATTGTGGACACTGGTCATGTTGGTAACTCTCCAATCAAATCAGAGTCACTTGCTGTCAGTAGTATCATCCAAGAGAAGAAATTCTAGCTGCAGAAAGTTGGGGGTCAAGCTGCTTCCGGTCCCATAATTTCCAGTCAAAGTACAATCATGCACCATTCGGCTGTAATCCGCCGGAACCACGTGAATTTGGCCATGTACACAATCACTGAAAATAGACAAATTGACATAAAGTCTTCATCAAGTCCATGTTGCCATCTCTTTCATTCATCCACTTATTTTGTCAGACTTTCAACACATGCACTATTTACCGTGTAAACACTTCCTTGTTGTGGTCAAGCAAGGGCAAATAACTGTAGACTGATTCCAGAAGATTGAAATTTGTTCAACCCATATTAAAAGGTAAATAGAAAAGGTGAATGTTAAAAATGACTACCACAGCAAAAATATAAAAATAGTTATAAATGAAACTAGAAAATTGCTGAAATTGCTATATTTTGTTACCAAAAATGTACCACAGTTACTTGTGTCATATGTTTTTGCGACTGTATTAGATATTTTAGACATGTTTTTATATAACACACATGTAGCTATCCATGGCTGTTAAAATATTGCAGAACAAGGAAATTATTCAAATTTATGGCCAGCAAAATTGGCTTTGTTTTGTTTATGTTTCGACCCATTGCATTGAATTAGTTAAAAAGCTTGACAACAATCCCAACATCCAGTTGACTTTGTGGTCCAGAGGTTTCACATCCAACTGGGGTGGAAGAGGTCCCTGGTTTGATTCCCAGCTTTGGCAAACAATTTTATTATTTTCTGTTTTGTTGTTGTTTTTACTTTTTGTTCAAGTTTTGATTTGTCACAATTGTGAAAAAAACTTTTCTTTTTGCAATGTTAATTCATTTGGAATACTAAAACATGTTGCATTTTTTGGATCAATCATGAATACATCCAAATAAAGACGTAGCATCTAAAGAAATAAGTGGTTTATAATTTCAGGTATGGTGCGAAGCCTCACTTCTGTTTCAGATGACCATGGCATCTCTTCTGAACGTCAAATTCCATAAACAATTTTTGTACGTATTGTTTGCTTCAGACATTGAAAGCAATTTTTACAGAGGTATTTAATTAGTTTTATGCTAGCAAAAACAAAATTTGTTATTTAAGTATTGAAGCAAAAAATGCCTCTGTATATTTTGGTCAGAATTGTTTACATCTTACATTTTAACCATATTTAAGCCATGAAACATACTCCCAGAAATATGACCAACTGCAAAAGTAGTTAAAGTCCATGCCTGTTGAAATATTGCAACAAAATTAAATTAATAAATATGTGTGGCGAACAAAATTGACTTCATTTTATTTATGTTCCAACCCAGTGAATTGAAACAGTAAAAAAACTTGTCAACAAAGGTATTTAAACTTCCAGTTGACTCAGTGGTCCAGAGGTTAAGCATCCAACTTGGGTGCAAGAGGTCCCGGGTTTGATTCCTGGCTTTGGCAAAGATTTTTATGATTATCTGTTTTGTTGTTTTTTACTTT
The DNA here is from genome assembly GCA_007844125.1 of Sinonovacula constricta. Taxonomy (NCBI): domain Eukaryota; kingdom Metazoa; phylum Mollusca; class Bivalvia; order Cardiida; family Solecurtidae; genus Sinonovacula; species Sinonovacula constricta. The sequence continues at coordinate 6,859,285 of CM017570.1, read as the reverse complement.
TTTGTCCAAAACACATTTTAAATGTATGATAATACAGACCTAGCATCTTAAATAATTAGTTATTAAACTTTGTTATTTCAGATATAGTGACTAGAAGAATCATGAAGCTTGGATTCTGTATCCAAACGGCATCGAAATGAAACCATGGCATCGATTCTAAGCGTCCAAATACAGAATCACTCTAAAATTATTCTTGGTTGGACCATTTTAAAGTAATTATGGTTCAAATGATACATTAATTGATCTTTTTAAAAAAACTCCAAAAAGAAAATTCTCTTCAACAATATAGTTTAACATGTGCAAAAATAGGTACATCGAAAACTGCAAGCTTCGATAACTCGATGTTAAGGTCCTGGAGGCAGTTAATCTCTTTGGAAGGTTTGTGCGGTTCTAGATGAAGATGTGGAGGATACAAACAGTGAAATCGTTTGTAGTGGCAATACCAGCACCAGAACCGAAGAGTTTAAGACAAAAAAAGTGCTTTTGATGTACTAATGAACGCATCTAAACAAATGCACTTACCAGAGAAATATGAAATGGACAGAATTAAAATAATGAACAATTTACTTGTTTACAACAAGATTATTGAACTTCTGGAAATCGAAAGCCTTGGCTTTACAACAACAACTATGGAAAGTGGGAAAAAAATTGGCAGACTATTAACCGACTGCATATGGTATATAGATCCCCACTTGAAAAAAATGGAACAGCGAGGTTGTCATATTCCACCAGAGTTTGAACATTTAGGGGGCTACAACAAACCAGAGAGGACACATCATAAAGTACAATGTCTAAGCAGAGAAACAATTTTGCAGCATGCATCAAATTTGGATCATGTTCTTGGGCAAACTTGGATAAGTAGTCCTGTGTGGAAACCAATCAAATCAGCTGTTGAAAGTTTGACTGAAATGTTGTACAAGTATAGTGACTACCTTAAAATCCAGACAGAAAAAATCAAAAACAAATGAGACCCATTTGTTGCACAGACGAGAGTCATGATGTACAGGTCATCCTTCCCAGGTAATGTGCTAATCCAAAAATCTCGTCACGATACAAATCTTAAAATGAACACTTGGCACAGCTTGAGTACTTTCAGCTGGTATGTGTTGACGAGTACACACCACCAGACTCTAGAAACAGAAGGTACTAAATTGTTTGTTTGTTTGTTTATTGGGTTTATCGTCCCACCAACAGTGTTTCAGTTATCTGGAGACGGTGTCCACTTGAAGCAGATATAGTGCTGCCTTCACTGTGCATAGCATGCCGTGAACACCTGGCATGATACCACACCCAGTCACATTATCCTGACACCGGGCTAACCAGTCGTGGAACTACCCTTATATTTGCTTGAACGTTAGCAAGGGAGCTATACCACTACCTTATTAAACGACTTTGGTATGTCGCGGCCCGGGATCCCAAGGTTCGCGGGCTGGTTCCATCTTCATATTCTTCATTGCAATTTACAGGAAAATTGAATGTAAAGTTCCAAGTACAGTCATGCCAACTGCGCAAAAATCATATTGACAACCACTACGCCAGTGCAGTCTTTTGTTATGAGAAGCAGCTAGCAATAAAGTTTAGGGACTACACTACATTTGTTTGCATGGACGACAAACATCATTGTAAGGTAGGAGAACCAGATCACCCAGTTGCTGCTGTTGACAGGGGAAAGAGAGTTATTGTAGGCAAAGACAAAGTACTTGCTGTGTCATACCACGATTTCACCAAATTCTCAATTGTACCAAGTGTGACAATGCTTCTTGACATTCCAAAAAAAATGCATGAATCATTTTATCATGGACAGGTGTATGTTGGTGTTAAGGACCTTGCCTAAGAACCGTCTTCGCCAATTAGACATATGACTGAACTAGAACAGATACTCAAAGAAGAGCAAGCTGAATCAAAACCGATTGTCCTTCTCTACACGGATGGTGACCATCGCTTGACATACCTGTCTGTACAGTTATCTCTCATATGTTTGTTTCTGAGAGGGAACTATGATATGTTTGTTGCAGCAAGAACACCACCTATGTCTTCCTAAAACAATCCACCAGAAAAGATTATGTCCATTCTGAACCTAGCTCTTCAGTGCTTTGGACTGATGCGACAAAAAGCTTCAGATGAATGTGAGAAGAAATTGAATGGCTTGTCCGGTTTGAGCCAACTTCGGGAACTTGCATCAGACCCTGATAGGAAACACGAGTTGCTCGATAGCATGGAACCTGTGATGGTATTCTGTTGTAAAAACTAAAAAAATAAATTTCCATCTACTACATACTGTTTATCAATGTATGAAAAAAATAAACATGCAGTTTGAGTAATGTGCACAGGCAATTATTTTGAGCGCTGGGTGTTTTCTTTTTATTATATATATATATACACACACACAGGTACTTCTGAGAGAGCTATTTGGACGCCTGAGACTGAAAGACCGCCAGTTCAAGACGTTCACACCAGCTTCAGATGCAGATTTGAACACCATGATGAGTTCCCTTGATGAGTTTGGAGATGCTTTATGAAAAAATTATGGATAAGTTAATTATTTACCTATGTTTCTCTTTAACTAAAGAAACGGGCATCAACTTGAACAAAATATTATTGTTAAAATATGTTTACTATCTTTGAAAAACAAAACGCTTTATTAAGTTCAGTAAATATAGAATTATTTCAACATGCTGGCTAAATACAGGGGACAATGGTCCCAGGGTCATAACTATAGTTGATAATAATGTTTGTACATATTGCTTTTCTTAGCAGATCATATGGTAAGTTTGTAAATGTGTTAATAATTTAAATAATGGCATGGGTTCACTTGTAGTCTTTAACATTATTTAGCACTGTATCTATTAGTGTGCTCTATATCATGGTAAAATGTGTAACAAATTTTCATTTCTGTTAAAATGCACTCTCATATGGAATGTGACCAATATAATTAAAGCATGTTTGTTTTAAATGCATTCTAAACCAAATGGTCATGATTTCAAAAAATCTTCAAACATTTTGGTATTAAAATTCTTTCAATCAGAGTGGAGTTTTAACTTGCTTTGCTACCCAATCCTAACTAACGTTTTATAATGTAGTAAGAAATGATTAATCATCTGTCATTTTGCTTTTATCGAGACATTTAGTTCTTCTCTGCACACTGCATATTTACATTAATAACACTTTAAAAGCTTAGATGTGTACTCTAAATCTGTCAGTGCCTTAAATTATTCTTTCTTCAAAATTAATATCCATATTATAAAATTGTGTATGTGTGTGCCATGATAACCACTAACATATTTAACATTAGTATGGTTTTAAATTTATACTGAAATTGTATTTTAAAAAAATAGAGGCATTATTTTAGCAATTGCTTTTTAATTAAAATTATTTTATAAAAATCAAGTTGACTACAAGAAACCTTTTTATAAGAAAATAAATATGTTTGATGCTCTTTTACAGACCAGATTTGGTGAAGTTCATTGATCACTGCACAGTGGCTAGAACCTACTTCTTCTGCATCAAAAAATGCGGGGCTGATGACTGTAGAATCTATAAAAAAACAACTTCCACCAGACGTGTTCCAGAGGCTTCATGTTCTTCCTGATCCAGAGCCAGGTACAGTGTATAAAGAAGGAACCTTTTTATTCTAGTAAGAAATAAAGAAAGCCACCAGAAAGACCCACCTTCATGGGGAAAATAGCAGCCTGGGTTATATTGATTCTGTTTATCAATGGTAGCATGACACATCTCATTGATACATAAAATTATACATATATATTCAATAAACCACATTTGTTGTCCCACCACGGCCTAACTGCTTTAAGTTTCAGTTCTGAGAGACCGTTAAAGTTGCAAATGACAAAGTAGGCGTTTGCTTAAGTTTGATGGTGTTAAGCAAAACAGCTGCAACTGAATGACTGCTATGGGTAAACTAGTAGTCTAGTAGGCAACATTTTTGTTTCAAAGCTGAAGATAGAAATAAAAGGTGGATTGTTTCAGGTAAAGACGTCCACTATAAACCTTTCAAAGATGTTAATGGAACAAAAACATCACAGGAGTACCTCCCATCGGTCATCGAAAAACAGAAAACAGGGCATCAGATGCCCTTTTCCCCGTCGGCCCAGACCGCCAGGACTGTGCAGCTACTTGCTCACTGTGTAGACTGTGAGAAACCAAGGGTGATTTATGCAAGTCAAAAACTAACTGAAACAGAAAAAGTGGTTTTGCAACAATTGTCAGATCTCTTTGAATATTCTTGTGGTGGTTCTCTTCAAGAACTAAAGTCACCTGATGACTGTCCCGAAAATGAATTGATTGAACAAGTGTATGTTAGAGCAAACCTAACTTGCACATCAGCTGTCGAGATTCCATATTTTAGTGTAGGTTGTTTCAAGGATGTTTGCTACAACTGTCACGTGTGGGATTGCCAACAACATCGATCGTCAAGATGGACAATACCCAAGTTGTCCAAAATGTAGGGAGAGCAAAAACGTTTCTCTAAAGCGGAAACGAAATGTGTGGGCAGAAAAACCAAATAACAAAAAAAAAAAAAAAAAAAAGTAATGACTACATGTAACTTATGACTGTTTGATAATGAATCATGTTTTGGCGTAAAAAAGTTGTTTGTTCCCACTAATCCCATCAACCCTATTTCTTGTGCTGACAGTCACAATTTTGGGGGTGCTTTTTGACAATTTGAGAGCAAAAGTAGGATTTTTTAGTATTAGAAACTTTTGTTTCATATCAAATTTGAATACAGAAATCAGAATGTGGTTTTATCATTTATGTGTAAAGTTGCATTTTGCAGTATGCATGTGTTTGACATTTAAAAATAAGGAATCAGACATCTTTGCAGTTAACATTGTGTTTGATGTTGCTTACTGTGATGTTATTAATACATGTACATGAATTTTGATAATGATTAATATGTGGACCTGGTTAGTGATTGTATTAATGTTTTTGAGAGCATTAAAGGCAATGGTTACAGCTCTTGTTATGTTATAAAACATATTAGCTGAACTGTAAAACTGTATTTTAATTTGCTGTTCAAATATTTTTTTATTATTAAAGGCAATATAGATAAAATCCTCACTATAAACATTGCTATTTACTGGAAACGAGAAATAAAAAAAATCTGATGCAAAAAAAAAATAATTTTTTCGCCCCCTCGAATTTGTTTTTTCAAAAAAGTGCCTGAGAAACAGAAAATCAACTTTTTATGGCCTAAATGACCACAAACGTTCACACTGCCCATCCAATTTGAATAAAAACGTGGTGTCATAAAAGTGGCAATCTGTGTGGGGGCTTATAAATGCTCACGTGATTTGTAGGTACATTAACCAAATAACTTTCATAAATAGGCTAGCTGCTGTAAAATAAATAACATCAGAAACATACAATTGTCTCATACTTATCTCTATTTCAGGCACTTTTTAAATAAAAATTCGGTAAGGTATAGTAGTATATGGTTTGATCGTGAAAAAAAAACTTGACAAACTACATAGATTTCAAAACTGAGCTATTAAAATAATATTAGAGGGACACCATTACTCACGCACAGAACAAATACAAGCAGCCATAGGAGATCATTCTCTAACATACCAAATAGAAATAGGCAGCTTAAAGCAATGGTCCCGCTTAATAAGACTAAGAAACCCATTAAGCACAACTAAAGATATATTTAACACAGTAGGAGAGTAGCCAAGCTAACTAACAGAACCATACACACTAATGATCATTATATTATAGAGACAAAATTGAACTATCAGCTGACAAATTAACACCTCCACTTAATCTGCTTCATGTAGGGATCAAATCCATTTACAATAAAACAAATTTAGTAGACGTAATCTATGTAATCAATAAGATAGATTATTCCCTTAGCTAAACTAAACTCATCTCAAATACTGAGTACTGAGATATCGCTACTCACATCCACATCTACACTGACAGTAGCAAGAATATAGAGAAAAAATTTAAAGGACCAGGAGTTATTATGATTAAAAAACTGCAAAAATAAACAAGGCCAAAATAAAACTAGAACTCCGCAAGTCGGATGTGTTGCCTGACAAAAATTTTGTTAGTCAACATAAAAAATAATAATTAGTTTTTTGTTGTACAGATATAAGCAATGTATTTGCACCAAATTTACATATAAAATAACCTTTTAATTGTCTCATTGCAAAAAACATGCACAACAAGTTATGCCCTTTGCAAGAAATGCACTAAAAATCAATCAAATGGGAATAACTAAAAAACGAAGAAGGTAGAGTTACCCTTCTTGTGCACTGTACTTTGAGTCACTGCCAGAAACATGATTACCAAGTTTGGAGTCATTTGGACCTATGGTGACAAAGTTAGGCTCTGGACAAGAAATGCTCTAAAAAAATCAATCCAAGGGGAATTATTCAAAAACGGAACAAAGTTGAGTTATGGTTCTTGTGCCCTGCACTTCGAGTCATTGCCAGAAACATGCATACCAAGTCTGGAGTCATTTGGACCTATGGTGAAAAAGTTAGGCTCTGGACAAGAAATGCTCTATAATATCAATCAAAGGAGAATAACTAAAAAACAGAAGAAGGTAGAGTTACCATTCTTGTGCACTGCACTTTGAGTCATTGCCAGAAACATGATTACCATGTTTGGAGTCATTTGGACCTACGGTGACAAAGTTAGGTTCCAGACAAGAAATGCCGTATAGAATCAATCTAAGGGGAATAACTAAAAAACAGAAGAAGGTAGAGTTACCATTCTTGTGCACTTCACTATAAGTCATTGCCAGAAACATGCATACAAAGTTTGGAGTCATTTGGACCTACAGTGACAAAGTTACACTCCGGACAAGAAATGCTCTATAAAAATCAAAGGGAAATAATTCAAAAACGGAACAAGGAAGATTTAGGGTTCTTGTGCGCTGCACTTTGAGTCATTGCCAAAAACATGCATACCAAGTTTGGAATCACTTGGACCTACGGTGACAAAGTTAGGCTCCGGACAAGAAATGCTCTATAAAATCAATCAAAGGGGAATAATTTAAAAAAGAAGAAGGTAGAGTTACCATTCTTGTACAATGCACTTTGAGTCATTGCCAGAGACATGCATATCAAGTTTGGAGTCATTTGGACCTACGGTGACAAGGTTACACTCCTGACAAGAAATGCTCTATAAAAATCAATAAAAGGGGAATAATTCAAAAACGCAACAAGGTAGAGTTTCGGTTCTTGTGCACTGCAATTCGAGTCATTGCCAGAAACATGCATACCAAGTTTGGAGTCATTTGGACCTACTGTGACAAAGTTAGGCTCCGGACAAGGAAATCAGGACGCAGTCGATGCCGCGGACAACAAAGTAATCCCTATATGTCGCCTTTTCAGGCGACACAAAAATGTGCAGACAACAATAAATATTTACCCCGGCTCTCTTACTTATTTACAAGCATTTCAGACAATTTACGGAGAGCATAGACAAGAACTAATCAAAGAAATATATAGATTAAAATACAATTGTTAAGCAAAATCTCTAATATGAATATGGAGATTGTAACTCCAAGGTCAAAATTCACCATCATAATATAGCCTATGATTGAATATTTACTAGACTCAGACTCGGATCCAGCTACCTAGGTGAAGAAAATAAGCCCCCCCCCCATCTCCGCTACCCCCAAAGCAGAAGTAATAAAAACACGCTCTTAAATTATTAAGAAGAAATGAATTTCATTAAATGTTTAATTAATAACATAGGGTAACACCTACATAAACTGAATTATTACAGTGTAAAACCGATATCATATCCAAATCAAACAATAACTAAAGTTTTCAAACCCACAAGACTGATGGGGTGAAATCTCTTTAAAATCTAAACATTCCTAGTAAACCCTTTCTCTGATTGGCTGAACCTCAATGTGGCAAAAGATTCTGACTGCTTTTTGTTTAAAGGCATTATACTTCTTAGAAATTATTTCTAAAAATTGTCACCATTGAAATGTCTTCTACTCCTGTTTAGAGCTGACACTTTTTGAACAAAAAGTAGACATGAAGTCGGGTTATTACGAACAAGATAACACACTAAGGGTAAACACCTGAATAACTAATCATCGTACAAAATTAAGGCAAATAGATGGAGGAAGCTGAATAAAGGGTGGACTCATAAATACCCCGTTAAAAGCAAGGCACCGACATACACCATATATATATATTGATAGAAATATATTTCATCTTTCTTTTAAAGGTGGTATCTGACACGTTGCCTATGTCAAATTTATGTAACAATATCTAACCTCTGTGTGGGGTATTTGGGCATAATTTATGCAGAAAAATCATACTTCCCGTCTATGCTTGAACGATGTGTATAAACAGCATCTCCATTTTAGGGCAGTAAAACTTGTTAATCAATTCTAAAATGTTTATTTTTTTCATTTTTCAAACCTATAAATAACAACAATTGGAATTCCTGCTAAATATAGACATCGACGTCAGAGCAGATGACGTGGATGAGCTGAAAATTAACTGGTTAAATTAACTTAATTTCCTAGTTTAAAAATAGCTTACTGTGCAGCATGGCTCAGATAGGAAATATATTTTCAAATGGCGATTGTAGCATTATGGTTCACTTCATATGCAGGTTTGTGACATCAATAAACAATTTGTTTGAGATCTGTTTAGGTAACAATAATTTTACTAAACATAATTTTGTCCAAACTGTCGGATACCATCTTTAAACGGGTATATCAACTAGGTACCCACTAAGGGCCCAATTAAGACCATGCTTCAGGCAAATAACCTTAAAGCCATGCATGAATAACATGGCTGGGTCATGCGAAAATCCGAAAGAATGTGCTAGTTCCAGCCTACCGACAGACTTATAGTTGTTGCTGTTTATGGGTCTTCAAAGGAGTTCTGTTCATCAGCCATGTCCCAAATGATATTTTTTTAATGTTCAGAACTGTTCTTATCATGCCCTGATGATGATTTAGGGAAATTTGCTCGGCGCCCAAATTTGTGATTTTAGTGTATTTATTTGCTTATTAAGACGAACAGACTCCATGGATTAGGAGTATGTATTTTTTTCTATATTTTTGTTTCACTACATTTAAATCAGGAACTAAGACTTACACGGTAGTATCGCTTTAAAGTAGTTGTCAATTGTATTTCCCGCCAAATTTTTAATCAGCCGGTTCAGACGTGCTGTAGGATAATTTTAAAGTCGTACTAGTTACGAGGCTGTTTTAAAGTGAAAATGTACGGAAAAAGTGAGTAAGTAGTTAAGCTTGGGTTGGTAATTCTGATAGTTTAGTATATTATATATAATATATATTTTAGTAGAGAATTAAATGTATTTAATGTATTTAATATCTTCTAGGTATTTAAGTGTTGCATTTTTTATTAAATCTGCCTTTTTTTCGCTTGTGCAAAAAGCAAAGACATTGTTTTTTACCGAAACGAGTCGTATGTGAATAAAAGAGCTCTTTGTAGCTAATTTTTTGCTGTTGTGTGCTGCCTCAACCAAAACAGCACGGGGTTAAAGGATTTCTCTATGTCACAGTAAGGACAGTTCCTATTGGGGAACTTGCATTTTTTACCAAGGTAGCTTGCTCCTAGTTTTAATTGCATGTAAAAAACTATCCTAAACTAACCATATTGTGGATGTAAATATCCACCTTAGAGTCCTACCACCATATCTGAATTTATGCGTTAATTTGCACTAAGAAAAAATTATTTATTGGTTTCTTTTTGTAATGTTCTCTGATGAAATTGTAGCTCATTATCCATGGCTTGGTATCCACCCTAGTTTTACAAAGGTATTGAGCTGGGGGGTTTTGACATTTGTATATAAGCTGCCTAGTTCTTGGATCATCTTCATTGATAGACTGTAAAAATTATATATATATATACAGATGGAAGCAGCAAAGATCAAAATACTGGCATTGAGGCTTCTACCTTTGTCATACCCAGTCTAAAAATACACATAGAGTTGCTGATAAGACTTCCATCTTTACGGCAAAATTAAACGCCACATACATATAGTTTTTGCAAATTTATTTTTTCTAACCGATTGTAAAGCCGTGTTCATAGGGAACATTTCTCATGTGCAGATAGAGTGTCTGCTGACTTGATTGATTTTGCAATAATTAAATATTATATCATTTTCCTTTGTTGTCCCAACAGTATTCTTTTCAGTATCTATTCTGCTGTCAAGGTATATGCCGATGTGCGCTAGTATTTTTAGGAAAGTATGTAAATAGCTTCATTATCCTAACAAGACTTACAAAGGACCATTTCGTTATTAGAGGAAATCGATTTAAGAACAGACCAATTAACACCTCCGGCCAGCACATTAGGAATCAAACAAATCAACATAACGAACGGCTAAACATCCTACTTCCTTTAAGATTACTGGTGTCATAAAAGTGTCACCAATCAATTGGAATTAACGCACGTGCTCTTGATTGGCAGGGCTGAAAAATGTACAAAAGTTAAAAGGGCATGGTGTCAGATGTTTACTGTTATTGATGATACTAGCACATTGTTTTGAGAAAAACATTCACACCTTAAACGTTTGATCACATCACTGGCAGAAGAATAGTGGCTTTATATTAGTTGGTTTGCTACACTTGTGAACGTACTTTTATTGAATTTCAGTCGATCACTTAATTGCTTTTAAGTTTATTTAAATTGGCATAAATGTGTATAAAATTTACGCGTTTAAAATAACTAGGCGAAGAGAATATATCAGTGTTGATTGTGCCCAGGGATGACATAGGTAAGCTAGTTTTACAATTAACTAACTTGTCGGAATGTTAGAGATGATTCCACACGGTCCAATTATTTATTACCAAGTTCATTGTATATGAGCCGTATCATTTGAATCCCATATTTGAGACAAACCTCTTTCCCATAATCTGACATTGAGCTAGATTGTGTTATAGCTTGTTTTTCCAGCTGTATGTTTATTCCAATTATGTCGAACTTCTCTTTATTTTCCATAAAAGCGGTGGGCAAATAACCAGAATCACTTCCCAAGTTTTCACGATTATTTTCCTAAACGTCCAGTCATATTCAATCTACGCATATTGTCATTTAAGTAATAGTATGCATGTACTGGAAATGTAATAAATAGTTTAGTTTCTGTTTACAACCATAAACTTTTTTTTTGTATTTGTATAGCATTTATTATGGCATTAAGATTTCCAGTGAACTATTGTATGAGCATGATAATGTCATTAGAAAAATGTCACATATGTATATATGTATCAAAGAAGTATGTGAAGGCACAGTACCATTCTCATTGTGTTACGTTACCATACCATACGTTCCATTAATTTACCACGGTCTTGTCACAAGCGTTACCTTCCGTTACGGTACACTGTACCATTTACGATGTGGCTCATTACAATACTTTACGATAGGCCTATTCATTACACGATGTGCTACTTAGCATACGATACCTTTACGATAGAAATACGCATGATACACGATGTTTTGGACAACTGGTACGGTGCCAGGAGTGTACTTACAACTGTCAAAATAACAATAGAGGGAGCATCTATTTATGCTTACAGTATTTTTTAAAAAACTGAGCACTTCCAAATATGTAAAAACTTCTGTGTCAACCTTTGACCTTCCATCCCTGAGTTTGTACTTTTATTTGGGGTTTTACGGCACACAGACACTCAATATGTTATATGGTACTGAATATGATGAAGTTTAACGTAAAAAGGGTATAATCTGGTTAAAATTGAAAAAGGTAAGTAGTAATATAAGAAGAGGGCAATGATGGCCCTTAATCGCTCACCTGAGCACACAGGCTTTAAGTAGGCTCATATCTGGCATCGAGTAACTAAGAGTCATTTACTTTAGAAATCTTTGATGAAGACTGGACCATGAGTGTGGCCACTGGGTTGATAGCGTTTTCTAGAATTTTACCAAGTAACCTACTGAATCCACATGTCTCACTTCAAAACATATGTAAGATTTCATACTGGCAAACATTCTGGCCAAGTTTGGTGAAGATTGGGCCATCAATGTGGCCTCTAAGTGTATTCACAACGATTTTTCTAAAATTTGACCTTGTTACCTACTTTTTGACCTCATGTGACCCAATAATATATTCATCCAAGATTTCATGCAGACAAACAATCTGATTAAGTTTGGTGAAGATTGGGCTATAATGTGGCCCCTTGGGTGTTCACATGCTATTTTTAATTTGACCTAGTGACCCCTTTTTTGACCCCACATAACCCTGTTATATGAACTTATTCAAGATTTCATGCAGGCAAACATTCTGATCAAGTTTGGTGAATATTGGGCCATAAATGGGACTTCTTGTATTCACAAGCTTTTCTAAGATCTGACCTAGTGACCTACTTTTTTGACCACATAAACCAATATCGAACTCATCCAAGACTTCATGCAGACACACAATCTGACCAATTTTGGTGAAGATTGGGCAATAAATGTGGTCTCTAGTGTATTCAAAAGCTTTTTCTTAGATTTGACCTAGTGACCTAGTTTTTGACTCCATGTGACACAATAATAAAATCATTCAAGATTTCATGCAGACAAACATTCTAACCACGTTTGGTGAAGATGGGGCTATAAATGTGGTCTCTAGTGTGTTCACAAGCTTTTTCTAAGATTTGACCTAGTGACCTACTTATTGACCCCACGTGACCCAGTTATGAACTCATCCAATATTTCATGCAGACAAACATTCTGATCAAGTATGTGACGATTAAGCCATAAATGGGGCCTCCAGTGTGTTCACAAGCTTTTTTCTAAAATTTGACCTAGTGACCTGCTTTTTGATCCCACGTGACCCAATAACGAACTCAGCCAAGTTTTCACGCTGACAAACATTGTGACCAAGTTTGATGAAGATTTGCCAATAGATGTGGCTTTTTGTAAGATTTGACTTAGTGACCTACTTTTGGACCCCACGTGACCCAGTTACGAACTAATCCAAGATTTCATGAAGACAAACAATCTGACCAGGTTTGGTGAAAATTGGGCTATAAATGTGGTCTATAGTGTGTTCACAAGTTTTTCCTAAAATTTAACCTAGTGACCTACTTTTTGACCCACTTGACCCAATAACGAACTCATCCAAGTTTTCATGCAGACAAACATTATGTCTAAGTTTGATGAACAATGGCCTAAAGATGTGGCCTCTAGTGTGTTCACAAGCTTTTTCTAAGATTTGACCTAGTGACCTTTTTTGACCCCACGTGACCCCGTTACAAACTCATCTATGATTTAATGCAGACAAACACTTTGACCAGGTTTGGTGAAGATTGGGCTATAAATGTGGTCTCTAGTGTGTTCACAAGTTTTTCCTAAAATTTGACCTAGTAACCTTTTTTGACCCCAGGTGACCCAATAATGTTCTCATCCACGATTTCTTGCAGACAAACATTCTGACCAAATTTGATGAAGATTGGATAAAACTGTGGCCTCTAGAGTGTTCACAAGCTAAAATGTTGATGCCGCTCGACAGAAGTCGGACGAAGCGGAATCAGAAAATCTCACCTTGAGCACAGGTGAGCTAAAATCTATCAGGTTTAAAATATGAAGTTTAACTGAATAAAGGTTAGTACAGTTTTCATTTAAAAAGTTACAACATTAGAGCACCATTACGGGAGCTATGCCACTACCGTTTTTAATGACTTTGGAATGTAGTAACCTAGGATCACACCCATAGTTCTTCGTACCTGGAACCGATGCTCTACTGACTGTTAGGTTAGATGTTTATTATCCAGAGATGTTGTTCACGTGTAGCAGACATAGTGTAGTCTTCACATTGATGACCCATTTGAATCCTGACACCATTGGAAAAGATAAAGAGTCTGAAATGACAGGAGTTGGAACAACTATAGTTTCTGCAAACCTAACATAGACATTTAATAAATGACAAATTAATATAATAGAAATAATACTATTAACTAGGGCTGTCATGACAGGCTTGTGTACTACCATTTATTGCGATACATAAATATCATCACAATGTTGACACAATGCAACACCTTCAACATTGGTCTTTGTTCATCTGTCCACCTGCAGCCAGAAGTGGCCCCACACATCACTCTTTGGCACTTTATTTAGCATTCTTTTGAAAGAATCGGCTCAGCCATGTTGTTTACAATTGGCAACGGTCGCATTCCATCATACTATCAAACAATAAAAAATTCTATGCTCAATAGCCTTTATAATCTATGCAACATTTGTTTTACTTAAAGAGATAGAAATGTGTACCAATAAGTCAAATCTTTGCTAATAACTCTCATTTTAAGGAAGAGTGCAAATACAAATAAAGTACGCTGCATTTCCCTGGCTGTTTGGAATGAACTCACATGGATATGACTTCAGACTACATGTTTCGCATAACAGCTACCGCTTTTCATCAGTATCAGCATCCTTGAACAGTATTGCAAAATGGTGGCAGCAGCGAAAGTTTACAAAATATGGTCAAAAGCTGGTACGGCCATTGTGTATCAGGGTACAGTACTTACTTTACTCAGTATTATAATATAGCGGCTTATCGTGACAACCCTACTATAAACTGGGCTAATAATCTCTCTGACCACGCTTTTGCCCGAGTGGTAATTCAGCCTTTAAGATGACTAAAATGAGCGCTTTATAAAACAAATAAAAAAATATATTAAATTTAATGCCATTTGCAAGTGCAAGTACAAGTTACATGTATTTATTGTTGGTTGAAGTGATCATCATTTACAGGCCTTTGAAATCTTGTTACTATTACAACGTCTGCTGCATGTGCATTTATTTACAGTGTATATGTTTGCAAAGTGATTTTATGATTGGCCTATAAAATGTACCTGAGGCTTGGTGAAGAGTCTGGATGTAATGCAACTCCAAGATCTGGGTGCAGGATCTCCATGGTTGTCTCAGCTTGCAAGGTTTCATCACATGCTATGTCTCTGAAATGACAACACAATTCACTTTAAGTATTTGACAGTTTCCACTGCTTGAATTGAATATTGAACTTATGACCAGAATTTGTATATAAAAAAAAAAAAACACAAGGGAACATTTTCACATTCTACAACAACAGTGAATATATATAATAAGAAAGAACAGTCGAACCTGCCTTGGCTGGCTGCTTAATGCAGGTTTACTGTAGTTACATTATCAAACAGTAATGATGTCATTGTCATTGTTTTAGTAAAAAGCACTTTGCTGTGTTATGCTTACTTCATCTCCTGTTCGAATGAAGATTTCGCAGCAGAACTGGTTGACTTGCTGCAACTTTTTCAACAGTAGCCCCAGCACGGCGTTCTATTTTCTTCAGTTTACTGTTGTTAATGGTTGGTATGTTCAGCGTTGACAGTATAATGTGACCCTGGATAATCCCAAATTAAATATGGAGATAATGGTAGCAACACAGATTTCACGCGCGACAATTTATCTTGATATCAGTATCTTATCTGTGAAATAATTTTAAAACGTAAATGCAAATAACAAAGTTATGGGCCGGACATGATTTTGCTTCAAGGTCACACTGTGGCCTTGACCTTCAAGGTAGCAACCCTAATTTTGGGCGCGTCAAATCTTCTCGATATGGTGATCATTTCTGTGAAATAATTTTAAAATCTAACTTTAAATAACAAAGTTATGGACCAGACATGATTTAGCTTCAAGGTCAAGCCGTGACCTTGACTTTCAAGGTAGCGACCCAATTTTGCGCGTGACATGTCATCTTGATATGACGATCATTTCTGTAATATAATTTTAAAATGTGACTTCAAGTAACAACGTTATGAGCTGGACACAAATGCAGGACTGACAGGCGGTTGGACTGAGGGACGGACGGAAGCATAGTGAAAATATCTACTGTTACTGTATAATGTTGAAGGCATGCAGCTGCAAAAACAACTTATGTCAACTTTAGATATCATATAAGGAATTGTTTTCAGAATAATTTAGAATATTCCATTTCAAAATATTTAGACTTAATCGATCAGTATTTACAGCATAAATTTTTGCATGCAAACTCGGCGAGGTCATATAGCGTTTATGTGAATATTTTGAAGTCTCCGGAAGTTAGTTGTTTTTATCGAGAGCTTATCTAACATGCACAGTACACTAGTGTGGATGTAATTGTTAAAGAATGTAACATAGTTGTGGGAAAGGCCTACAGTGTGCCAAAGGTATAAAAAATAATTGTAAAACCTCTGAACATGTTTTAAAAGTGTTAATATGTCAGGATAATTTTTATGTTTTTTTTCAGGGTCTGTCAATAAAATGTCGTTTTTTAGGGTCTGTCAAAAATGAGTCTATTAATTATTTCTTTGATTTCACCTTTGGTACGTTGATTTAAAATATAAATATTTTGTTCTGGACAAAAGAAATAATTAAATATATTGTCGTTACTTATAAACAGAACTGTACGAGAAGGAAAACTTCTCACATGATCTAAGAGACATTTGAGGATAATCAGTGCTATATCAGCTGCATCTGCCGCTTTATTGACAACTACATGATCAAAATTAACACCAAACATATTCTTCAAAAGGCTGACTATTGCCTCTACGCGAGTTTGATTGTGTCCCTCTTCTTTAAAATGTTCATTGTGACTCACTCCTAGTACTTTTATCAGTGATGTTTCACAGTTGGGTCCTAGTAGTAAATCAATCAGGTAGTTAATAAATTCCCCACTGAATATGCCATTGTCAAGATCAATAAACAAGAAAAGGATATGAGTGTTGTTTCCTAATGTCCACAGTGCCCTCATGTCGGATAGATTACTAATTGTATCGATGTGAGTAGAAGAAATTGATATATTGCTGGTAGGTTCAGATTTATAGTCAGCCACTGACTCAAAAAGCTGAATCTGAATAGTTATTTCACAACTGATACCAAAAACTGCCAAAATAGTATTCCACAAAACATATAAATAATTATCGATAAATGTGTCATCAAACTTTAAAACATGCACTTCATTTCGAATGACACGTACAGTAAAATGGAATTTTGATAATCCTCTTGTTTGCACATTTTGTCTTATTGTTGTGATAATTCTATTTGTCATTTCGGTAACTATTGCTGTTTTCTCCTGGCCTGTTACTTTTTTAGGAAAGTGTTCTTTAAAACACATAATTTTTTCAATATTTCCCGTTGCTTGGTTTTTATTTTTATTTTTTGTTATTAAAACTTTAGTATTTTTTTTTGAAAATACTTTATTTTCTCTTATAAATTGAAAAAGGGCTTCAGGCATATTTAATTTTCTTTGTTCGTTGTAAAAAAAATTAATGTTCTCTTTCAAGGATACGTCTTCACTCGAAGTGGGCTGAGTCAATCCTGTACTGAAAGCAGAAGAATCCACTTCTGCAAGCTTCTCGTTTTCAACTTCAGGTAATAAATCCCTGCGGTTGATGCCTTCTAAACAAAGCAGTTCATCTACAGAAACATTATCTCTCCTATTATCAGCTAGAACATTCAAAACTGGGATTCCTTCTGTTTTTCTTTTACTATTGTTAAAATTAGAAGGTGGCGGGGATTGATTGGAACGATTCTGCGAAACAATGTCTTGATTTCTAAGTGTACTGTCAGCATTTTGATGTATTGTTACTGGTGTCAATTCGTATCTGAATCCGGAATACTCTTCAGACAAGAAAGCCACAAGTTCACTATATGTGTCAAATCTTACAATGACAGCTGCACCATTTTCCTGGTATCTACCATTGTGACCACGTTCATGGGAGTCGAACATCCAATAGCTGTTTGTGCTATGTGATATGTACAATGCAACGGTCCTATGATTAGCTGTCAACAGTTGATAAGATGACAAAGAAGTGGCTTGTTCTAATGCTTCATCAAAACTTGTTTCCATGACGTCTCTTGATGGCATACCGCCTATGACTCCATGAAATTGATCAAGGTGATAATTTATCTCAAAATTATCCTGAAGTTCTACTTCATTCGGTAGGTCATTGTGACCTAGATATCGTATTTCTCCGATACTGTCAGTAAGTTGACCAAAGAGTTGATCGCCATCACACAACACCTGATCTATTTCTTGTGATTGATAAATGTGATCAACATCACATTGATTTCTATAAAAAGCCAATAATGCAATCAGGGCCATTGCAGTACACTGCATGCCGCCAAATTGGCGAAAACACAGCGACCCTTGATGTTTACTTGCTAAAAAACCTCTTGGCATTTTGCTTACCTGGGTATAGAACTGCGCCTGCCTTATGTAGTCAGTATTGACTTTTGGCAGTATAAAGTTGAACTGTGTCCACTCTTTCACTTAACCCGATGTTCAATAGAAGAAAAAGGCCTCAACCCGCATCAAACGTCTTGCCGAAGTGGTTGTCGTACAAGGTAAATAAGAAAAGGTCCTATCAAAATTTCCACAGAATTAAATTTTATCTAAATGTAAAAACTATTTCTCACCCGTTACGGAATCTCGCCGGTTATAGCATCATAAATATTCATGTTAACTGGGTCTGATCGACAGGTGTTTTCTTACTTGTCTTAATATGTTCGTAATAATTTGATAATGAGTTGACCTATTTAATATGTGAATATAAAAAATAGCGACAACCATAATGGGTATCACAAACTACTTACATGTTTGTAGTTCCTGAACCGAAACCGCGTCTCATTTCAGACACCGAAGAAAAAAGTGTATAACTCAGTTATCCATGCGCCCAACAATTGGACATCATTCTGGAGCCTTCATTCGAGTGCCGGTAAAGGCGACAACTTTTATGTGCAAAGGGTTCCCAGCTAACATGCAGTGCGCCGGTGGTTCTACGTCGTGGAGATCAGCTGCTCTGGCCAACTACCTAAAGAAAAATAAACTAAAAAGAATATTGAAGAAGTTGGAGGCTCCAAACTTTCAGATTTATCCAGAAGACCTCCGGCAACATTTTTTCATTCATCCGGCATCAGATCCACGCAGAAATACAACGAAATACAACGAAAACAACTTTTTTTTTTTTTCCATCTAGTCTAGATCAACAGACGCTTGGCGATCAAATGAAAGCGCCTGCGCAACAAAGATGGCTACTTCCTGTGTAAATATTGTACAGTATGCGGTTTTATTACTACTTGCTTCACAGGGACCACCATACAATGATGTCCAACAAAAAGAGGGAATAAATACAAGGTACTTTGACAACCGTTCTATGATCGCACCACTACCTGGGCGACAACAACAACCTGAACTCGACATATATTCATTTACTCTGGCTCCGGAATTCTCTCCATCAACTGTAACTTCCATCTGTTACCATTTCTCTCGTAGAACCCAACAGCTTAAATACATGAAACCAAAGTATGTATACAAACTGTCAATATTAATCTTATCTGGAGACATTGCCCTAAACCCTGGACCGGTCAAATTCCCATGTATACTCTGTAAAAGAGCCGTTGCAAAGAATCATCGCGCTGTTCAATGTGATGAATGCGACAATTGGGTGCATATAAAATGTGCAGGTATTGCTCCGGCTTACTACAATCAACTACAGGAAAATGACGATCCTTGGTTTTGCATTACTCATACAAAAATGCAAACAGATATAAAACAACCAAATCCAATAATATCAGATTCTATCACAAAAACGTGTACGGAAACTTTTCAACACTTAAAAGATAGTTTTGTTCATTTAGAGGATGAAGACAACGAATGGAAGGACATCCCTAACCCCGACAGTGAAACAGAACCCAACACACATACTACTACTTGCGAATCTACCCCCAGCTCAGAAAATATTAATGATACCCATATAAACTCAAGTAATGACACATCTGACTCTCATGATAGCAGTGTTTTATCAGAAAATCGACACATATTTGAAGATCTAGAGAAACTAAAAGAAACAAACAGTAAAAAACCTATTATCGGTCATGTGAACATAAACAGTATTAGATACAAATTCCATGAACTCCATGATATCTTTGATAAAAACCTAGTTGACATTTTCTGCATTTCAGAGACAAAGATAGATGAAACATTCAGTGACAACCTGTTCCATGCAGAGGGTTATAAACTTCACAGGAAAGATAGAACCTGCTTTGGTGGTGGATTGATGGTTTTTGACTTGATAGACATGATCTTGTGACTGACTTGATAGACATGATCTTGTGATTGACTTGATAGACATGATTGACTTGATAGACTTGATCTTGTGATTGACTTGATAGACATGATCTTGTGATTGACTTGATAGACATGATTGACTTGATAGACTTGATCTTGTGATTGACTTGATAGACATGATCTTGTGATTGACTTGATAGACATGATCTTGTGATTGACTTGATAGACATGATTGACTTGATAGACATGATCTTATGATTGACTTGATAGACATGATCTTGTGATTGACTTGATAGACATGATTGATGTGAATGACTTGATAGACATGATTGATGTGACTGACTTGATCGACATGATCTTGTGATTGACTTTATAGACATGATTGATGTGAATGACTTGATAGACATGATCTTGTGATTGACTTGATAGACATGATCTTGTGATTGACTTTATAGACATGATCTTATGATTGATGTGATAGACATGATTGATGTGATTAACTTGATAGACATGATCTTGTGATTGACTTGATAGACATGATCTTGTGACTGACTTGATAGACATGATCTTATGATTGACTTGATAGACATGATTGATGTGATTGACTTGATAGACATGATCTTATGATTGACTTGATAGACATGATTGATGTGATTGACTTGATAGACATGATCTTGTGATTGACTTGATAGACATGATTGATGTGATTGACTTGATAGACATGATTGATGTGATTGACTTGATAGACATGATTGATGTGATTGACTTGATAGACATGATTGATGTGATTGACTTGATAGACATGATCTTATGATTGACTTGATAGACATGATCTTATGATTGACTTGATAGACATGATCTTGTGATTGACTTGATAGACATGATCTTGTGATTGACTTGATAGACATGATCTTGTGATTGACTTGATAGACATGATCTTGTGATAGACTTGATAGACATGATCTTGTGATTGACTTGATAGACATGATCTTATGATTGATGTGATAGACATGATTGATGTGATTGACTTGATAGACATGATTGATGTGATTGACTTGATAGACATGATCTTGTGATTGACTTGATAGACATGATCTTGTGATTGACTTGATAGACATGATCTTGTGATTGACTTGATAGACATGATCTTATGATTGACTTGATAGACATGATCTCATGATTGACTTGATAGACATGATCTTATGATTGACTTGATAGACATGATCTTATGATTGATGTGATTGACTTGATAGACATGATTGATGTGATTGACTTGATAGACATGATTGATGTGATTGACTTGATAGACATGATCTTATGATTGACTTGATAGACATGATCTTATGATTGACTTGATAGACATGATCTTCTGATTGACTTGATAGACATGATCTTATGATTGACTTGATAGACATGATCTTGTGACTGACTTGATAGACATGATTGATGTGAATGACTTGATAGACATGATCTTGTGACTGACTTGATAGACATGATCTTGTGACTGACTTGATAGACATGATCTTGTGACTGACTTGATCGACATGATCTTGTGATTGACTTTATAGACATGATTGATGTGAATGACTTGATAGACATGATCTTGTGATTGACTTGATAGACATGATCTTGTGATTGACTTTATAGACATGATCTTATGATTGATGTGATAGACATGATTGATGTGATTGACTTGATAGACATGATCTTGTGATCGACTTGATAGACATGATTGATGTGATTGACTTGATAGCCATGATCTTGTGATTGACTTGATAGACATGATCTTGTGATTGACTTGATAGACATGATCTTGTGACTGACTTGATAGACATGATCTTATGATTGACTTGATTGACTTGATCAACATGATCTTGTGACTGACTTGATAGACATGATCTTATGATTGACTTGATCGACATGATCTTGTGACTGACTTGATAGACATGATTGATGTGAATGACTTTATAGACATGATCTTGTGATTGACTTTATAGACATGATTGACATGATTGACTTGATAGACATGATTGACTTGATAAACATGATAGACATGATCTTGTGATAGACTTGATAGACATGATCTTGTGATTGACTTGATAGACATGATCTTATGATTGATGTGATAGACATGATTGATGTGATTGACTTGATAGACACGATTGATGTGATTGACTTGATAGACATGATCTTGTGATTGACTTGATAGACATGATCTTGTGATTGACTTGATAGACATGATCTTGTGATTGACTTGATAGACATGATCTTCTGATTGACTTGATAGACATGATCTTCTGATTGACTTGATAGACATGATCTTGTGATTGACTTGATAGACATGATCTTGTGATTGACTTAATAGACATGATCTTGTGACTGACTTGATAGACATGATCTTGTGACTGACTTGATAGACATGATCTAATTAATGACTTGATAGACATGATCTTGTGATTGACTTGATAGACATGATCTTGTGACTGACTTGATAGACATGATCTAATGATTGACTTGATAGACATGATCTTGTGACTGACTTGATAGACATGATCTTGTGATTGACTTGATAGACATGATCTTGTGATTGACTTGATAGACATGATCTTCTGATTGACTTGATAGACATGATCTTGTGATTGACTTGATAGACATGATCTTGTGATTGACTTGATAGACATAATCTTGTGATTGACTTGATAGACATGATCTTGTGACTGACTTGATAGACATGATCTTGTGACTGACTTGATAGACATGATCTTATGATTGACTTGATTGACTTGATCAACATGATCTTGTGACTGACTTGATAGACATGATCTTATGATTGACTTGATCGACATGATCTTGTGACTGACTTGATAGACATGATTGATGTGAATGACTTTATAGACATGATCTTGTGATTGACTTTATAGACATGATTGACGTGATTGACTTGATAGACATGATTGACTTGATAAACATGATAGACATGATCTTGTGATAGACTTGATAGACATGATCTTGTGATTGACTTGATAGACATGATCTTATGATTGATGTGATAGACATGATTGATGTGATTGACTTGATAGACACGATTGATGTGATTGACTTGATAGACATGATCTTGTGATTGACTTGATAGACATGATCTTGTGATTGACTTGATAGACATGATCTTGTGATAGACTTGATAGACATGATCTTGTGATAGACTTGATAGACATGATCTTGTGATTGACTTGATAGACATGATCTTATGATTGATGTGATAGACATGATTGATGTGATTGACTTGATAGACATGATTGATGTGATTGACTTGATAGACATGATCTTGTGATTGACTTGATAGACATGATCTTGTGATTGACTTGATAGACATGATCTTGTGATTGACTTGATAGACATGATCTTATGATTGACTTGATAGACATGATCTCATGATTGACTTGATAGACATGATCTTATGATTGACTTGATAGACATGATCTTATGATTGATGTGATTGACTTGATAGACATGATTGATGTGATTGACTTGATAGACATGATTGATGTGATTGACTTGATAGACATGATCTTATGATTGACTTGATAGACATGATCTTATGATTGACTTGATAGACATGATCTTCTGATTGACTTGATAGACATGATCTTATGATTGACTTGATAGACATGATCTTGTGACTGACTTGATAGACATGATTGATGTGAATGACTTGATAGACATGATCTTGTGATTGACTTGATCGACATGATCTTGTGATTGACTTTATAGACATGATCTTGTGACTGACTTGATAGACATGATCTTGTGACTGACTTGATAGACATGATCTTGTGACTGACTTGATCGACATGATCTTGTGATTGACTTTATAGACATGATTGATGTGAATGACTTGATAGACATGATCTTGTGATTGACTTGATAGACATGATCTTGTGATTGACTTTATAGACATGATCTTATGATTGATGTGATAGACATGATTGATGTGATTGACTTGATAGACATGATCTTGTGATCGACTTGATAGACATGATTGATGTGATTGACTTGATAGCCATGATCTTGTGATTGACTTGATAGACATGATCTTGTGATTGACTTGATAGACATGATCTTGTGACTGACTTGATAGACATGATCTTATGATTGACTTGATTGACTTGATCAACATGATCTTGTGACTGACTTGATAGACATGATCTTATGATTGACTTGATCGACATGATCTTGTGACTGACTTGATAGACATGATTGATGTGAATGACTTTATAGACATGATCTTGTGATTGACTTTATAGACATGATTGACATGATTGACTTGATAGACATGATTGACTTGATAAACATGATAGACATGATCTTGTGATAGACTTGATAGACATGATCTTGTGATTGACTTGATAGACATGATCTTATGATTGATGTGATAGACATGATTGATGTGATTGACTTGATAGACACGATTGATGTGATTGACTTGATAGACATGATCTTGTGATTGACTTGATAGACATGATCTTGTGATTGACTTGATAGACATGATCTTGTGATTGACTTGATAGACATGATCTTCTGATTGACTTGATAGACATGATCTTCTGATTGACTTGATAGACATGATCTTGTGATTGACTTGATAGACATGATCTTGTGATTGACTTAATAGACATGATCTTGTGACTGACTTGATAGACATGATCTTGTGACTGACTTGATAGACATGATCTAATTAATGACTTGATAGACATGATCTTGTGATTGACTTGATAGACATGATCTTGTGACTGACTTGATAGACATGATCTAATGATTGACTTGATAGACATGATCTTGTGATTGACTTGATAGACATGATCTTGTGACTGACTTGATAGACATGATCTAATGATTGACTTGATAGACATGATCTTGTGACTGACTTGATAGACATGATCTTGTGATTGACTTGATAGACATGATCTTGTGATTGACTTGATAGACATGATCTTCTGATTGACTTGATAGACATGATCTTGTGATTGACTTGATAGACATGATCTTGTGATTGACTTGATAGACATAATCTTGTGATTGACTTGATAGACATGATCTTGTGACTGACTTGATAGACATGATCTTGTGACTGACTTGATAGACATGATCTTATGATTGACTTGATTGACTTGATCAACATGATCTTGTGACTGACTTGATAGACATGATCTTATGATTGACTTGATCGACATGATCTTGTGACTGACTTGATAGACATGATTGATGTGAATGACTTTATAGACATGATCTTGTGATTGACTTTATAGACATGATTGACGTGATTGACTTGATAGACATGATTGACTTGATAAACATGATAGACATGATCTTGTGATAGACTTGATAGACATGATCTTGTGATTGACTTGATAGACATGATCTTATGATTGATGTGATAGACATGATTGATGTGATTGACTTGATAGACACGATTGATGTGATTGACTTGATAGACATGATCTTGTGATTGACTTGATAGACATGATCTTGTGATTGACTTGATAGACATGATCTTGTGATTGACTTGATAGACATGATCTTCTGATTGACTTGATAGACATGATCTTCTGATTGACTTGATAGACATGATCTTGTGATTGACTTGATAGACATGATCTTGTGATTGACTTAATAGACATGATCTTGTGACTGACTTGATAGACATGATCTTGTGACTGACTTGATAGACATGATCTAATTAATGACTTGATAGACATGATCTTGTGATTGACTTGATAGACATGATCTTGTGACTGACTTGATAGACATGATCTAATGATTGACTTGATAGACATGATCTTGTGATTGACTTGATAGACATGATCTTGTGACTGACTTGATAGACATGATCTAATGATTGACTTGATAGACATGATCTTGTGACTGACTTGATAGACATGATCTAATGATTGACTTGATAGACATGATCTTGTGACTGACTTGATAGACATGATCTAATGATTGACTTGATAGACATGATCTTGTGATTGATTTGATAGACATGATCTTGTGATTGACTTGATAGACATGATCTTATGATTGACATGATAGACATGATCTTGTGATTGACATGATAGACATGATCTTGTGACTGACTTGATAGACATGATCTAATGATTGACTTGATAGACATGATCTTGTGATTGATTTGATAGACATGATCTTGTGATTGACTTGATAGACATGATCTAATGATTGACTTGATAGACATGATCTTGTGATTGACATGATAGACATGATCTTATGATTGACTTGATAGACATGATCTTGTGATTGACTTGATAGACATGATCTTATGACTGACTTGATAGACATGATCTTATGATTGACTTGATAGACATGATCTTGTGATTGACTTGATAGACATGATCTTCTGATTGACTTGATAGACATGATCTTGTGATTGACTTGATAGACATGATCTTGTGATTGACTTGATAGACATAATCTTGTGATTGACTTGATAGACATGATCTTGTGACTGACTTGATAGACATGATCTTGTGACTGACTTGATAGACATGATCTTATGATTGACTTGATTGACTTGATCAACATGATCTTGTGACTGACTTGATAGACATGATCTTATGATTGACTTGATCGACATGATCTTGTGACTGACTTGATAGACATGATTGATGTGAATGACTTTATAGACATGATCTTGTGATTGACTTTATAGACATGATTGACGTGATTGACTTGATAGACATGATTGACTTGATAAACATGATAGACATGATCTTGTGATAGACTTGATAGACATGATCTTGTGATTGACTTGATAGACATGATCTTATGATTGATGTGATAGACATGATTGATGTGATTGACTTGATAGACACGATTGATGTGATTGACTTGATAGACATGATCTTGTGATTGACTTGATAGACATGATCTTGTGATTGACTTGATAGACATGATCTTGTGATTGACTTGATAGACATGATCTTCTGATTGACTTGATAGACATGATCTTCTGATTGACTTGATAGACATGATCTTGTGATTGACTTGATAGACATGATCTTGTGATTGACTTAATAGACATGATCTTGTGACTGACTTGATAGACATGATCTTGTGACTGACTTGATAGACATGATCTAATTAATGACTTGATAGACATGATCTTGTGATTGACTTGATAGACATGATCTTGTGACTGACTTGATAGACATGATCTAATGATTGACTTGATAGACATGATCTTGTGATTGACTTGATAGACATGATCTTGTGACTGACTTGATAGACATGATCTAATGATTGACTTGATAGACATGATCTTGTGACTGACTTGATAGACATGATCTAATGATTGACTTGATAGACATGATCTTGTGACTGACTTGATAGACATGATCTAATGATTGACTTGATAGACATGATCTTGTGATTGATTTGATAGACATGATCTTGTGATTGACTTGATAGACATGATCTTATGATTGACATGATAGACATGATCTTGTGATTGACATGATAGACATGATCTTGTGACTGACTTGATAGACATGATCTAATGATTGACTTGATAGACATGATCTTGTGATTGATTTGATAGACATGATCTTGTGATTGACTTGATAGACATGATCTAATGATTGACTTGATAGACATGATCTTGTGATTGACATGATAGACATGATCTTATGATTGACTTGATAGACATGATCTTGTGATTGACTTGATAGACATGATCTTATGACTGACTTGATAGACATGATCTTATGATTGACTTGATAGACATGATCTTGTGATTGACTTGATAGACATGATCTTGTGATTGACTTAATAGAGTTGACCTTGTGATTGACTTAATAGACATGATCTTGTGATTGACTTGATAGACATGATCTTGTGATTGACTTGATAGACATGATCTTATGACTGACTTGATAGACATGATCTTGTGATTGACTTGATAGACATGATCTTATGATTGATGTGATAGACATGATTGATGTGATTGACTTGATAGACATGATTGATGTGATTGACTTGATAGACATGATCTTGTGATTGACTTGATAGACATGATCTTGTGATTGACTTGATAGACATGATTGATGTGAATGACTTTATAGACATGATCTTGTGATTGACTTTATAGACATGATTGATGTGAATGACTTGATAGACATGATCTTGTGATTGACTTGATCGACATGATCTTGTGATTGACTTTATAGACATGATTGATGTGAATGACTTGATAGACATGATCTTGTGATTGACTTGATAGACATGATCTTGTGATTGACTTTATAGACATGATTGATGTGAATGACTTGATAGACATGATCTTGTGATTGACTTGATAGACATGATTGATGTGATTGACTTGATAGCCATGATCTTGTGATTGACTTGATAGACATGATCTTGTGATTGACTTGATAGACATGATTGATGTGATTGACTTGATAGACATGATCTTGTGATTGACTTGATAGACATGATCTTGTGATTGACTTGATAGACATGATCTTATGATTGACTTGATAGACATGATCTTGTGTTTGACTTGATAGACATGATCTTGTGATTGGCATGATAGACTTGATTGATGTGATTGACTTGATAGACTTGATTGATGTGATTGACTTGATAGACATGATTGATGTGATTGACTTGATAGACATGATCTTGTGATTGACTTGATAGACATGATCTTGTGATTGACTTGATAGACATGATTGATGTGATTGACTTAATAGACATGATCTTATGATTGACTTGATAGACATGATCTTGTGATTGACTTGATAGACATGATTGATGTGAATGACTTGATAGACATGATTGATGTGATTGACTTGATAGACATGATCTTGTGATTGACTTGATAGACATGATTGATGTGATTGACTTGATAGACATGATCTTGTGATTGACTTGATAGACATGATCTTGTGACTGACTTGATAGACATGATCTAATGATTGACTTTATAGACATGATCTTGTGATTGACTTAATAGACATGATCTTGTGACTGACTTGATAGACATGATCTTGTGATTGACTTAATAGACATGATCTTGTGACTGACTTGATAGACATGATCTTGTGACTGACTTGATAGACATGATCTAATTAATGACTTGATAGACATGATCTTGTGATTGACTTGATAGACATGATCTTGTGACTGACTTGATAGACATGATCTAATGATTGACTTGATAGACATGATCTTGTGATTGACTTGATAGACATGATCTTGTGACTGACTTGATAGACATGATCTAATGATTGACTTGATAGACATGATCTTGTGACTGACTTGATAGACATGATCTAATGATTGACTTGATAGACATGATCTTGTGACTGACTTGATAGACATGATCTAGTGATTGACTTGATAGACATGATCTTGTGATTGATTTGATAGACATGATCTTGTGATTGACTTGATAGACATGATCTTATGATTGACATGATAGACATGATCTTGTGATTGACATGATAGACATGATCTTGTGACTGACTTGATAGACATGATCTAATGATTGACTTGATAGACATGATCTTGTGATTGATTTGATAGACATGATCTTGTGATTGACTTGATAGACATGATCTAATGATTGACTTGATAGACATGATCTTGTGATTGACATGATAGACATGATCTTATGATTGACTTGATAGACATGATCTTGTGATTGACTTGATAGACATGATCTTATGACTGACTTGATAGACATGATCTTATGATTGACTTGATAGACATGATCTTGTGATTGACTTGATAGACATGATCTTGTGATTGACTTAATAGAGTTGACCTTGTGATTGACTTAATAGACATGATCTTGTGATTGACTTGATAGACATGATCTTGTGATTGACTTGATAGACATGATCTTATGACTGACTTGATAGACATGATATTGTGATTGACTTGATAGACATGATCTTATGATTGATGTGATAGACATGATTGATGTGATTGACTTGATAGACATGATTGATGTGATTGACTTGATAGACATGATCTTGTGATTGACTTGATAGACATGATCTTGTGATTGACTTGATAGACATGATTGATGTGAATGACTTTATAGACATGATCTTGTGATTGACTTTATAGACATGATTGATGTGAATGACTTGATAGACATGATCTTGTGATTGACTTGATCGACACGATCTTGTGATTGACTTTATAGACATGATTGATGTGAATGACTTGATAGACATGATCTTGTGATTGACTTGATAGACATGATCTTGTGATTGACTTTATAGACATGATTGATGTGAATGACTTGATAGACATGATCTTGTGATTGACTTGATAGACATGATTGATGTGATTGACTTGATAGCCATGATCTTGTGATTGACTTGATAGACATGATCTTGTGATTGACTTGATAGACATGATTGATGTGATTGACTTGATAGACATGATCTTGTGATTGACTTGATAGACATGATCTTGTGATTGACTTGATAGACATGATCTTATGATTGACTTGATAGACATGATCTTGTGATTGACTTGATAGACATGATCTTGTGATTGGCATGATAGACTTGATTGATGTGATTGACTTGATAGACTTGATTGATGTGATTGACTTGATAGACATGATTGATGTGATTGACTTGATAGACATGATCTTGTGATTGACTTGATAGACATGATCTTGTGATTGACTTGATAGACATGATTGATGTGATTGACTTAATAGACATGATCTTATGATTGACTTGATAGACATGATCTTGTGATTGACTTGATAGACATGATTGATGTGAATGACTTGATAGACATGATTGATGTGATTGACTTGATAGACATGATCTTGTGATTGACTTGATAGACATGATCTTGTGACTGACTTGATAGACATGATCTAATGATTGACTTTATAGACATGATCTTGTGATTGACTTAATAGACATGATCTTGTGACTGACTTGATAGACATGATCTTGTGATTGACTTGATAGACATGATCTTGTGACTGACTTGATAGACATGATCTTATGATTGACTTGATAGACATGATTGATGTGATTGACTTGATAGACATGATCTTATGATTGACTTGATAGACATGATTGATGTGATTGACTTTATAGACATGATCTTGTGATTGACTTGATAGACATGATCTTGTGACTGACTTGATAGACATGATCTAATGATTGACTTTATAGACATGATCTTGTGATTGACTTAATAGACATGATCTTGTGACTGACTTGATAGACATGATCTTGTGATTGACTTGATAGACATGATCTTGTGACTGACTTGATAGACATGATCTTATGATTGACTTGATAGACATGATCTTATGATTGACTTGATCGATATGATCTTATGATTGACTTGATAGACATGATCTTGTGATTGACTTGATAGACATGATCTAATGATTGACATGATAGACATGATCTTGCGATTGACTTGATAGACATGATCTTGTGATTGACATGATAGACATGATCTTATGACTGACTTGATAGACATGATCTAATTAATGACTTGATAGACATGATCTTGTTATTGACTTGATAGACATGATCTTGTGATTGACTTGATAGACATGATCTTATGATTGATGTGATAGACATGATTGATGTGATTGACTTGATAGACATGATTGATGTGATTGACTTGATAGACATGATCTTGTGATTGACTTGATAGACATGATCTTGTGATTGACTTGATAGACATGATCTTGTGATTGACTTGATAGACATGATCTTGTGATTGACTTGATAGACATGATCTTGTGATTGACTTGATAGACATGATCTTGTGATTGACTTGATAGACATGATCTTGTGACTGACTTGATAGACATGATCTTGTGACTGACTTGATAGACATGATCTTATGATTGACTTGATTGACTTGATCAACATGATCTTGTGACTGACTTGATAGACATGATCTTATGATTGACTTGATCGACATGATCTTGTGACTGACTTGATAGACATGATTGATGTGAATGACTTTATAGACATGATCTTGTGATTGACTTTATAGACATGATTGACGTGATTGACTTGATAGACATGATTGACTTGATAGACATGATAGACATGATCTTGTGATAGACTTGATAGACATGATCTTGTGATTGACTTGATAGACATGATCTTATGATTGATGTGATAGACATGATTGATGTGATTGACTTGATAGACACGATTGATGTGATTGACTTGATAGACATGATCTTGTGATTGATTTGATAGACATGATCTTGTGATTGACTTGATAGACATGATCTTCTGATTGACTTGATAGACATGATCTTCTGATTGACTTGATAGACATGATCTTGTGATTGACTTGATAGACATGATCTTGTGATTGACTTAATAGACATGATCTTGTGACTGACTTGATAGACATGATCTTGTGACTGACTTGATAGACATGATCTAATTAATGACTTGATAGACATGATCTTGTGATTGACTTGATAGACATGATCTTGTGACTGACTTGATAGACATGATCTAATGATTGACTTGATAGACATGATCTTGTGATTGACTTGATAGACATGATCTTGTGACTGACTTGATAGACATGATCTAATGATTGACTTGATAGACATGATCTTGTGACTGACTTGATAGACATGATCTAATGATTGACTTGATAGACATGATCTTGTGACTGACTTGATAGACATGATCTAATGATTGACTTGATAGACATGATCTTGTGATTGATTTGATAGACATGATCTTGTGATTGACTTGATAGACATGATCTTATGATTGACATGATAGACATGATCTTGTGATTGACATGATAGACATGATCTTGTGACTGACTTGATAGACATGATCTAATGATTGACTTGATAGACATGATCTTGTGATTGATTTGATAGACATGATCTTGTGATTGACTTGATAGACATGATCTAATGATTGACTTGATAGACATGATCTTGTGATTGACATGATAGACATGATCTTATGATTGACTTGATAGACATGATCTTGTGATTGACTTGATAGACATGATCTTATGACTGACTTGATAGACATGATAGACATGATCTTGTGATAGACTTGATAGACATGATCTTGTGATAGACTTGATAGACATGATCTTGTGATTGACTTGATAGACATGATCTTATGATTGACTTGATAGACATGATCTTATGATTGACTTGATAGACATGATCTCATGATTGACTTGATAGACATGATCTTATGATTGACTTGATAGACATGATCTTATGATTGATGTGATTGACTTGATAGACATGATCTTGTGATAGACTTGATAGACATGATCTTGTGATTGACTTGATAGACATGATCTTTTGATTGACTTGATAGACATGATCTTGTAATTGACATGATAGACATGATCTTATGATTGACTTGATAGACATGATAGACATGAACTTGTGATAGACTTGATAGACATGATCTTGTGATAGACTTGATAGACATGATCTTATGACTGACTTGATAGACATGATCTTGTGATAGACTTGATAGACATGATCTTGTGATTGACTTGATAGACATGATCTTGTGATTGACTTGATAGACATGATCTTGTGATAGACTTGATAGACATGATCTTGTGATAGACTTGATAGACATGATCTTGTGATTGACTTGATAGACATGATCTTATGATTGATGTGATAGACATGATTGATGTGATTGACTTGATAGACATGATTGATGTGATTGACTTGATAGACATGATCTTGTGATTGACTTGATAGACATGATCTTGTGATTGACTTGATAGACATGATCTTGTGATTGACTTGATAGACATGATCTTATGATTGACTTGATAGACATGATCTCATGATTGACTTGATAGACATGATCTTATGATTGACTTGATAGACATGATCTTATGATTGATGTGATTGACTTGATAGACATGATTGATGTGATTGACTTGATAGACATGATTGATGTGATTGACTTGATAGACATGATCTTATGATTGACTTGATAGACATGATCTTATGATTGACTTGATAGACATGATCTTCTGATTGACTTGATAGACATGATCTTATGATTGACTTGATAGACATGATCTTGTGACTGACTTGATAGACATGATTGATGTGAATGACTTGATAGACATGATCTTGTGATTGACTTGATCGACATGATCTTGTGATTGACTTTATAGACATGATCTTGTGACTGACTTGATAGACATGATCTTGTGACTGACTTGATAGACATGATCTTGTGACTGACTTGATCGACATGATCTTGTGATTGACTTTATAGACATGATTGATGTGAATGACTTGATAGACATGATCTTGTGATTGACTTGATAGACATGATCTTGTGATTGACTTTATAGACATGATCTTATGATTGATGTGATAGACATGATTGATGTGATTGACTTGATAGACATGATCTTGTGATCGACTTGATAGACATGATTGATGTGATTGACTTGATAGCCATGATCTTGTGATTGACTTGATAGACATGATCTTGTGATTGACTTGATAGCCATGATCTTGTGATTGACTTGATAGACATGATCTTGTGATTGACTTGATAGACATGATTGATGTGATTGACTTGATAGACATGATCTTGTGATTGACTTGATAGACATGATCTTATGATTGACTTGATAGACATGATCTTATGATTGACTTGATAGACATGATCTCATGATTGACTTGATAGACATGATCTTATGATTGACTTGATAGACATGATCTTATGATTGATGTGATTGACTTGATAGACATGATTGATGTGATTGACTTGATAGACATGATTGATGTGATTGACTTGATAGACATGATCTTATGATTGACTTGATAGACATGATTGACTTGATAGACATGATAGACATGATCTTGTGATAGACTTGATAGACATGATCTTGTGATAGACTTGATAGACATGATCTTGTGATTGACTTGATAGACATGATCTTTTGATTGACTTGATAGACATGATCTTGTAATTGACATGATAGACATGATCTTATGATTGACTTGATAGACATGATAGACATGAACTTGTGATAGACTTGATAGACATGATCTTGTGATAGACTTGATAGACATGATCTTATGACTGACTTGATAGACATGATCTTGTGATAGACTTGATAGACATGATCTTGTGATTGACTTGATAGACATGATCTTGTGATTGACTTGATAGACATGATCTTGTGATAGACTTGATAGACATGATCTTGTGATAGACTTGATAGACATGATCTTGTGATTGACTTGATAGACATGATCTTATGATTGATGTGATAGACATGATTGATGTGATTGACTTGATAGACATGATTGATGTGATTGACTTGATAGACATGATCTTGTGATTGACTTGATAGACATGATCTTGTGATTGACTTGATAGACATGATCTTGTGATTGACTTGATAGACATGATCTCATGATTGACTTGATAGACATGATCTTATGATTGACTTGATAGACATGATCTTATGATTGATGTGATTGACTTGATAGACATGATTGATGTGATTGACTTGATAGACATGATTGATGTGATTGACTTGATAGACATGATCTTATGATTGACTTGATAGACATGATCTTATGATTGACTTGATAGACATGATCTTCTGATTGACTTGATAGACATGATCTTATGATTGACTTGATAGACATGATCTTGTGACTGACTTGATAGACATGATTGATGTGAATGACTTGATAGACATGATCTTGTGATTGACTTGATCGACATGATCTTGTGATTGACTTTATAGACATGATCTTGTGACTGACTTGATAGACATGATCTTGTGACTGACTTGATAGACATGATCTTGTGACTGACTTGATCGACATGATCTTGTGATTGACTTTATAGACATGATTGATGTGAATGACTTGATAGACATGATCTTGTGATTGACTTGATAGACATGATCTTGTGATTGACTTTATAGACATGATCTTATGATTGATGTGATAGACATGATTGATGTGATTGACTTGATAGACATGATCTTGTGATCGACTTGATAGACATGATTGATGTGATTGACTTGATAGCCATGATCTTGTGATTGACTTGATAGACATGATCTTGTGATTGACTTGATAGCCATGATCTTGTGATTGACTTGATAGACATGATCTTGTGATTGACTTGATAGACATGATTGATGTGATTGACTTGATAGACATGATCTTGTGATTGACTTGATAGACATGATCTTATGATTGACTTGATAGACATGATTGATGTGATTGACTTGATAGACATGATCTTGTGATTGACTTCATAGACATGATCTTGTGATTGACTTGATAGACATGATCTTGTGATTGACTTGATAGACATGATTAATGTGATTGACTTGATAGACATGATTGATGTGATTGGTTTGATAGACATGATCTTATGATTGACTTGATAGACATGATCTTGTGATTGACTTGATAGACATGATTGATGTGATTGACTTGATAGACATGATCTTATGATTGACTTGATAGACATGATCTTGTGATTGACTTGATAGACATGATCTTGTGATTGACTTGATAGACATGATTGATGTGATTGACATGATAGACATGATCTTGTGATTGACTTGATAGACATGATTGATGTGATTGACTTGATAGACATGATTGATGTGATTGACTTGATAGACATGATTGATGTGATTGACTTGATAGACATGATCTTATGATTGACTTAATAGACATGATCTTATGATTGACTTGATAGACATGATCTTGTGATTGACTTGATAGACATGATCTTGTGATTGACTTGATAGACATGATCTTGTGATTGACTTGATAGACATGATCTTATGACTGACTTGATAGACATGATCTTGTGATTGACTTGATAGACATGATTGATGTGATTGACTTGATAGACATGATTGATGTGATTGACTTGATAGACATGATTGATGTGATTGACTTGATAGACATGATCTTGTGATTGACTTGATAGGCATGATTGATGTGATTGACTTGATAGACATGATTGATGTGATTGACTTGATAGACATGATTGATGTGATTGACTTGATAGACATGATTGATGTGATTGACTTGATAGACATGATCTTGTGATTGACTTGATAGGCATGATTGATGTGATTGACTTGATAGACATGATTGATGTGATTGACTTGATAGACATGATTGATGTGATTGACTTGATAGACATGATCTTGTGATTGACTTGATAGGCATGATTGATGTGATTGACTTGATAGACATGATTGATGTGATTGACTTGATAGACATGATTGATGTGATTGACTTGATAGGCATGATTGATGTGATTGACTTGATAGACATGATTGATGTGATTGACTTGATAGACATGATCTTGTGATTGACTTGATAGACATGATCTTGTGATTGACTTGATAGACATGATCTTGTGATTGACTTTATAGACATGATCTTGTGATTGACTTGATAGACATGATTGATGTGACTGACTTGATAGACATGATCTTGTGATTGACTTGATAGACATGATTGATGTGATTGACTTGATAGCCATGATCTTGTGATTGACTTGATAGACATGATCTTGTGATTGACTTGATAGACATGATTGATGTGATTGACTTGATAGACATGATCTTGTGATTGACTTGATAGACATGATCTTGTGATTGACTTGATAGACATGATCTTATGATTGACTTGATAGACATGATCTTGTGATTGACTTGATAGACATGATCTTGTGATTGGCATGATAGACATGATCTTGTGATTGACTTGATTGATGTGATTGACTTGATAGACATGATTGATGTGATTGACTTGATTGACATGATCTTGTGATTGACTTGATAGACATGATCTTGTGATTGACTTGATAGACATGATCTTGTGATTGACTTGATAGACATGATTGATGTGATTGACTTAATAGACATGATCTTATGATTGACTTGATAGACATGATCTTGTGATTGACTTGATAGACATGATTGATGTGAATGACTTGATAGACATGATTGATGTGATTGACTTGATAGACATGATCTTGTGATTGACTTGATAGACATGATTGATGTGATTGACTTAATAGACATGATCTTATGATTGACTTGATAGACATGATCTTGTGATTGACTTGATAGACATGATCTTGTGATGGACTTGATAGAGTTGACCTTGTGATTGACTTGATAGACATGATCTTGTGATTGACTTGATAGACATGATCTTGTGATTGACTTGATAGACATGATTGATGTGATTGACTTGATAGACATGATCTTGTGATTGACTTGATAGACATGATTGATGTGATTGACTTAATAGACATGATCTTATGATTGACTTGATAGACATGATCTTGTGATTGACTTGATAGACATGATTGATGTGAATGACTTGATAGACATGATTGATGTGATTGACTTGATAGACATGATCTTGTGATTGACTTGATAGACATGATCTTGTGATTGACTTGATAGACATGATCTTGTGATTGACTTGATAGACATGATTGATGTGATTGACTTAATAGACATGATCTTATGATTGACTTGATAGACATGATCTTGTGATTGACTTGATAGACATGATTGATGTGAATGACTTGATAGACATGATTGATGTGATTGACTTGATAGACATGATCTTGTGATTGACTTGATAGACATGATCTTGTGATTGACTTGATAGACATGATCTTGTGATTGACATGATCTTGTGCTTGACGTGATTAACATGATCTTGTGATTGACATGATCTTGTGCTTGACGTGATTAACATGATTTTGTGACTGATATAAAAATTGACATGATTGAATTATCTTTTGATTGACATGATCTTGTGATTGACATGATTGAAAAAATCTGTAATTTACATAATTTACATGATCTTGTGATTGGCAGGGTTTAGCGAATTTGTGATTGACACGATTGATATGATCTTGTTTGACACAATTTGCATGATCTTGTGAGCGACTTTATTTTTGTATTGGCATAATTGCTATGATCTTGTGATTGGCATGACTGTGATTTACATGATCCTGTGATGGACACGATTGACATGATCATGTGATTGAAATGATCTTGTGATTGCCATCACTGTGATTTACATGATATTGCGATTGGCGTGAATGTCATGATCTTGCTGTTGACATGATCTTGTGGTTGCCATGGCTACGTGATTAACATGATCTTGTGAGCGGCCAGATTTACGTGATTTTGCAATTGATGTGATCTTGTGATTGCCGTGGCTTTGTAATTTACATGATCTTGTGATGGGTATTATTGCACTATTTACATGATCTTGTGATTGTCATGACTGTGTACTATAGATGATTATGTGGTTGACATGATCTTGTGGTTAATGTGATTGACAAGATCTTGTGGTTGACATGATTTACGAGATCTTGTGGTCGAGTGACTGTTATTTACATGATCTTGTGATCGACATGATCTTGCTATTTACATGATCTTGTGATTGACATGGTCTTCTAATGTACCTGATCTTGTCATCAGAAGTGACCCATTATATTTTGTGTTTACAAAAGTTTGTCAAATGATAGTCAATCATGAGATGAGGTTGTACGTATCACTGTAAAACGCAATGTCAGCTGATCCATATGACTGCTGTTAAAAAAATAAACTAATTATAGACACATTCTTGTTTTATATAATAACCATTGCTGTCACAAATTATCTTATACTACGTGGACTTTTTGTTGTCTTGTTTCTTCGCAACTTTAACTGTTGACAAGGCTTCAGAATGCACTTTGTACATAAAATTGCATCAGAGGGTTAAATATTTTATTTGCATAATATGCGAATATCTACATTAAGGGAGATAACTCATTCATTTCAGTTTCAAAATGGAGAAATGTAAAATGGTTTTTTTACCTGATGATCATGTAAGTGCTGATCATGTATGAAAAAAAGAATTGTTGGTTTTTGTTACGCCGCACCAATACAATTATGGTCATATTGGCAACATCCATCTAATTATTAATAAAGGAAGACCCCAGACTTATACCTGGGTAGAACCACCAGTGCACTGCACACATTGCCCCAACCAGGACTTGAACCCATGCAGTCAAGGTCTGAGATATTACAAGTCAGTTACAAGTCAGTGACTCTAAATGCTTAACCGCAGACTCGCCACAAAAGAATTACAATACAAAATAATTGAAACTTTTCTGTTTTTACATTATCTTTAACAAAAGAGCAAAAATACAACCATGTTATGCACCCTCCCTGATGCTAGTAAAGGAGGATATAACCCTGCTGCTAATACTGCTGATCAGCTTGGTGAAAAAGGTTTGCCTTATGATGATTATGATAAAACTGGGATTACAATTCAAAATGATGGCAACAGTAAAATAATGATGGTGGTCATGGTGTTTTGTTGTTAGTTTTGTTACAATCCCTCACAGTTCTGGTCATATTGGCCACGTCCAGCTTATTGGTGGAAATTAAAATAAATTACGCTTATAATAAATTATAAGAACCATTATAATATCACAAACACCTTGAAAATGTACGTCCATGGCCGAGCGGTTAGGGTCGCTGACCTAAAACTTCTCAACCCATTACCACATGGGATTGAGTCCCGCTCAGGGCAAGAACTTTCATGAGGGGAGGTTTTCCAGCTAACCTGCTGTGTGCCAGTGGTTCTACCCAGGCATAAGTCTGGGGTATTCCTCCACCAATAATTAAACATACAACATGCATGTTAGCTGGAAATCCTCCCCACATTTAAATACTCGTGCCAACAGGACCTCGAACCAGTAATGCGTATTTATTTTGTTTAAAAGTCTCGTGCTGGCCAAGTATCATACGATGAAAGGGGAAAGAAAACAAAACCACACATATACAGAGAATGATTATTTTCAGCATATTTTATCTAAAGAGAAAGATTTCAGACTACAGAATGTAAATAAAAATTGCATCTTGTTAAATGAGACAAGAATGTGTTAAAATGCTTCAGTGTTGAGATAACAGTAAGAAAAATAAATATAAAATTATGAATATATGATATCAAAATATGACTTAATATTTAATAAAATAATATTAGAATAAAAGAATTACTAACAAGGGAGATAACCTATAATTTTATTTTCTTTCAAAAATTGGAAATTCTTTTTTAACAACAGTATGTCCTTCGTAAGTATCGTATAATTAGAATGTCAATCATATTCCACCAACAGATTTTGGCTACTTTAAAATTGTAAAAAAAATATAAAAATTTAAGGTAAGCCATCAACAGTCATTTAATCTTTTTTTAAGTGCAATCTTCATGTTTTTGGCATGAGTTTTTAAGTTAAGTAAATATTGACGGGATAGGCTCCTGATGATTTACATCGTATTATTATATCATATATATAAATATTAACATCCATTGTCGGATAACCACGACCAATTCATTCCGTTACTCTCCATTCATCGCCCGTGGGATATTTAGTTCATTTTTTGCCATTCTTGTTAATGATATTTCATTGGCTGCTTCATAAACCGATGAAGATTCCAGTCCAATGATAAAGCTTGTTCTTTCATTGATCGGCAATGGCGACGTCATTGTTATACTTCTAGTCTCCACGCTGAAGAGTATGGATTTTGTAAACAGTGTAATGATTAATCGCCAATTCTTGTTCTATTCAGTTTGATAAGATGACAGAAAATTTACCAAAAAACCCATGGTCAATGAATGTAGTATAACAGAGCAGTCAAGCATAGGTATCTGACAATTAACATCATATGTTTACAACATATATTTAAACAAGATGACTCTAATTCTTAAACACTTGCCACAAAAACTAAGATTTTTGCTCTAGTTTATTTTCAATAGTTTATGATTTGAGTCTAAGGGACTCCTCATAATTGGTCTGAAAGCCGGCAGACAACAAATCCCAGGCCAAATATGTTCCTTGCAACCACTTCCACTCTTCCTAAATCTGGAATAAATAAGATGGGAAAATGATCATGTTTAGATACATGCAAGGTAACAACCATTATGTGACAGGACTATTTATGTCAGCAAGCAATTAAATTCCTGCCCAGTGTATCTATTATAATGGGGAAAATTGTCAATTGTCTCCATTGTTAGATAAAATCTGAGGTACCCCAAATACTAATAGGTCCTTTTAGTTGGAATTCTTAGACTTTATCGCCTGTGTTTTTGCATATGGTGCAATATAAAAAAAGCTAAGTTTCTTACTTTAGCATAAATGTGAGCCTTAAGAAAGCCATAAGATCGCACTGACTAAATTATGGTAAAATTGGCAACATCCAGTTAATTATTAATGGAGGAAGAACAAAGACTTATGTCTGGAAACACTGGTACACTGCAGATTAGCTGGAAATACTCCCCACATGGAAGTTTGCCCTCGAGCAGGAATCGAACCCACACTATGATGGGCTCAAGTCAGTGACTCAAACTACACAGCCACGGGTTTTAACAGCAAAACTGGATAAGTGACCCTATATCATGTCTTTAGGAATTTTTGAA
The DNA here is from genome assembly GCA_007844125.1 of Sinonovacula constricta. Classification (NCBI taxonomy): domain Eukaryota; kingdom Metazoa; phylum Mollusca; class Bivalvia; order Cardiida; family Solecurtidae; genus Sinonovacula; species Sinonovacula constricta. The sequence continues at coordinate 6,816,684 of CM017570.1, read as the reverse complement.
GGAAAAAAACACACTGATATGGGAAAGATTTCTCCAACAGAATAAAAAAAATAATTCATTTTATGTCGATACATAAAAACAACTAAATAACAGTTTGAGCAGAAACTGTTACAAAAGGCTTGTCTGATTTTTTGACAAAATATATATATGGGCATTTTGATGGCGGGAGAGAGAATTAAACCATAGTTTCATTTGTCTTTCAACAGATGGCAGCATCAGTTAACCTGACTGACCTCCTACTCTATAGGTAAGCCAATTAAAATTTCAGTTATCAGTTTAATAACTTCTAAGTATGCCAGCAGCGGGCCTAATTGCGCAATCGGTAGAGCATCGCTTCCAGGTGTTAGGGCCCCTGGTTCAATCCCGGGTCGCAACATACCAAAGATGGTAGTGGTATAGCTCCCTTGCTAATGCTCAAGCAAATATTAGGGTAGTTCCATGACTGGTTGGCCCAGTGTCAGGACAATGTAACTGGGTGTGGTATCATGCCAGGTGTTCAGGGCATGCTATACACTATGAAGGCAGCACTATTTTACCTGCTTTAAGTGGACACTGTCTCTAGAGAACTGAAATACTGTTGGCAGGATGATAAACCCAATAAACAAATAAACTAATTATGCTGTCTTCACTTTTGGTACACAGCAGAATATGAAATAAATAAGAAACAATGTGTTTATCATACTAATTCGACAAAATAAACAAAAGAAAGTAAGATAAAAACATATTCTTACCTTTTTGTTATAAAGGGACATAACTATTTAAATTACTCTGGGTTACCTCCCATGTTGGTGAAAAAAAGTATATAGTTAAGAAAGAAAAAAAGTAATTTTTCAACTTTTTGAAACTATTGAGAATGTCAAATCATTACTTAGGATGATAATGAGCAAGAGCACTGGAGCATTATGATAAAGAGCAGCAAATAAAATTAATAATAAAATTAACAGTTTGATTGTTTGTTTATTGGGTTTAATGTTCCACTAATGGTATTTAAGTTATATGGAGATGGTGTCCACTTGAAGCAGATATAGTGCTGCCTTGACTGTGTAAAACATGCCATGAACACATGGCATGATACCCCACCCAGTCACATTATCCTGACATTGGGCCAACAGTTGTGGAACTACCCTTATATTTGCTTGAAAGTTAGCAAGGGAGCTTTGCCACTACCATTTTTAACGACTTTTGGTATGTCTCAGCCAAAGCTGGGGCCTCCCATACCTGAAAATTAACAGTATTTTTTTAAATAAAATACCTACAAACAAAGGAGATATTTGATAAATTTCTTTCATTTCTAAAATTATTGATTTTGTCATTACAAAAAAAGATTGATATGATGTAAATAACTGTACATTGGAGACTCCCTTTGATCTCACCATGTCTCAAGACTTCTTTGCTGCCTCCATATATTCCTTGGCTACTTCTGGGTTCTCCTTCACCCATTGGTCAGCTGTGTTTTTCTCCAGCCAATCAGAGGAGCTGATCTGCTGTCGTAACGTAGAGAACAGATCATCTAAATTTGAAGCACCTCCTGTGAAAAAAAAAACACAAAAAAACAAAAGCAAGTCAGTAAATATTGTAACTTCTTTGGTCTGTATCAAGTTATGCGAGCATTAAAGGGAGAGAATCCATATATTAAGAGAATCCATTGAAAACCGTTATTTTTTTTGTTTTTTGTTACATTGCAATGGCACAAACATGATCAAATTGGCAATGTCCAGTAAATTGTTGGTAGCAAAAGATCCAAGACAATTAAATGTCTGGATAGAACCACCAGCACTCCACAAATCAGCTGGAAGACCTCCCAACATGAAAGTTCTCTCGCAGACCAAGACTGGAACCTATGGAGAAGGGGGCGGCTGAGAAGTTACAAGTTAGTGATTCTAACTGCTCCGCCATAGGCGGCACCTAGTACAGTCCCTGGCTTAGGTACAATGGTGATATAATCTACTTAGGATGTCTAAATGTAATTGATTCTTTTTTTTTGGAGTGATAATTTTATATAGCTGTGGTTTTTATTGTGTCTATTTACCAATTTGCACACAATGTGATGCGTAAGTTTATGGTAACAGTCTAATTACTCCTTTCACTCACGCATATGCCATTTTACACCTTTTACAAAGCATGCATGGTTATCTCTTATCTTACAATCTGCACAACTAAGGGTTTATTTGTTGACTGGTTTAGCCTAGGATCCATAATTATATGTTGAACATCAAACATTTAAAAATACTTTAATAGAAACTGTTCAAAGAAAAAAATCAATGAAATTAGGTCAAAATCATTTAATTTCACTATGAAGTAAAATCCACAATTCAAAGATTGAAATAAAATGTCAAACTTACTTGAGAAATAGACATATTTTAGTAAGTTTATGAAGTTTCAGAGTTCTGATTGACTTTATCAAGTTGTATATGTGTGTTGATTTGTGTGTCAGTTTTTAAGTGTTCATGTATTTGTTGACTTAAATAAATGAAAAACATTAATGAACAGTCTTCTCTGAATAATCCCTAAATGCAATCATTGATTTTACCCGTTTTTTATGTTTGTGCTCTTTGGAGCGTATGTTGACTTTTCTGCCTTTCCTGTGATACCCAGATTAACCATCACCAACAAACACTTCCATTTTCTTTTTTAAACAACATATCCCTATAAGTATTTAAATGGGTTTTAAGCTTATACTTAAGCAAAAGTAAGAAATTTCACTGTTTGTACTAGCAATAGCTGCAACAGAACAGGCAATAAAGTCCAAGAATTCAAACTAAAAGGACCTACCTACTGTTTGGAATACCTTGGATGTTAACTTACAAGGGACACAATTTCCATTTCACCAATGTACCCAATTGTCTGAGTGAGTTACCTCTACAGATATTATTTAAATACACACCTGCAGCAGCTATTGGTTCCTGTTTGTTGTTACTGGCTTCTTGCACTTTCTCTGAAGGAGAAATAAAAATCAATCAATTCTCTTTAAGAAACTAGGCCACACTTGGTCAAATTGGATTTTTTAAAATTTGTAATACTGGTTAAAAAGTTATAAACAGCATGTCAACGGACTTGAAAATGGATTGATTATGAAGCTATGATCCATGTACAAACCTTCATTTTGATTAGGTTTCTTTAAAATATACACAGAGCTTACTGTATGTTTATATAATGTACATAGGACTGATTTTTTAGTTTCGCAAAGCCCTAGTGTTGTTAACATCAACTTCCAGTTGGATTACAGGCCAGTTGTGAATACGCTTTCCCTACAACTGTCTCCCGAGAAAGTTCAGTCTCCAGAGGAGGTCATGAGTTCAAATCCTATCCTGGATAATTCCACCTTGGTTCACATCAAAAGCAATGAGGTTTTTGTGTTCGTGTTGGCCCCCTGGAAAAAGTGGTAACAGGCTTGGAACTGGTGGTTCTATCCAGTTGATGCCTGGCTTAAAAGATATCAAGGGCATGAGTGTTGTGAATATGCTCGCCACAGAGCTGTCAGTAGCTCAGTTGGAGGGCTGGAAAAATATGGTAGCCTGACGTCCCGGACAAGTCAAAATGCTACTGGTCATTGATCATTAAATTAGACCTGGACAAGTCATAGATCGTAAGTCGGAAAAGTGACAAATAAACAGTGACTTCTAATTAGCGCTGAAGACAATCAATTTCATGCCAGGAGCATTTATCAACAACACGTACAGGAGGTACATGTACAATGCAAACACCTGTCCAAAACAGCCAATCATGACACACGCGATACATAAACACTTCTAGACAAAAAATAAAAGAAACAACTTGTTGTTATACCTTGTTTGTTAGTTATAGATATGACAATTGTGTTGTTGTGTTTGTTAATTGAAAACGATACAGATTTTCAGACAAGTAATTTTTGTCCAGGTTACTAGTCTGGCACTCTATACCCCAGACTTTCTATGATACTCTCTATACACTAGTCACTGAACAGAACATTTCTCCGGCCCTAAGTTGTAGAGCACTTCATTTAGAAGCAGAAGGTTATAAAGTAAAATCCCATCCTGTGTAAAATAGTCATTGCACCTTGCTTCACAACAGACCATTACATATCAGAGAGCCCCTGCTGTGGAGTTAAGATTCCAGCCACGTCAGCTGAAGTGTTTTCTTACCTGTTTAAGAAATCATTGTTCATCTGTATAAACAGTGGTTTGTCACTTTACTGATTGCAAAGTATGATTGAGACAACAACAAAAAACATTTGAATCAGCCTTCATTTTGAAAACACTAAGCTAAGACTGTTAATCACATAGTTATTTTGGCTCCAGGAATAGTTGTACCACTACAATCTCATACCTAATTGGGAATAGTTGTACCACATGTAAGATATATACGTAAATTTTTAGTATAGAGATTGTTTGTAAAAAAAATTCCTGCTTTCATCTGTACTGCCGATACGTTCTACATATTCCATCTTATATTTGCCAATTGTCTCGTGTTTGTGTGTAAGTGAATTCAGTTGGACTACTGACAATTAATGATTTAAATGAATAATCTTTGACAATTTCAAAGATAAAAGAATAATCGATGCAATTATTATTTAAGCATAAACACAATTATGTTTCAAGTTTTGCTAAGAGGCAGCTTATTAAATGCCAATTAAAGAAAAAATTGTCAGTTCAAGCTGACAGCTGACCACAGAATATTACCCAAATGATACGACTGCACTGTTATTTTAAATTATTCTTCATTCAGTCAGAATGTCAAATTAAATATACTGTATTATTTTGGTGAAAAATATATAACTCTACTAAAAGAAAAATAAATTTATTCAAATAATAAAAACTGATCATTCATTGTCATTTTAAAAAACATTTTTATAAGAAAATCACATTATGAAATTTGCATATCCGGAAACTCCTACCACCCGGTTACTAATCTACTTAGGAGAAATTCGTCAAAGTTACCTGTGGAATCCGTGGCAGCACAAGTTGTTGTATCACTCATTTTCTTCAGCTGTCAAAATGTATTCAATGTATAAATTTGCTGTCTGGACGGTGTTAATATTACAGGAAGTTACACCAATATCGGATAAATCAAAGTAGTTTTGGTATCTACAATAAACAATGAAGAGACTTACAATACCTCGCCGAAAGATTGCGATTATACCATCGAAGAAGGGTAACTCTTGAAACTATCTTTGTCATAGGTTGTCGTAGTTTTCTCCCTTTTTCCTGCCATTAATGTTGTTTTTATCAAATTGGCTTGATAAAAGTTGGTACATCATCATAATCATAATCATCATCCAATCCCCACCTCCACCCACAGAATTTATGTCGGTCAAAAGCACATCAGTGCTTATGTTTTCTTGTTGTGTCTATATATGCCGACTCTAAATAAAAGTTATTATTATTATTATTATTATTATTATTATTATTATTATTATTATTAATAATATTATTACCAAAGTCAGTTACCATCCTTATCCGCCACAGTCTTCGTTGACGTCATCATCAACATCATCATCATCATCACCAACACCACTATCGTCACCCCCTACTCCACCTCATCATCATAATCAGCAACATCCGTCTACAGCGTCTTAGCAGCAGCTTCATCACACTCCTCAACACAACAAGTATTGCTATTTTTTTTAGAAATTTCACCTTTGACCTATTCAAGATTAGGTTAATGAATCATTATCAAGAAGATTTTTTAATGAAAAACAACAACTTACAAGGGACTTTATGTACATATCATGATCGAGTGGCAATAAAATCCTTCTTACATCAGAGAAATATATTTTATATTTACTCTATGCTAAGAACGCGTGGTTGTTTTATTGTTGTTCTTAAATAAACAAAATATTGCCTTTTTTAAATCTCGGCAAACTGCGCTCACTTTAAATGGAACCTATTCACTAGGAAATAGTTCCTAATTAATCAGTTTATTTCCTTAATTCGTTGTCAAAAGTAAATACTGAAAACATTTTTAAGCAATGTTTTTTTATATGACATCATCTAAATTAATGTTAATTCGGAGGCAATTTGGAAATGGAATATGATATAACAGTCTTCGCGTAGTAGCACAAGTTTAAACTGTTTTCAAGTAATTTGGTCGCCATTTTTTTTTTTTGTCCTCGATTTGAAGTAGAAAACATTGATTGTAAGTAAACTGACTGTGCAGTGTTAAATTTCTTATATAAACTTTAGTCAAAGTGTCATCTTGAGAAACTTTTACAGGTTTTTTACTGACATGGCTAAAAGAATAGACAAGATGTCGGTGAATAATGGTGTACATGTATTCTATACATAGTTCTTAAAAGTATTTTGTTCACAGTGACGGTAGCATTTTGATTTCACTGATGCATCCAGATTTTTAAATGCTTGGCATAAAATATTAAGCTGTCATACATTTTCTGAATAGGCCAACTATATAGTGAAATACACGTATGTACATTCCATTGTGTGTCTCTCTGTTGTAATTTTTCTACTGGATACGCCGGACTTTTGATCGGAGGGCACCTAGATCGAATACACAACTGAACAGGAGCGTTAGTCCTTGGGCGGTTTTATGCCATAATTGCTCGATGTAGTTTATGACTATCTGTGACAATATAAGTATTATAATTGAAAATTAATATAATTATATTATATTACTGTGATTTTTAAATAAGAAACATACTCTCTACACCCCAGACTTTCAGTGATATTAAAAGGGTAATAATAACGTTGTATAATGGTATATAGGGGATATGATCGTTTGTCATAGAAATATAAATCCGTGAAAATATTCTTTTTCTGAAATAAAATACAATCATACACTGAAATCTTTTTTTCTCTCTTGTATGTGTGTGTGTGTGCGCGCGCGCACGCGTGCGTGCGTGTGTGTGCGTTCGTCCGCGCGTGCGTGTGTGTGTGCGTGCTAATTTCGTCTTTAAACTTTATCTATTTAATTATTACTTAATCTAATTAATTATTACCTGCCTTGGGACTCAGGGTGAAATGCACTGCCCTATCATTTCACTGTGGACCAGAGTGCAATGATAACGGTTTCTTTCACTGGTATTTGTCACTCAATCACCCCAAAACATGAAATAAAACACCTTCATGTATTCTGGGTGCATGGCGAGGGTAAACAAAACCAAGTCGTCATCATAGTTGACACTGATTCTACCCAAGAATTAGGCATTTGAGTTTTCTAATTTTATTTTAAACACATTGGTTTTGAATATATCTTAAATAACATGAATTGACTGGCTTATTTTGAATTTATCCAGAAACACGACACCAAACTTACTTCAGATTTTATTTGCTACATTTTCCAAAATGTCTCATTTACACATAGTGATAGGGTGTTGATAGAAATGCTGTAATGATGCAAAACAAAGAAGCTTAATAATTCAAAAGGAAAACTAATAAATTACTATACCGATATAAAACTATTATTAAAAATGTACCCTTCGCACACCGATCACCTAACGCTATACTACAGCGATCAGCATTAACCACGGCCGTTTCATTGACCAGTTTGAAACACTTTAACATCAAAATCTGCGTCAAAGTAAAAACAATTCAAACTTTGCAAATATATAAAATAAGATTTAATTGTGACACCTACAAGACTTCATTGTTAAAATAAGAACTACCGTTCTACAGGATATTAATATTTAAAAATGAAAAATTTCCATGACCACATTAAAATCTTGTTCGGCTGATATTCTGTCGAATTTTGGTACGCTGTGGCAGTGGTCATCTGATAGCGGCCCAGAGATTGCGAATTATCCATAGCAGGACCGGAAGATAAACCAAGAACAACAACGTATAACAGAACAAGAACACAACAGAGTCATGTCGGCACCCACGGTAAATATTCATATATATCATGGTGTTGTGTTGTTGTTTTGCTTTTTTTGGCCAGAAAAAAAATCGTTCTCATGAAAATATTCATGAAGCATTTGATTGGATCCGTGTCCAAAACGGCACGGAAATTCAGCCAATGAAATTATTAGTTTGCAAGCAACATGCGTCGCAGCTTAGTGCGGCCATCTTGACATTGACAAACAGTTGTGCTGTGTTGTTTTTTTAACTTTAATTGAAGAGCAGCGTTGATGTAACGCGCATTTTCATTGGACCACTGGTTGCTATGACTATTTATGAAAACGAACTTTTCTCAGCCTAATATCCCAAGGCCATCATAAAAAGAGCAGTATCGACGATGAGAAAAGGTATAATATAGCCAGCTTAAAACGACTTGGTCACTGTTTTTACATGGCACATAGAACCCCATGATCCTCGCATTAAACGCTTTTTATTGTCTCATCTACAGACAACACAACATTAACAAGTTCACGTTGTTCTGCTAAAAATGGCTAAAAAATTTAAAGGCATAGTGTCGCTTCTGATTAACCAAACCTAAAGACAACACAATATTTACAAATTCACGTTGTTCAATAAAAAATGGCTAAAATAAATTAAAGGCATAGTGTCGCTCACATTTGATTACTCCAACATAAAGGCAAGGCAAGATTTTGGAAGACAGGATGTACACAATCAGAAGTTTATTGTTTACTCCATTATCCATTGTGGGTTCAACAAAGGTTTGCTTTCTTGGAACAAAAATTTAAAAAATGCAAATTTGACAAGCTGTGACCAAGTAACTTTTAAACAAACTATTGGCATGATGATATTATGGAAATGAAATAAACGAAAATTCAAAATGCATATGAGACAAAGAAAAGAGAATACGATAAAAGTACTTTCCAGCTCCTAGACCCGGTAACAGACGTCCGAAAATAAATCGATTGAAGATATCGAAATAAGACGGTTATATAAGGACACACTACACTAAATAGGCAGTATTCGAAACTATTCGAATGCAAGTTTTCGCACGGCAATGGTTGAAGTGTTCCGAATGATACACACAATGTTTCTCGAATCTTAGTTTTGAATACTCATTACCCTTGATCACACACAGGTAAACTTGCACATTAGGGTTATAATTTAGAAATAGATACCAATTTTAACAGTGCAAGACTCATTTACAGTCTTAACGTCTCTGACTGAATGGTTTAAAAAAAAAAAAAAAAAAAAAAAAAAAAAAAAAAAGCACATATACTTTTCATTCCTAGGCCGAAAACAATGACTACGAACTCCGTTTTGTTTATTTACTATACTTTTTTCAAGTTTTCATTTCAATATGGCCACAATCTGATCACACAGCATTGTTGTGAAATATAATCCCGTTTATTATAGTAGTGGTTCTGTCTTTATGCGCAGCGCCACCAGGTATGTTAAAATCGATTTCAATCAGTGCTTCTGTCGCGGGTTGTCCGAATATAATGTCAGTTCGCTCAGTTGACGATGACGTCACGATGGACGTGGTTGATGACGTTACAGTGGGCGTGACTGGTGATATTTCCGTGGGCGTGACTGATGACGTATCGGTAGGTCTTGTTGATGACGTCACAGTGGGCGTGGTTGAGGGCGAAGGCCACGTGGCGGTGTGTGATGTTGAAGCTGGCGCGGAAATGTTTGCGACGGTCAGGTTAGCGACAGAGCTGTTCGCAAGGGCAGATCCCGAAACAAGTGGGGTAACAACCTCGCTGACTTCTGATTTCATGTCGGTGTCATCTTTTCCTGAGAAAGGAAAGACAAAGAAAAGATTTAAAAAAATAGAAATCATTCTGTAATTTGATCCTGTAACAGTTACAAACGCCGGTGTACTTTTTCCTATGAAAGATAATAAGAAGAAAAAAGCTTTACAGAAAAAGCTATAATTCTGTTATTTGATATTGTAAAAGTTACAGATGTTCTTTTTCCATGGAATGAAAAGACGAAAGAAACGGACAATTCTGAGATTTTATACTGTTACAATTACAAACATATGGATCTTGTGCATATTGTATTTTTTATATATCCGCAATTATAAAGAAATATTTAATACAAAACTCCGTACCACAAATTGTATGTGCCAGACTTCTATCTGTTATTGAATGATGCTTGAACTTTTAAGCATTGGGGGTTTCCGGTTCATATGAATCATAACGTGTAACAAATGCATTATGCGAATTTTTACTAGAAGCCATTAAAACACAACTCTTAAATAGCGTTTTAATCAAGTACTGACAAAAAATCATTCTAATAAATACTGATTAATCATTTCTCAGTTTCATTTTTCATGGCATACACATTTTAAGAAACATACCTATGTTTCCAGTTATGTGTTTCATTGTTTCTTAGGCTCCAAATTATGTTGCTAATGGATAGATAACACCCCACTAGCAGGGGCGGATCCAGAGATAAATATTATAAATCAAGATCCATTCAACTTTATCGCAGTAAATACTAGACATATATACACAGTAAGGGACCCTAACTTCGACCTAAGTAGTCAGCAGAGAAAATGTACTTTAAAAGCTTAGTATTTTAAGCTTACATGTATGTGTTTTCACAACTTTACTCTTTTACTTGGTTGGTGTGACATGTGTGGGTGGGGGTGGGGGGGGGGGGGGGGTATTGCATCCCCTCGATCCCCACCTCCCGGATCCCTCCTTGCTCACTAGTATACCATTAAGCATTAACTACGTGCCGCTTTACGCTAATTTACTACACAATACAAGTTACGCTTTCTTGACAAAGTGCATCGCTTTTGTGTTTGAAGTAGGATACAAATACTGCCATTATGGCGACATCTAGCTGTTATTGGTGGAAAAATCCCTTGCAAAAGATTACAGAAGATGGTCCGAAGCTGCAACAACAAGTCGCATGAAAGTTCTCTCCCCTCGAACATGAGCGGTGTAGGGCCAACAGGTCAAAAGAGTTGGCGATTAAAATCTACAACTACACATATTTTATTGCATCAAAACAATATGTTTTATAGCAATGAGTACATAAACATTATTACAGCATAAAGGCATGGTTTTTACAGAAGAGCATGTTATAGTACATCTATACAATTATTTGTTTATTGCTTATTTCTTAATATGTTTGCAAAATATACATATCTTGCCAAGTTGGTAATTATAATTTTTGAAGTTGAACACATAAGATGTGTATACTTTTGTTTTGTTGGCAATGTAGAATAGTATCTCTTTATATATCTTGATCGTAAGTCAGCACATTTGGAACATATTAACACAAAGTGATCACTCGACCACGGGCGCCCCACTAAAATAAAACTAAAATTAAAAAGCAAAAACGACAACAAGTATTAAGACTCTAACCTGTTGTATTCGTTACAGTGACTGCAACATCACTTGTCTGATTATCTGCTGCATCAGTGTCACCAGTATTCGGGTCTATCACCACCCTCTCGGAGTCTGGAACTATTTCAGCTTCAGGAATTATGTCAGCATTGATTCTCGAGTCTGGAACTATTTCAGCTTCAGGAATTATGTCAGCATTGGTTCCCGAGTCTGGAACTATTTCAGCTTCAGGAAGTATGTCAGCAATGATTCCCGAGTCGTTCGTGCCAGTACCGGTTGTTGTGGCCGTTGATGTGTTGTCTTTGTTGGACGTCTCATTGATTTCTAATGCTTCACCAGTCCGATTTAAAATGCCAACCAAAGTGTCAATTACTGGAATTATCTCCACCCCGGATTCAGCTGCGGTGTCAGAGACATTAGAGTTCAACGATGCGATCAAGTCAGACACATTAGTAAACGATTTATCTTCAATAGTTGTCATATTTCCAAATGTTGCCTCTGCATTTACGACTGGAGTTTTCTCAGAAACAGATACGGACCCATTTTCTTTACTGATTGGAAGTTCGGTTACATTTGTCGCTGAAAATATTGCGGGTTTGGTCGTTGGTTTCTTTTCATCAGTGTTGGGCTTATCAGTAGCTTCCGAAAAATTAGTCGTTGTAAATGGACTTAATTCCACAGCGATCTCTGTACGATTGTCACTAACATTATGAGGAGTATCAGAGACGGGTGTCCGTGTGGAAGTGGACAAGGAAATGCTTTTATCTTCTTCCGTCGAATGTGCGATAGAAAATGGTGTTTCAGTTCCATTGATGTTAACAATAGATGGCGAATTTGTCGAACTAGAAATCGGTATTGACGAAATGAGTGATGGTGTTTCGTCGGTTGCTGGGGTAACAGGTGTTGTCTGTGTGTGCGTGTTGGATTCAGTCGTACTATTTGACGACAAAACTATTGAAGCCTTTTGAGTGGGTTTGCCTGTCGACACTCCACGACGGTCATTTACTTTGCTTGATTCAGTGGTTGAGATAAATACCTTTTCAGTCGTGGTGGTAATCTCAGTTATTGATGAATCTGTGGTTCTGTTTGTTTGGGTATCACTATGGATGAATTTAGGCTGCGTAGTCAGTGATCTGTCCGTTGTCTTGTTATAAACCATTGTCGTATTTAACATTTCTATTGATACTGTACGTGGCTGCATAGTTGTTTCTTCAGTTATGTCAATAAACACTCCATCATCAGTAAGGTTGAATATATCGGTTGTCATGTCAGCCGGTGTTGATCTTGTTGCTGATGGATAATTTGTTGTAGACGGTAAGTTTTTGTTCAATAAGTCAGTGGTTTCAGCAATAACGCTTATTTTTGTAGTTGAGTCATTCTGTAAATTTGTTTCCGTCGTTGGAATAAAATCCCAATTTCCGTCAACTGTCGAATTAGCAGTATCCGATTCATTATAACTTGATCCTATTGTCAAATCGTCAAGACCCGTGCGGACGTGAGATGAAATCTCTGTAATATTAGGCATCAACTTTGTTGTGTTATTTTCTACAATTATTGGTGCTGTCAGGGATTTGTTAACCGTATCCACTGATACATCTGTTACAGTGTCATTAGTAACTGCCGCTTCAGAATTAAACGCCGTTGGAGATTTAAACTTATCTGTAGATGTGATTGTCGGATTAGTCAGAGAGAAAGTGGACGTTTCCTCGGCATAGAATACGTCAGTTGTCAAATCTGTCATAACAGCTTGTGAGTCGGTGGTGGTTGTTGATTCCGTTGGAACAGTCACCGAGACGAAAGGTGTGGGAGACTGTGTAGTGAATGCCTTTGAAAATCCCGTAGGTAGCTGTTTATTCAATGAAGACCGGTCACCATTCGGCTCGTTAGTAACGATGTTTCCAATTATGTCAGGAACTGAACCCTCTGCGGTTTTGTCGAAAGGCATGACTGTTGTTGTGACAGAATGACCAAACCAGGGATTCGATTGTTTAACTGTTGTTGTCGCCACTGGTAATAATGTAGTTCTTCCTCTCCCGTCCTGGGCTATAATCTCGTGCCTGTTCTGTTTGTCAATCGTTTCCTTCATGCCAGGAAGTACGGGAGATTTGTCTTCTGGCGGAAGGATAGCAATATCAGCACAGTTGAAAATCTCATTCTGTTTTCCGCAGCCTTTTCCCCATTGACCATTCGAACATATTCCGTAATCCACACCTGAAATGGAGAGATATCGTCTCAAATGTTATGTGCAGATGTGGTTTGTTATTATTTGTATCATGTCCCACAAACCAGTGCTTTTTTGTAATCTGAAGGTGGTGTCTACTCGAACAAGATAAAGTTGTGTGTGTATTTTTGTTGTTGTTTGTTTGTGTTTTTTTAAGTACATTGCAGCAACCAATTATGACCATTATAGCAACGTCCAGCCTTTTGGGGGAGGATGACCCCAGACATATGTCTGGGTAGAACCACTAGCGCACCGTAAGTCAGCTGGAAGACCTTCCCACATTAGGTCCTTCGCCCCGAACGGGACTCGAACCCTCGCCGTAAGAGGCTAAGCATTCAGAGGAGTGACTTTATTATGCTGACATGCAGTGAACACCTTGCATGATATCCAGGCCCCAGTCATACTGGCCTAACACCAGGCCAACCGTCGTAGAACTAACCCAGGGACTGTCAGCAAATACAGCTACATTCTTAACATCTTTTAAACCGAGACATGTTGCTAATTATGGTTGGACTCCGTACCGATTCTTTAATTATCTTTAAACCTCTACAACTTTGGTCAAGAATCTTCAAATTAAAGGTCGTTAACCTGTTGCAATATATTTTGTCCAGAGGAACAATTTTGTTTATTTTTCTTATTTTTAGAAATATCTAGTTTGTAGGTGGGGAGAGGACGAATACGAGGAAAAGTCGGTCATGCAGTTTTGAATAAATTCTTTTTGAGTAAAAAATTAAGATATACACAATGTTTATACCTTTGTCAATGGCAAGTTCAAATTTTGAATATATCAAGTAATTCTCGACAGTGGTTTCATTGTGTTATTTACCTCCATGCCATCTCCATTGCAGCACACACTGTGTACACTCCATTCCTTCTGGAACCTCAAGAAGTAGCTGAACCTGGCCGGGTTTTCCCGGAACTATGTCAGTGAAGTACTGCTGTCCATAATCCACCAACATGTCCTTACTGAGGATGTTCAGCTGATACTGATCGAGACACTCCTGCGTCACGCGATGTTTGATATCATTATTCGGACACAGTCGAAATTCGAAGAAACCTCCCATTGATGACGTCACTTGTATTTCAGCATCAATGAATCTGACGTCAGTGGAGTAGGTTCGACCAATCAAACCGCGTGCGTATATTCCGCCAGCCTCGTTTGGGCGGGGTTCTGGTGCATCCCAAGGATCACCACAGATTCCGCAGCGTCCTTCAAACATGTCCCGTTTCTAAAAAGGATAAAATAAAAATAATACGGGGGTGGGGGGGGATACTGTGCATATATAAATCAGGTTCTAGCAAGCAGCACCACAAAAAAGCATGTGTGCGTGTATGTTAATGAGAGTGTGTTAGTCAAAATATTCCCGTTTCTTGTCTCTGAAACTCGGGTTAAGATATCCTGGTTGGTTTCAAAGTATTGCCTAGGCTGATAGTGCAGTTTGTTATATGCAATTGTTCCTGGAAAAGTCCTATGGATGGCGCCATGTTGTTCTATAAACAAGTGAAGTGCGGGGCTTTCAAACTTTTAATTTCGGTTATTATTCAACTTTGGTAAAAATCAGTAATTAAATTAGATTGTAGTTTAAAATGTAGTTACAATATTACCTGTCAATTGTAATTGTTAATGTTTCATATGTGTATGTTTGATTTGTTTAATTTAAATTTAAATTGCATTTGTTGCGATAATTTACTATGTACACGCTGTTATATTCTGTTCTTTGTATTCGGACCTTTTCTCATGCGTCCAACGAAAATTCGTTACCGCATGTAATTTTAAAACAGAAAAATTTGACGTCATTGTAAATCTTTTAATTACAACTAGCTTTTACTGTTTCTTGGATGGTTTGTTGTTAGGCAAAAATGTTCCATTGTTGAACAGGACCTCGACGGCGACCTTTGATGCTTTGACTGAATGCCCTTTTGTAAACCTGTTGATATACGTATTTTTTGTTGTAGTTATAGCCGCGTACAATGATAGAATGTAGCGTGCAAACGAACGTATGTTTAAAATATTTACCGACACATCGACAAAACTATGTATAGCGACGACCAGCTGCCAGCTAAGCCAACAGAATATGAGTAGGCCTATTGGACGTCCCAAAGCAGATGATTTTCACCAATCAAACAATTGCAATTCATTTACTTCTTAAACAGTTCAAAAGGCAGAAGGGAAATTATTAAATACACCATCCATTACAAGCGTGTACATTAATTTCCTGTCTGAGGCAATATGGTGAGCTTTTTTAACCTAAGAAAATCACGTGAATACTATCTTCAATGATCAATTGTATCACCATCCGGGTAATACGCTCTGATGTCGATATCATTTTTTTCCCGAAAACAACAACAACAACAAACAAAACCAAATCGTCATGCTTATTAAAAGAATTAAAAATAATTAATACTTTGAACAATTATTTTTGCGGTTTGTACTCCTTAAAATTGAGGTTGTGTTCGTAATTGTCTTTGTATATTTTGAAGTATATATAATAAAGTATGAGTTAAAAGCAGAAAGGCTATCCACGTTCTCTCTAACAGCGAGAAAGTAGCCTATGGATACACACTGTCAGAAAACCAACTTAAATTGACATTGATAATAAGATACTGAAATCCATATTTAATTGCTGACCCGACATATTTCAAAATGCATTGAACTATTGTGATGAATTGATGAACAATATTTCATTTGTTAAAACCTTGTTAGACCAGCATGACCGTTGTAAACGCAACAATAAACCGAATAAAAACAACTAAACGTTTCATGCTGCCTAAATGTCAAAACTCTATAGAAAAGGGACGCATCTGCATGTTTTTCAAACCTTATTCTTGCTTTCTCCTTCAAACCCTTTACACTTTAGGATTTTGTTTAATTAATTTTCATGCTAAATCCTTTATATCTCGTCAAAACCCTATATACCTGGTACTCATTAGAATCATCTCAGTGAGACAAAGCTAATGAGTACCCACACTATAGGGTTTGATTGATTATTTTTCATGCTAAATCCTTTATTTCTCCTATAAATCCTATATACCTGGTACTCATTAGAATCATCTCAGTAAGACAAAGCTAATGAGTACCCACACTATAGGGTTTGATTGATTATTTTTCATGCTAAAGCTTTTATTTCTCGTCAAAACCCTATATACCTGGTATTCATTAGAATCGTCTCAATGTGAAGATTGCGATGAACACGATAAAAGTGAGAAAGTTCAGAGAATTATTGGATATATCGTGATTAAATCTATGGGATATAGTCGTACCAAATCAGATATTTCGCCTTAAAACCCCACACACCTGGTACTCATTTTAATCGTATCGGTGAGACAATTTCGATAAGTGCCAACACTCTAGAGTTTGATTAAGAATTATGGGATATACTTTTATATCTCTTCTTATCTGTCTCGATCTCTTTAAATGGCAGGGCGTGACCTACGTCAGATTAAGGGGCGGATCCAGGTGGGTAGTGGGTGGTGGTGGAGGTATGAATCAAGATACATTCAACTTTATCGCAGTAAATACTAGATATATGTACACAGTAAGGGACTTCCTAACTTCGACCTAAGCAGTCAACAGACACAATTTACTTTAGAAGCTATGTATTTTTAAGCTTACATGTGTGTATTTTCACAATTCTACTATTTTACTTGGTTGTTGATGGGGGGGGGGGGGGATTCACCCCGCCCCACCTTGGATCCATCCCTGGTCAGATTTTACACCGGAAGTTACATTTACCTGCAAGCATTTCGCGTGCCATTTAATATAAAGGTTAAACGATATCTTGTTGATGGATTATTGAAGATGACATGCCGACTACGTCATACAAAGCTGCTCTTTGCAGTTTAATTGCACATTATGAAGGTAAGTTCGGCTTCTTGTTTTGTATTGTGATATGCGAAAACAGTGTTCTTTTGCAATTAAACTGCACATACAGGAGAATGATGATTCCTTTATATCGTTTGAGAACTCGAGTTGTTTTGTTGCGATTGTTCTTAACCTTTTAGTTTATAGCTCAATAAAGGTAAACAAATGATTGTTGATTTTGGTGCAGGGTCACAGTTGGTATTATTGACTTTTTTTTTTAAAGTGGGCTTAACTCAGATCTTGAATAAATAAAACAAAATGATCACTTGATTTTATGTGAACATGATGTCCTTTAAAATAGTGTGTTGTCGTAAAAACAGAATCAAAAGCGTTTGGACGTTTTTCATTTATTTGAAAAGTCTAACTCATTAACTGACTGTATCACCGAACTGCGCATGCGCTAATACACGTCACGTATATACGTCAATCATAACCAATACGCTGATAAGCTCTAAAGTCTCCAAGTCCCTTTTTTAAAACAAAGAAGTTGAGCAAGAAAATCCTCATAATATTAAAGATATCGTCTGGACTTAAACTCGAACCAATTATAGCGTGATTATAGCGCCAAAAACAACCAAAATAAGGTCAATAATCGTTTATGACCGTTCTAGCAAGCTGGCTTTATGACCGGACACGCATTCTTAGTTTTGAAACATGTCTAAGTGGCAGTTTAATGGTTTTACGGTAAAACGATATTGTTATTTTAATTGCCGGTGAAATCCGACAGATTTATTGTATTTTACACATTTAGATATGCATATTTAATTATAGGGTTTTATTTTGTATGTTAAATACATATAATTCCCTTCGGTATATTATTAATACACGTATATTCATACATGTGATTTATGCTAAGAATTGCATTTGTTATTACTGCATAATAGGTTAGCAATTCTGTTATTTACCCTTTTTTTTAGCAAATTAAACAATCGTTTAATATTTGACTTCACTTCATATAATACCGTACATGAGTGACGTTTATTCACATTCAGGAATATTTTCAACAAAAGTGTTAACTGCAGTAAGATCGGTGATAGTGGGTGTACCCGACCGGATACATCAGGCTGCAGAGGTATCTGGCAAGGGGCGGGGTTAAATCTTCCTCAACATTGGCTGTGCAGTAATGCGCATGCGCATCAAATATAACTAATGTTTTACAATACCATCAAACATTAAATGAAAAATAATGAAACATATAATGAAAATATGAAGCATATAATGAAACATATAATGAAACATATAATGAAACATATAATGAAAGATACGGTGAACATATCACGAAACATATAATGAAACATACGGTGAACATATCACGAAACATATCACGAAACAAAAATGAAACGTATAATGAAACATATAATGAAACATATAATAAAACATACAATGAAACATAATGAAACATACGAGGAACTTTTTACGAAACATATCACGAAACATATAATGAAACGTATAATGAAACGTATAATGAAACGTATAACGAAACATATAAGGCCATGCCAAATCGGAATTCTGTTAAGCGTCCGCGTGCGCGTAGGTTTTGGAGTCCCCAATCCAAAAAAACAACAATTTTGTTAGTGAAATTTTCTTAAGTAATTCCAATGTTCCGTGAATCGATAACGACAATTTCGTTCGGGGAAAATGTGTTCGGTAACGACGTATTTTACTCGTACGCAATTTATCATAACCGTAATCATGTAGACGCTTGATAAAAAGAGAATAACGCGAAATCCAAGCGTTCAGAGATACTGATCCAGTCAAACTGTTCGTTGGAACCACGATGTTTTTTTTCTTTTCTTTTTTCTTTTGGTTTCTGTCTTAAATAAATTCGAATTTAACAGTTCGCTCGTGAATAACATGTATTGGTGAGTAAAAGTCCTCATGGCAAGCAAAATTATTGACCTTTTCGAAATTACGAAATCTCGCGCAATCACGCTCCGCGAGATTTGAGGTCAGGGGGGTTCCGTTTATGTGCTCGCGTGTAAACATAGAACAGCTGACTTACTTTCGTTTCTTCTTCACACACAAAAAGAGGGACAAAGTGAATAAAAATGATAAACCAAATCATCAGAACTTGTATTTATGTTTTAAATGAATTTACTTGCTGAGATAATTTTATTTTGCTATGGGACAGAACGATTTCTGCTGTGCAGAAGGTTGTAACCACGAGAGATCTCGAGGTGCCACATGCAATTTTAACAAGATTCCTAACGATAAAAAAGCTCAGACCTGCGTAGCTGACTAATTGGAGAAATGGATACGTTGTCATTTAGCCTTTAGTTCCAATCAAAATTGAAATTATCTTCCAAATTATGTCATTTTGAAGACCACCCCCCTTCCCCCCACCGCCAAGTCAAGGAAAAAATGGTTTAAAGTGCCAAGTATATTTTCCCATAGACCAGCAGTAAGAAAGGCCTCAAGATGACAATCAAAAGAAAACATAAAAACTATGCCTGGTAAGCTAATCTTTTTTGATTAGCACCCCCTCCACTCATTTTTTCAATGGTCAAACATTTGAACAACACTATAACGATCCATCAAAGTATAAGCACAAAGTTAAGGCCATAGAGCAAGTAAAGTTGAGTGAGCATTCCCAATCGCTCTTTCGTATTCTTACCTACCCTTGTAATTGACAGTAAGAGAATGAAGCCATTAAAGATGAGCCTTATAGATAAAAGACTTGAACGACTTGAAAAATTAGAAAATAAAGTTGACAAATTTGACAGAGAACTTAGTAAACTGTGGACTCTGGTAAACGACAATTGTAAGAGATTGGAGGAGAGAATGAATATGATGGAGGACCGGGTAGAGGCTGACAGCTTTGCGTCTGGAATGATGTCAGACAAGATTCAACAGCTGGAGAAGGAAACAACTAAAGCTAAGGAAGATCTCTTATACATACAGAGCCAGTCCATGAGAAATAATCTTTTGTTCTCCGGCATAGTAGAGGATAACAACGAAACAAATGAGATAACTGAAAAGAAACTAAGAACATTTATGCAAGAAAAATTAGAGATGGCAAAGGAATTGGTCGACGAAATAAAGTTTGAACGTGTTCACAGAGTAGGTCAGCATAGGTCGGACGGGAAGGGGAGAAGTATAGTGGCTAAATTCAATTATTTCAAGGATAGGGAGGAGGTGAGAAGAAGGAGCAGCAGACTGAAGAACTCTGACTACTACATAAACGAGCAGTTTCCAAGAGAGATCTCAGAGAGAAGGAAAAGACTGTTTCCTAAAATGATGGCAGAGAGGAGAGCTGGCAAGAAGTCATGGATCAGTTACGATACCCTCTATGTTAATGGCAGGCCAGTAGATGTCAGCGACTAGGGGCGTGAACAGGATGAACTTAAAATCTGTGCGTGGAATTGCAACGGTTTGACACCACAAAAAATAGACTCTGAGCAATTCAATGACATTTTTAATGGAAACGACATAATCTTTTTACTTGAAACATGGACTAACGAAAACAGTTTAATTGATGTTGAGGGTTTTCAAAGTTTTAATTTTTATAGAAAATACCAACATAAAAGAGCTAGGCGAAGAAGCGGGGGTATTGTGCTGTATGTAAAAGATTATATAGTAGAAGGAGTATCTGTTGTTAAAAACCATGCTGATACAATTATTTGGATTAAGCTAGATAGAAAGTTCTTTGAATTAGACAATGACATTTTTTTGGGCGGTGTATATATTTGGGGAGATGATTCTCCTATGCATAATATAACTCAGATCGATTTATTCGATATACTTGAAAATGATATTACGGCCTTCAAAACAATGGGGACAACGTATGTAGTAGGGGACTTTAATAGTAGATCTGCGGAAAGAGCGGATTTTATAATCCAAGACAGGGCCGTCGATGAAGACGATAATTGTTATATTCCAGATACACCCCTGGGTAGGGCCTCTCTCGATAGTGTGTTTAATCATCAAGGTGTAAGGTTATTAGAACTGTGCAAAGCGTGCTCGGTTCGGATTGCTAATGGTAGACTAATGGTAGAATCTCACAATTCTACTATTTTACTTGGTTGTTGATGGGGGGGGGGGGGGGGATTCACCCCGCCCCACCTTGGATCCATCCCTGGTCAGATTTTACACCGGAAGTTACATTTACCTGCAAGCATTTCGCGTGCCATTTAATATAAAGGTTAAACGATATCTTGTTGATGGATTATTGAAGATGACATGCCGACTACGTCATACAAAGCTGCTCTTTGCAGTTTAATTGCACATTATGAAGGTAAGTTCGGCTTCTTGTTTTGTATTGTGATATGCGAAAACAGTGTTCTTTTGCAATTAAACTGCACATACAGGAGAATGATGATTCCTTTATATCGTTTGAGAACTCGAGTTGTTTTGTTGCGATTGTTCTTAACCTTTTAGTTTATAGCTCAATAAAGGTAAACAAATGATTGTTGATTTTGGTGCAGGGTCACAGTTGGTATTATTGACTTTTTTTTTTAAAGTGGGCTTAACTCAGATCTTGAATAAATAAAACAAAATGATCACTTGATTTTATGTGAACATGATGTCCTTTAAAATAGTGTGTTGTCGTAAAAACAGAATCAAAAGCGTTTGGACGTTTTTCATTTATTTGAAAAGTCTAACTCATTAACTGACTGTATCACCGAACTGCGCATGCGCTAATACACGTCACGTATATACGTCAATCATAACCAATACGCTGATAAGCTCTAAAGTCTCCAAGTCCCTTTTTTAAAACAAAGAAGTTGAGCAAGAAAATCCTCATAATATTAAAGATATCGTCTGGACTTAAACTCGAACCAATTATAGCGTGATTATAGCGCCAAAAACAACCAAAATAAGGTCAATAATCGTTTATGACCGTTCTAGCAAGCTGGCTTTATGACCGGACACGCATTCTTAGTTTTGAAACATGTCTAAGTGGCAGTTTAATGGTTTTACGGTAAAACGATATTGTTATTTTAATTGCCGGTGAAATCCGACAGATTTATTGTATTTTACACATTTAGATATGCATATTTAATTATAGGGTTTTATTTTGTATGTTAAATACATATAATTCCCTTCGGTATATTATTAATACACGTATATTCATACATGTGATTTATGCTAAGAATTGCATTTGTTATTACTGCATAATAGGTTAGCAATTCTGTTATTTACCCTTTTTTTTAGCAAATTAAACAATCGTTTAATATTTGACTTCACTTCATATAATACCGTACATGAGTGACGTTTATTCACATTCAGGAATATTTTCAACAAAAGTGTTAACTGCAGTAAGATCGGTGATAGTGGGTGTACCCGACCGGATACATCAGGCTGCAGAGGTATCTGGCAAGGGGCGGGGTTAAATCTTCCTCAACATTGGCTGTGCAGTAATGCGCATGCGCATCAAATATAACTAATGTTTTACAATACCATCAAACATTAAATGAAAAATAATGAAACATATAATGAAAATATGAAGCATATAATGAAACATATAATGAAACATATAATGAAACATATAATGAAAGATACGGTGAACATATCACGAAACATATAATGAAACATACGGTGAACATATCACGAAACATATCACGAAACAAAAATGAAACGTATAATGAAACATATAATGAAACATATAATAAAACATACAATGAAACATAATGAAACATACGAGGAACTTTTTACGAAACATATCACGAAACATATAATGAAACGTATAATGAAACGTATAATGAAACGTATAACGAAACATATAAGGCCATGCCAAATCGGAATTCTGTTAAGCGTCCGCGTGCGCGTAGGTTTTGGAGTCCCCAATCCAAAAAAACAACAATTTTGTTAGTGAAATTTTCTTAAGTAATTCCAATGTTCCGTGAATCGATAACGACAATTTCGTTCGGGGAAAATGTGTTCGGTAACGACGTATTTTACTCGTACGCAATTTATCATAACCGTAATCATGTAGACGCTTGATAAAAAGAGAATAACGCGAAATCCAAGCGTTCAGAGATACTGATCCAGTCAAACTGTTCGTTGGAACCACGATGTTTTTTTTCTTTTCTTTTTTCTTTTGGTTTCTGTCTTAAATAAATTCGAATTTAACAGTTCGCTCGTGAATAACATGTATTGGTGAGTAAAAGTCCTCATGGCAAGCAAAATTATTGACCTTTTCGAAATTACGAAATCTCGCGCAATCACGCTCCGCGAGATTTGAGGTCAGGGGGGTTCCGTTTATGTGCTCGCGTGTAAACATAGAACAGCTGACTTACTTTCGTTTCTTCTTCACACACAAAAAGAGGGACAAAGTGAATAAAAATGATAAACCAAATCATCAGAACTTGTATTTATGTTTTAAATGAATTTACTTGCTGAGATAATTTTATTTTGCTATGGGACAGAACGATTTCTGCTGTGCAGAAGGTTGTAACCACGAGAGATCTCGAGGTGCCACATGCAATTTTAACAAGATTCCTAACGATAAAAAAGCTCAGACCTGCGTAGCTGACTAATTGGAGAAATGGATACGTTGTCATTTAGCCTTTAGTTCCAATCAAAATTGAAATTATCTTCCAAATTATGTCATTTTGAAGACCACCCCCCTTCCCCCCACCGCCAAGTCAAGGAAAAAATGGTTTAAAGTGCCAAGTATATTTTCCCATAGACCAGCAGTAAGAAAGGCCTCAAGATGACAATCAAAAGAAAACATAAAAACTATGCCTGGTAAGCTAATCTTTTTTGATTAGCACCCCCTCCACTCATTTTTTCAATGGTCAAACATTTGAACAACACTATAACGATCCATCAAAGTATAAGCACAAAGTTAAGGCCATAGAGCAAGTAAAGTTGAGTGAGCATTCCCAATCGCTCTTTCGTATTCTTACCTACCCTTGTAATTGACAGTAAGAGAATGAAGCCATTAAAGATGAGCCTTATAGATAAAAGACTTGAACGACTTGAAAAATTAGAAAATAAAGTTGACAAATTTGACAGAGAACTTAGTAAACTGTGGACTCTGGTAAACGACAATTGTAAGAGATTGGAGGAGAGAATGAATATGATGGAGGACCGGGTAGAGGCTGACAGCTTTGCGTCTGGAATGATGTCAGACAAGATTCAACAGCTGGAGAAGGAAACAACTAAAGCTAAGGAAGATCTCTTATACATACAGAGCCAGTCCATGAGAAATAATCTTTTGTTCTCCGGCATAGTAGAGGATAACAACGAAACAAATGAGATAACTGAAAAGAAACTAAGAACATTTATGCAAGAAAAATTAGAGATGGCAAAGGAATTGGTCGACGAAATAAAGTTTGAACGTGTTCACAGAGTAGGTCAGCATAGGTCGGACGGGAAGGGGAGAAGTATAGTGGCTAAATTCAATTATTTCAAGGATAGGGAGGAGGTGAGAAGAAGGAGCAGCAGACTGAAGAACTCTGACTACTACATAAACGAGCAGTTTCCAAGAGAGATCTCAGAGAGAAGGAAAAGACTGTTTCCTAAAATGATGGCAGAGAGGAGAGCTGGCAAGAAGTCATGGATCAGTTACGATACCCTCTATGTTAATGGCAGGCCAGTAGATGTCAGCGACTAGGGGCGTGAACAGGATGAACTTAAAATCTGTGCGTGGAATTGCAACGGTTTGACACCACAAAAAATAGACTCTGAGCAATTCAATGACATTTTTAATGGAAACGACATAATCTTTTTACTTGAAACATGGACTAACGAAAACAGTTTAATTGATGTTGAGGGTTTTCAAAGTTTTAATTTTTATAGAAAATACCAACATAAAAGAGCTAGGCGAAGAAGCGGGGGTATTGTGCTGTATGTAAAAGATTATATAGTAGAAGGAGTATCTGTTGTTAAAAACCATGCTGATACAATTATTTGGATTAAGCTAGATAGAAAGTTCTTTGAATTAGACAATGACATTTTTTTGGGCGGTGTATATATTTGGGGAGATGATTCTCCTATGCATAATATAACTCAGATCGATTTATTCGATATACTTGAAAATGATATTACGGCCTTCAAAACAATGGGGACAACGTATGTAGTAGGGGACTTTAATAGTAGATCTGCGGAAAGAGCGGATTTTATAATCCAAGACAGGGCCGTCGATGAAGACGATAATTGTTATATTCCAGATACACCCCTGGGTAGGGCCTCTCTCGATAGTGTGTTTAATCATCAAGGTGTAAGGTTATTAGAACTGTGCAAAGCGTGCTCGGTTCGGATTGCTAATGGTAGACTAGGCTCAGATAAAGGGATAGGTACATACACGTATATTAGTACACATGGTTCTTCATTGATAGATTACCTATTATTAAGCGAAGTTGATTTTTGTTCAATCCGTAACTTTAAGATTTGCGATTTTAATCACTTATCCGACCATGCAGCCTTGGCTTTTTCATTGACATGTTCTAAAGTCCTTCTAGGCAAGAGAGATAATGTACACACGTCATTTAAGTGGAACGAATCGTTACGCGATGACTTCCGCGGCAAGTTAATAGGTAGACTACCAGAGTTAAATAGTATTGCGACTAACATAGTCACTGCTGAAAAGTCAGATATTAATAGCCATATAATAGATTTTACAAAACTATTACGCTCAGAAGCCGACCCTTTGTTTGCGAAAGATGTCAAGGTTACTTATAATCGTGTTAGACAGAAACCGTCAGCGGATTGGTTCGACGAAGACTGCCAAAACGCCAAACGAAACTATTTCGATGCGTTAGATGCTTTTAATAGTAACAAATGTACGCTTAATCGTATATCGCTATGTAAACAGAAAACTGACTATAAGAAACTTATTGCCAAAAAGCGTAACGCATACAAAAGTAAGAGAATAAAGGAAATTGAGAGTATGAGATTTAGAAGACCAAAGGACTTTTGGTCATTATTTCGTAAAAATAATAAAATAAATTCTAATATTTCTGTGGAGGATTTTCGTAAATATTTTTGCGAAACTTTACAGCAAACTACTAGTACAGGTAACAACGAGGCAAACGAATTTTGTCAAAGCCGAACTCACGAAAATGTACCTTGTTCGTATGAGGAACTTAATTGCGAATTTACAGTTGACGAAATAGTAAAGGTAGTTAAAAAACTTAAACATGGTAAAAAACCTGGAAATGATAACTTATTAACATCATATTTTATAGAAACTATTGATATTATTGCTTCCCATCTTTGCGATATTTTTAATGCAATTTTCAACTCGGGAATTTACCCGAACTCGTGGGCCGAAGTTATAATTATCCCCCTTTATAAAAAAGGCGACAGGAACAATGCTGCAAACTATCGTAGTATAACACTAATAAGTTGTTTAGCTAAAATATTTACAGGCGTTTTAAACGCAAGGCTAACAAAATGGTGTGATAGTAATAATATCATACCAGACTCGCAATTCGGTTTCAGGTCGGGGAAATCTACTGTGGACGCGGTCTTTATACTTCATGCATTAGTACAACAATTCGTAAATAATAATACACGTCTTTATTGCGCATTTGTTGATTTTAGAAGGGCGTTTAATAGTATTAATAGAAATAACTTATGGTATAAACTATCCAAATTGGGAATAAATGGTAAAATACTGCAGGTTATCAGGGATATGTACAACAAATGTAAAGCATGCGTACGTGTTTATAACGACCATTCAGAGTTCTGCAATATTACGGTAGGCCTATTAGAAGGGGAAGTAATGTCACCTAAATTATTTGCCCTGTTCATTCAGGATATGGAACTATCATTAATTGATTCTCAAGAAAACGGGTTGCAGTTTGATGACTTAATTATAATTTCACTTTTCTTTGCAGACGATATGGTTATATTTGGAAAATCCCCATCGGAATTACAGCGTAACCTTAATAACCTGTATGAATACTGTACAAATTGGAATTTAGAGGTTAATACAGACAAAACTAAAGTTATTGTCTTTCGTAAACGTGGGCCTATAAGACACGACGAATGTTTTACTTACAACAATGAAAAAATAGAAACAGTCAACGATTTCAATTATCTTGGAACTGTTTTTAATTATACAGGCAACTTTAACCTCAATCAAGAATATTTGACTGGAAAGGGTCTAAAGGCATTAAATTGCCTTTTTTATAATACCAGGGACTTTAAATTAAAAACAAGTACAATGCTGAATTTGTTCGATTCCTTTGTTGGATCAGTATTACAATACAATGCTGAGGTTTGGGGTAACACAAAGTCTAAAAATATAGAAACATTACATTTAAAATTTTGTAAAAGACTACTCGGTGTTAAACGAACTACCTCCTCAACATCAGTGTATGGAGAACTGGGGAGATACCCTCTGTATGTTGCTCGCTATGTAAAAGTAGTGAAATATTGGTTTAGACTTTTATACACGGATAATGTAATAATGCAGAAAATGTATTCTTACATGCTGCATGATTGTAACAGAGGTAAAGTCAATTGGGTATCCAATGTAAAAAAACTGTTAGACCAATACGGGTTCAGCAATGTATTCGCCGACCCCTTTTCATTGAATCCAAAAAACTTTTGTTTATCATTTAAAAAAAGAATAGTAGAATGTTTTGTACAAAAATGGAATAATGATATTTTATTGAGTAGCTTATTATGTTCGTACAGACACTTCAAAACTGTATTTAGCTTTGAAAATTACCTAGATATAGTACCAAAAAACCTAAGATATTTTCTTACTAAATTGCGCTTATCTTCACACCCCTTGAAAATTGAGACTGGACGATATGGCAGAAACAGAGTTGATAGAAATCTCCGATACTGTACAATTTGTGATAAAAACGATATAGAGGATGAGTACCATTTCCTATTTATATGTCCAGCTTACAATGAAATAAGAAAACGATTTATAAACAGAAAATTCTACGTAAGACCAAGTTTTATTAAATTCTGTGAGATGTTTAAATCTGAAAAAAAGGAAATTTTGACAAACATTGCAAAATATATTAAAGAAGCTTTAGAATATCGAAAGAACAGCGTCATTCTCACACAATGAGTTCATCTTGATTACAATATTATTTTTCCTATTTTCACTTTTGTAATGATTGATTTTACTACATCAAAAATGAACCACTCTTGTATCAATCCATGTAACCACACCATTTGTGTGTGTGTGTGTGTGTGTGTGTGTGTGTGCGCGCGCGTGTGTTAGTGTGTTTGTGACTTTAAACGACTAGATGATCAGTGACATCACTATTCATTGTAATCATCTTGCAACTATGTACTATGTACACGTTGAAACTAATAAAATACTGTTCTGTTCTGTTCTGTTCATTAAAAGAAGCTGTACTTTGCCTAATCTCTTTTTCAAAGTATTCTGATTTTATGTGTGATCAACAAAAAAGAAAGGATCCTTGATATTCACAACCTACCCACCCAGCTAGGTCCCCCGATGATGGCATACATACAAGAGTCAAGCATATCCCTGGTCAACCTCGATCTGCTGTAGTCGCAGAAAAGTATGCCAGTCTTGAAAGTCTTCTTTCAGAAAAAAGACAACTATGAAGCAGTTTCACTTTCTTATGTTTATCCATTTGATAGGAAGAAAGGGTACTACTATGTTCAAAACATTCAGTTGAGCTTTGACATTACATTCTACCACTATTGTAGTGGTGGTCCGAATGAGGACCTTTTCTTTGTTTGGAAGTCCCCAGGAATGCCCGAACCCTTATATTCATAAAATTTTGCAACATAGATCTCCAAAGAATTTTGTCTCAGATTGCCATTTATATATTGTTTAATTCTATTATGACAGTATTACCAGTATAATATAGTTCATGCATTGGTTCATTGTACATGACACATTACTCCACATGCCTTTTTACTTACAAATATGTTGTGAAAATATTTCCATAGTTATGCCATAATTACAATATAAATTTTATGTAAAAACACTAGCCATTTTATATTAAACCATATATTTTATGTCTGTGCTTACACTAGTCATTTCTTAAGTAATTCAAACCATTGTTTCATATTATGATGATGTTTTTCTAATAAAAATATATATAATGCATTGGGGTTTTTTTTTGTCGTAAAATATTTGTTTTTTCGTTTTCGGTTTGTGTTTTTTTTTGTGAATAGGTACCTAGGTTTGTCAAACTTGAGTTGACGCTTAACAAAATTCCAATTTGGCATGGCCTAATGAAACATACTGTGAAACATATAAAGAAACATACAGTGAAACATACAGTGAAACATATAATGAAACATACGGTGAACATATCACGAAACATATCACGAAACATATAATGAAACGTATAATGAAACATATAATGAAAAATATAATAAAACATACAATGAAACATATTGAACCATACGAGGAACATATCACGAAACATATCACGAAACATATAATGAAACGTATAATGAAACATATAATGAAACATATAATAAAACATACAATGAAACATAATGAAACATACGAGGAACATATCACGAAACATTTTACGAAACATATAATGAAACGTATAATGAAACATATAATGAAACGTATAATGAAACGTATAATGAAACGTGTAACGAAACATACAGTGAAACATACAGTGAAACATATAATGAAACATACGGTGAACATATCACGAAACATATCACGAAACATATAATGAAACATATAATAAAACATACAATGAAACATAATGAAACATACGAGGAACATATCACGAAACATATCACGAAACATATAATGAAACATATAATGAAACACATAAAGAACATATCACGAAACATATAATAAAGCCTTATAAAACAGATAAGGAAACACATTACGAAAACAAAATTAAAAAAAAAATAAAGCACACATTGTATTTGGGGGTTTTACGGCACACCGATATAATGAAACACATAATGAAACATAATAATGAAGGAATCATGGGATGCAATTAAAACAAACACAATATGCGAGGGAAACAGTCGAAATAGTTTATACATAAATTACGATCGTCAATTAAACGTTATGCCCGTTTTTCGTGGAAAATTACTTAGCTTTTTAAATTATTTTATTAAAATTAGGCGATTATGAGCGTCTCAATGCTTTAATATTTTTGTTTGATCCAGGTATGTTAAACGTATTCATGTGCACAATACAATTTATAATTTATGAAATGTTTTCTCTGCGTCACAAATGTCAGCAGCTTATTTAAGCAGTTTAACGTTTATGAAACGTGTGCATTGTTGTAGAATAAATGTTCTACAAGAAAAAAAGCATTAAAGCAAACCATTATAGGGCTTACAAATTTAAACAATAAAATACGCTACCTGACACACTACAACGGTGAGTTGTCGGACTTACAGTGAGCTGAAAATATGCTCGAACAATCGGCTTTCAAGTTTTAATATATACATAGTGTCTGGAACGTTTTATTTGAAACTGTGACCAAACTTGTTATGGACTCCGTGTGATGAAAATTTAACGAACAATAATTCTAAAACCTCATTACAGCCCTGTTTAAAAATAAGAATAAAACTTTTTATCCCATGTGGTTGGAAGTTGTCAATTTGGTACATTATACACATGATACGAAGTGGAAATGGTACAAAGTGTATTAACACCTAATAATCGCTTAGTCTGGTTCCCAGCTCAAGGGCAGGTAGTCCAGACTAATAATTGCTCGAAACACCGAATTCTGGAACGTTCTCAGGCCCAAGGTTATTGTCAAAGCCTTGAGCTGGAGTGCGAGATTATCAAGTTGTTGATTGGTCAGATTTTAAATTTCATCCAACATTCAATCAATCAGATCACTGAGAATTGTCCTAGAGATCTGAGGAATATTATGTCACTCAAACTAAGAATTTTGAAAATAATTCATTGCATAAAAGGAACGTCCGTAGGTTAAAATATTTAAGGATAGGGTCTGAAGGAAATATTTTACAATTTTTATGTTAAGAAAGAAAAAATAACTAAAATTCTTTGTGTTTATGTCACCAGGGCTGGTATTTATAAAACATAGTTATTTGTCTGATTTAAACCAAAAAATCTCCTTAAGTCTTTGAATATTTTCTTAGAAAATAAGATTTTATTTTTGTTTATTTAATCCACGAAACAGTGAAAAAATTACCTTTGACAATTTGATGATTTCCTTTGTGAGTAAGAAAGAAATATCTAAGAGTCTTTATAGATATTGCCTTAAAATCTTAAAAATCAACAAGAATATAACAGAGGGTTATAATTTTAAGGTTGTGCGTGCCCAGAAATAGTTCAATGACTTAAAAAAATATCCATAATTACATAGATCACTTACCCACATTCCCCCACAGTTTAGGGTGTGGTCGTTGTAGTTCCGATCAATCCTCGGATCTCCCCAGCTGACTTGATCCCGCCATAAACTAGATCTTTGTGGAGGTATCATCAGACGACCATTTCCCGCCACTTCGTGAAAAACCCACGCCGTAAGGATCATCGCCGCATTTAGAACAATTTTCATCTTGTTCATAATTGTGCGGGTTTTTTTTTGTGCTTTTGAAAATGTTTTTATTATTTAATTGTTTGGAATATATATTTTTTTTCCTGATAATTATTAATAATTGTTTTGTTGTTGCTTTTTATCTAAAAGTGAGTATAATAAAATATTCGTTTGTTTATTGTTGCAAACTTAAATGTACTGTTATTTATTTCAAAAACTAAAGAGTTGTGTGTTGTTGTTTTTTCGTTTGAATTAATACAGTTTTAACACCACAGCATCCATGTGTATTAAACACTTACAAACTAAAGAGTATTTTAAGAGTATTTTACTTAAATAACTGAATTAAAAAGTGTTCACTGTTTCTTTGATTTCTTCTAAAACCGTTCATACACACAACAACGTCTTAACTAACTATGCCATCTATAAACGAGGCTTATATAATAAGTAAATAACACCTTGAAAATCCACCCACATCCTACACCACTCCACACCTTTCATGAAAATCAAAAATATTAAAAATACCACGGGGAAAAAAACAATCCTACTTTTCAAAAACCGCCAATGAAATTGCACGTTACTCGATTTACCAGTTACTTATAACGCGAATCGCAATCCTTGTTCTTGTCTTGTATGTGTCCCGCCCTATCTCCGCACGAACAGTACAGACAGGTCTCTTGTGGTTTCTAACGGTTGTGTATCTTTTACGAGCACCTGTCATAATTAAGCATGCGTTAATGATCACTTGAAAGCGTCGTTATGATGAAAATGTCGTCATAGATAAACTTTGTTTTCAATGGATAGATTATTATTCACTGTCGGTATTATAATAAGAGTGTGTTCTTAATTGACTGTTTAATGGATGCTGATTTTTTTTTACGGTCAGCGGTTATAAAATATTTACCTCACACGTCAACTGGACCACTTTCCATGGGTTATAGTCATATTGTTCTTACATAGCGATTAAATACAGTAGCGGATTTACAGGGATTTGGGGGCACACTCGGCCCAACCTCCAAAAGAATTCCTGGACCAAACATAAATAAATGTATATTGTATCAACCCAATGTCATCAAATAGAACATTTTCTGGTCCACATTCAAGACAGAATGCACGTCTGGCAGTTCAGAAATGAAAATACTACAATATTAATATTCTCGAATTATTTGTTGTTTAGAAGATAATGTCATGATCGTGAGTCCAGTTTTAACCACATGTAAACAGCAAACAATTACTTCTTTTTTTTTTTCTTTTTTTTTTGGGGGGGGGGGGGGGGCGGTTAATAGCGGATTGTCCGGCGATGGGAGAGATGTGGGATGGGGGGCAAATACATTTGGTGAGGTGGTGTGTTGGGGTTGGGAAGACTTCTGTTCCTTCCGGCATTAGTTCGAGACCCGGAAAGGGCAAACACTTTCAAGTAGGAAGGTCTTCAGGCTGACGTACGTGGCGTCAGTGTTTTAAACACCGCTCTATGTCACTATGACCATCTGTAATCTAATGCAATTAAATCTCCGCTTATGGTATATCATTGTAATTAAGAACAATTTAAGGACAGGCTTATTATACATGACCATTTATTTAGAATATAGCTGTATTTTCTGGAATGGTAATTCTATGTAAGGAAAGTGCTCTTGGAAGGTGAATGACTTTTTTTAAAAAATGATTGCAGCCACCAATTATGATCATTATAACTACGCCAGCTATTTCGGTGGAGGAAGACCCCAGACACATGTCTGGGTAGAACCACTGGCGCACCGCAAGTCAGCTGGAAGACCTTCCCACTTTAAGTCCTGCGCCCCGAACGGGACTCGAACCCACGCGGTGAGAGGCTAAGCGGTCAGAGGAGTTACAAGTCGGCGACTCTACCACTACGCCACGGGCGCCACTACATGACCTTTAATTTAGATAATTAAAAAAAACGGCTGTATTTGCTAACGGCAAAGATATATATATATATATATTTTTTTTTTTTTTTTTTTTTTTTTTTTTTGCTTGCTCGGTGTCCACTTGAAGCAGTTTTAGTGATGCTGCGTATAGCATGCCGGGAACACATGGCATGATACCATACCCAGTCACATTATCCTGACCCCAGGACAAGCAGTTGTGGAACCACCCCTATACTTGCTTGAGTGCTAACCACGTTTGAACGACTTTGGTATGTTGCCGCCCGGATTTGAATCCGAGGCTGTACAAATAATGACACTCGGTTCAATGCAAAGCAATGTGCATGACATTTTATATAAGGAAACGAACTACTATAAAATATCGACATCTCGGAAAAAAAGAAAAGAAAACGGTCACCATTAAAATAGATAGAAAAGGAGTGGCGATCATTATAGTCATTGTTTCAACGTTTGTGGTCAATTTTGTATCCGCACTAATTAATTACTAATGTGTTCGTGCCTAACAATCGCATACTTATCTTACTACACTTTTGCTAAAAATAGACCCTATTGTATAAAATACATATTCAACATTGACACTTTAAAGCGACCCGGACATCGGTAAAGTGCCGCAAAATATACAGGATCCACACTTCACACGATTTATGAATGACGTTACAAACTGGCCAAACACAATCGGAACACCTCGGGTAATTCCGCCCACGGGACAATCATCCCTACTCTGTATCTGGTGCAATGATACTTACTGAAATCACGATCGTTTTGTTCGCCGGAAGTCGGAAGAAGAATATACCTATGTAGTTCGCACAAAACATAAACACTGCCATCGTTTGACAGCTGTGTAACTGCTGCGCTAGGTAAATTTAAATCGAGCGATTTAAATTTGAAGCCGCGCCAAATTGAAGTTTTACTGGCATCGTACTGTAGTGAGCTGTCACCCGATTTGCAATCTTTGTTTTGACGTCTGTGTCAAAAGAAGTCCCATTTAGATAAATGACCGAGTTGCTCCGACTACCTACATACATCCGAGAGATGATTCATGAATTATTCGAGGTGTTCCGATTGGGCTAACAGTGACTTATTCATACATATGCATGCGAACTTCAAACATTTTCTAGGTACATAAAATTTTCATCAGCTTAATAAGATTGAAAAGTATTGCAACGCTTTTGATCCATCTTAACTTAAGACAGTAAATTATTGTCACAGTAGAGGAGATCGATTTTAAATGTTAATAAACAACCAAGGTGGTACTGTACACGTTATTTATTGTGGCTTAACAAAATAACGTTTTAAAACCAAAATAGATATAAAAAATGTAAACCATAGAAACTGCCACAACGCCTCTTTAATCAACAATTATAAGCAGTGTGTCACATGCTTCATTAAAAGGCGCGTGATGTTTACAAAATGTTTGCGGTAGTAATGGCAACAGTTTATTTTAAATGTTAAATGTAAGTATGTTAATTAAATGTATTCCACTTGTCTAAACGGGCAAAAATACCAAGAAAAACTATTTGTTAAAGGTTACTCATATATTTCATGCAAATGTGGGTGGGAGTCCGGTCGGCTAGAATCCTCGATTTGTAATACTAGTATCACAGACCAACCATGCGTGGGATCGAATCTAATCAGTCGGTGAGAGTTTGATCCGTCTTGCGGTTTTCTTGGTGGTTCAACACCGATATTCATCTGGATTTCTTCTTTTTCTTTCAAAAATGCGTTCGCTAGCTAGTGGTGAAGACTTTGGACGCCGGACTGGATCGTCCTGTGTTCGAAACGCCCACCGACATTTGTTTAACCAAATTCCAACGGAAATACAGAACGAAACGTGTGATGTTACGATTTGAGAAAGTGGTTGAAGCACAATTGTTTTGACATTTCCCAATAAGCAATTAGATACAAACAAAATATTAGCGACACATAACAGTTCAAGTGGCAACACAATAAAATGATTAATACAGAAAATTGTAAAAACTATCAAAAAGCATCACCCTGTCACTGCTAGGCACTTAATTTTAACGTATCTGCATAATGAAATATCATTAATCGAATATATATATATATATATATATATATATATATATATATATATATATATATATATATATATATATATATATATATATATATATATATATATATATATATATATATATATCAAATGTGTGACATAAATCTATTTCTGGATTATTTTAAAATATTCCCGAAACGGTTTTACCCGTCTTGATTGCAGTATACGTAACATTTTGTGAGGACGAGTCATCCCGTCTTGATGGCAGTATACGTAACATTTTGTGAGGACGAGTCATCCCATCTTGATGGCAGTATACGTAACATTTTGTGAGGACGAGTCATCCCGTCTTGATGGCAGTATACGTAACATTTTGTGAGGACGAGTCATCCCGTCTTGATGGCAGTACACGTAACATTTTGTGAGGACGAGTCATCCCGTCTTGATGGCAGTATACGTAACATTTTGTGAGGACGAGTCATCCCGTCTTGATGGCAGTATACGTAACATTTTGTGAGGACGAGTCATCCCATCTTGATGGCAGTATACGTAACATTTTGTGAGGACGAGTCATCCCGTCTTGATGGCAGTATACGTAACATTTTGTGAGGACGAGTCATCCCGTCTTGATGGCAGTATACGTAACATTTTGTGAGGACGAGTCATCCCATCTTGATGGCAGTATACGTAACATTTTGTGAGGACGAGTCATCCCATCTTGATGGCAGTATACGTAACATTTTGTGAGGACGAGTCATCCCGTCTTGATGGCAGTATACATAACATTTTGTGAGGACGAGTCATCCCATCTTGATGGCAGTATACGTAACATTTTGTGAGGACGAGTCATCCCATCTTGATGGCAGTATACGTAACATTTTGTGAGGACGAGTCAACCCGTCTTGATGGCAGTATACGTAATATTTTGTGCGGACGGGTCATCCCGTCTTTATGGCAGTATACGTAATATTTTGTGCGGACGGGTCATCCCGTCTTGATGGCAGTATACGTAACATTTTGTAAGGACGAGTCATCCAGTCTTGATGGCAGTATACGTAACATTTTGTGAGGACGAGTCATACCGTCTTGATGGCAGTGAAAGGATTAAGGTCGGAGTGTACACCGCATATTGAGACTGCTATCACAGTTAAGGCAGCTTTATATCTGCTTCAAGTGAACACCATCTCTGTGCCATTGAACAACCGTTGGTAGGATGGTAAACCCCGATAAGAAAAACAACAACAAAAAACAACAACAAAAACAACAACAAAAACAACACTGAGACGCGTGATCACTCAATTGCTATCGTCATGTCATTATTAGCCAAGTTTTTGTAATAGCCGGCAAACAATGATGATCCGGTATGTTGTTTTTGTCACCTGTTTTC